>OY987332.1:80325485-80925485 GCA_963920685.1 Polydrusus tereticollis | reverse complement strand
TCAACTTTTCATCATTGAAAGTTTCTTGTTGTTTGTACCTCTTGTTTACATTGTCAAAGGTTTGTACTGTTATATTTTGAGAAGATATTTTGGTAGTAAAATTACAAAATGGATGTGGATGCAGAGAGCAATAAGAGAAAAAGAGACCCAGTTTTTCAACTTGCAGAAAAAAGTCATCTGGTCGACTTAGTTGAAAAATATTACCACATTGTTGAGTGCAAAAAAACTGACAAAGTTAGTGTGAAAATGAAGTTTGAAAAATGGAAACGAATTGCTGAGGAGTTCAACTCAACTTCTATATTCATGCAAAGGGACTGGACAGTTCTTAGAAACCTATGGGAAAACTTAAAGAAAAAAGCAAAACAGACCATTACTGTTCAAAATCAGAATCAGTTTGGAACAGGTGTGTTTATTTGAAAAGATTAACCAATTTACAGAGCATGTCTATAATAACACTAATGTTTAATAACATATTGTTTTTAGGAGGGGGCCCACCAAAAGAGATTAAAATTGATATTATTATTGACAGAATCATTCCGTTGCTTCGCCCAAATGTGCATGGATATAACCATACATTTGATAATGACTCAAGTCTTCTTGATCAGACATGTAAGTTCATTCATTATGTGTGAAAGCAACTTCTTGAACGAATGTATTAGCAAAACGACCTTGAAAATGTTGGTTCAAATACTTATATCTGCTTTTGTTGAATTATGTTTCAAATATTTTATTTTTTAGTACCTGACCCTGACACATCTTATAATGAGACATCTGATCATGGTGAGACACTTGATGATTGGTCAAAGTATCAACCATCTATGTTGCAAAAGCCAACATCTTCACCATTGAGGGCAAACAATGATGAAACTATAATTATTGAATTCACTGATGGTGATGATGAAACCTACACAGATAAAAAGTCTATTTCGCAATCCATACCTTCCAGCATCAAAATGCCAAGTAGGCGGAGACCAGTCCTCCAAGAAAAACAAAATGTTCTAGTAAAAAGCAGATTAAAAACTCTAGAAATAGCAAATGAGCAGGCTACAGAGGAACATGCAATAAAAATTCGAATATTGTTGCTCCAAGAACAACAAGAAATTGAAAAATTGGAGCAGGAACAATTAAGAACTAAAATTTTGAGGCAGGAATTTGAAAATTTAACAAAATAATTAAATAATTATAATGTATCTTGTTTCTTTTATATAATATGTATATTAAAACACAATGTTCTGATTAAACTTGTTTCATTTTATTTTTATACTTGTAAAAAACATAATATACAAACAGTTTTGTCCACATAATGGTCGAAAACATTTTACTGTGTAGAAAATATTTAGTTTACCGCAATCTAAAAAAAAAGACCAATATTAAAATATATCTCAACTGTATAATAATAAGAATTATATACCTTTCAAAAAAGTTCATCACAATATCATTGCGGGTTCTGTAGTTTGGGTTATTTCTTTGCCTCGGCTCGTTTATTGGATCTTGTATATCACCTTCATTTAATAACACATCCCAAGGAGCATGCAAAATTAGTTGATTATCATCAGGTGGATTATCTTCTCCTGCCCTACGAGCAATATTGTGGAGAACGACTGTGGCAACAATCACAGGGAAACAGTTTTCGACATTAATTCCCAAACCAAGGGCCATAGCTGGAAAACGCCTCTTCCATATACCAAAGAGACGTTCTACAACATTTCTCGTTCTTATCTGTGACTCGTTATATAAGTTCTCAGATGGAGTATTGCACTGAGGAAAGGGAGTCATCATATAATTCTTGCAGGCATACCCCCCATCCCCAACAAGTACGGCATCCCCATATGTTCCTTGTTCAAACATAGCCCTCCGATAGCAATTATTGAAAATGTGCGAATCATGTGTGCTTCCTGGCCATCTCGCAACAATATCCGTGAATTCTAAGTTCGCATTGCATATTGCTTGAATATTTAGTGAGAAATAACCTTTTCGATTCCTATAAATTTCGGCATGCTCACCACCTAAAATCATACAGTGTTTTAATTTAAATTTGATATCTTTCTACATACATACCTGGTGATTTTCTCAATCTCACATGACTGCAATCAATGGCACCTATTACTCGAGGAAACCTTGCTCTGTTGTAAAATTCTAACTGAGTTTTTCGAATTTCATCTCGAGTATCTGGGAAACGAACATGCACAGGTCGAAGTGTTGCTATTGCACAACTAACTCTGTGAATGATTCTGTTTGCTGTAGATATACTGCAACCGCTTAAATCCGCAGCAGTGAGTTGGAAGCAGCCAGTGGCATAAAATCTAAGTGCACACAGTAGTTGGTTCATAGGAGAAACGCTGTAATTTCTGGAAAGAGATTGTTATATTTACTGAAAAGTGTGATATTTTTCTATGTTTACCTATCAGATGTAAATTCCAAACTATTCTCTATTTGGATTAATACCGACAAAACAGTTTGTTTGGTAAGCCGGAATCTGGTAAAAAAATCTACATCATCTAGGTTATTAAAGTGATCCTCTCTTTCACGTATCCATCTTGGTCGACGAATAACAACATCCTCATCATCGCTACTATCTTCAAAAGCCAACATAAGTCTTCTTTGCATTTTAATTTTAATATATCACAAAATTCAGAAAACCAAAACACACTGAATTTTAATCAACTAATAATATAGGTTATGTTTGTCTGATTCGCGCCCTTCGACTTCACCTTAATCCAGGTTTCAAAGTTTAACTCGTCTATATTCACTAGTTAAGAATATTAACGCCGTTTAACCTTAAACCGGTATTAAAAATTTCGTGAAATGCATATTTACTTTAATCGAAGTTTAACAACCTTTAATCAAGTTTAACTCGTTGATGAAATCGGCCCTAAATCCATCACTCAACACGTTTACTCCGCTTTTGGCATATATGTATTAGTACATATATGGCTTTTGGCCATCACTTATGGCCGTTTGCACCATTGCATTTAAGTATGACTTAGCGCTAAGTCAGGCTTAAATTCAGAAATTCGTTTGCACAGTCGCTTTAAGCAGAACTTATCGTTTTTAAGTAGAGCTTATTTTAAGTCCTCGATTTTCTCGACTTAGGCCGTGCTCAAAATTTAAGTTTTGATTTTTAATGAAAAACATAACCTTTCTTTAGCTTTGTTTTTTCCACGGTACCGTGTTTTTTTCCAAATTTGTGCATTTCTTTTTTATAATCAAGGTTTTGTTGATGCTTTAGTGGAATTATGGATCCAATAAATTTCTTAGATTTCTTGGACCACCAAGAAAACAATTTTTTAGAAGCTAATGAGTTATTGGAAGATGATTCTGAAATTATTGATGTTATTAACTATGGTTTCCCTAGAAGAGTTTACAA
Organism: Polydrusus tereticollis; assembly: GCA_963920685.1. Classification (NCBI taxonomy): domain Eukaryota; kingdom Metazoa; phylum Arthropoda; class Insecta; order Coleoptera; family Curculionidae; genus Polydrusus; species Polydrusus tereticollis. The sequence goes on along the minus strand of OY987332.1, from coordinate 80,922,118 downwards.
CAGGGCAGATTTTTTTGGAGAGTTAGACGACTTGACATTTTTAAGACGATTTAGACTCTCTAGAGCAACAGTCTATCAAATTTTAGTAAGAATTGAAGATCAATTAGAGTATGAACATGACTTGTAAGTATTTTTTATATTTCTAGTCGATATGAACCAAGTAGAAAGTAAGGAAGCTAATGAATTATTCTAAATTTCAAATTATTTTTAGAAATAATAGTTTATCTCCCATCAATCAACTATTGACAGTGCTGCGCTTTTATGCTTCTGCTGGACATCTTTCCAGTATTGGCGATTTTATAGGAATGCACACATCCACTGCATCAAGAATAGTGGCAAAAGTATCTCGTGTAATTGCTAGTCTTGCACCTGAATACATAAGAAATCCAAACCCTAATGAATGTCTTCAAATCCAAAACGAGTTCTTTGACACAGCAGGTTTTCCCCGTGTTATTGGCTGCTTAGATGGAACACATATTAGAATTCAATCTCCAGGTTTGATCAAATTTCCTTATGTATCACCACTTTAGCATAGTCAGAATTTTTTTCCACATTAATTTTCACTTCACCAAATCATAATTAAAATTATCTTGAACGAAACAATTTTATTAGTATATATTTCTACAATATTTTTAAATTATGAGATGTTGCTGATTTTCTCTGTCACTTTTTTATTTTGTTTCTTTGACTTTTTTTTGTAACCTACTTGTTTTATTGGAAGCACAAGAAATAGTGATCTATCCCTTAGGTGCTTTTGGTCTTTCCTAAATAAAGATACAGATAGATAATCTGGATTTACATTAGATAAAACTTATCGTATTTTACTGTAGTCTTGTATCTGCTTATGGATTAATAAAGAACTGTTCCTACCGAAGTTAATTTTAGGCACATGTTATAACACGTAGCCTATTTGGGATCTGCTATAGACATAATTTAAGCCACTCAACAATTTGGTTAAATTCTATACACACTAATTCAAATCAGTTTTTCAGGAGGAAATGATGCAGAAATTTACAGGAATAGAAAAGGTTACTTCTCAATAAACACACAAGTATGGGGGGATAGCAACTTAAAAATTCGTAACATAGTGGCTCGCTGGCCAGGATCAGCCCATGATAATACTATATATAATAACAGTCGAGTTCGAGCTGAATTGGAAGGGGGACATTATCCTAATTGTGTTATTTTGGGCAAGTCTTTGCTTTTGTTAAATCATACCTATGTATTTTTTTTGTCAATACTTTTTCAATTTATTGTTACATGCATTTACAAAGTAAATTAAATATTAACACATGGTTATAATTAATAACTTCTGTTTTTATATCATTTATAGGAGATAGTGGTTATGCACTTTCCAATGTCCTGATGACACCAGTACCAAATCCAATAACAAGAGGACAACAGTTGTACAACGAAGCACACATTAGAACCAGGAATTCTATTGAGCGTCTTTTCGGTGTTTGGAAGAGGCGATTCCCTGTACTGGCATATGGACTTCGTTTACAGTTGGATACTGTGTTAGCAGTCATAGTTGCCACAGCAGTGTTACACAATATTGCCATTGATGCACGGGAAGATATACTTCCACCTCCTGAAGAGATAGATATTGATCAATTAAATTATTTAATAGAAGCAGGTGATATTCCAGCTATTGAAAATAATGTAAACGATGTAGTCAACTTTAGAATTTTACAGACAAGAAATAATTTAATTAATTATTTTAATAACCGATAAATGTCGTAGAAATGTTTAACCATAAAAATCTTATTTTCTTTTTATTAATAATCTCTTTGTTGTTCTAATTGTAACTATTTTGGTAATGAAAATACAGTTCAAGTTACTATAAATATCAGTCTTTTATTGGAATTTTTACACCATTTCAACACAACAACTTAACTACTGTAACATGAATAAAATAAAAAAACATAACACTCTTTGAGCATTTATAGGCTCGAAGACAACACTAATAGCTGAAAATAAACCTAAAAAAAATTTAACCTTCTTAAATTATTGCTAGAAAACTGAAATATGTTATTAATTATAGTTCAACTTTCTAAAGATAAAACAAAGAATGTGGCAAATTCAAGTGTGGTGTACTTGTTAAAAAAAGGACTTACTGTAAATAATGCTCAGACATAGAGACATTTTTTTAAAGAAAACCAAGCACAAAAGTTTTATTATTTACATACCATTTCGATCTTCACCAACACATTTAATACCTTGTACAGAAAAAAAATGATAATCAAACAAGTAATATATTAATACTAAATAACTAGTAAATGTAGGTAACTACAATTTAAACAAACATCTTAAATTTTAAAATGCGCCACAAATAGTAAATATAGTTATGGATTCAAGTCATTTTCTAATTTTTTTTTTCTGAGTTCAATTTCTTGATTCAAATGAAGTTAATAATCGAGTTAATAATTAAACAAACCTGTAACTTTCTTTTTAATGAAGGATGTAATTCTTGTTGCAAATCCCCAGGTTTATATGTATTCCACTTGTTATTTTTTATGTTTGGTTCATCCTGAGCTTCATCCAAAACTTCATTCTAAAAAAAATAATTTTTAAACGATTGTCTTTAACTTCTTATATAAGTTCGAAAATTGAACATACTGAATTGACCTCTATGCCAGAAGTAAGGAAATCTTGTTTGGCTCATATATTTGTGAGCCAATGAATTGATTTGAAATTTGTATTTATTTATTTTATTGAAATAAGCATATACACTTTATAAAAATACTGATACATGTCACTGTTTCATGTTCTTACATTATGTATTATGCAACTCGAAAAGTACCTATACTATACAATAAACCCATTAAAGGGACAGGGAAGAGATGACAAAATTGTTTATTTCTAAGTATATCAATGTAAGCTCAATGATTGATAGTGACTAAATTTTTTTAAGTAAGTGGTAGGTAGGTGTGCCATATAGATGTACATTTCAAAAAAATACTTACTACATTAGAAGATTGTGTATTTTCCTCAAATACAAATTCAATTTGACTATCATTTCTTGTCACTGTCTTATTTTCAAGTATGACATTTGACCCCTAAAAATTATCAATATAGATTTAACACATTCTGGGAGGAAAGAATGTAAAAGTCTGGAAACTAATACAAAAATAAATGAGGTTGTTGCGATTTTAACTTACTTGTTTTCTCACTCCAATCATGTCCACTGGCGTCACCACATCACTATCAAATGGATTATTTAGTCCATAAATAGTTTTTTTGTTTACTATGTCTAGCAGAATTTCACTACCTTTGGAAATAGGCTTTGGTGGAGGGCCACCACCAGTTAAGTATACTTGTTTTTTTTCGTCACCGACTGCTTTTCGCACATCCCGTTTAGAATTCGCGTAAAATTTTCGTAGAGACTCCATTGTCCTAGGAGTAAAACTTGGAGCTTCTGCGTTAAATTTCATAGTAATATCGCTCCACGCCATTTCTTTGTCTTTGCATGTTAGCGCATCTGTTTTTTTGTTTTCAATCAATGCCTTTTTAGATTCTACTAATGAAAACAATAGTTCTTTTTCCTGGAGGGTAAAGTTATTACTCCTTATTCTTTTTCCAGTCTCCATTTTCACTTTTGCAATTTTTTAACGAAATACGAGATCAAAAAATGGATCAAAACGATTTTCAATTCACAATATTTTCAGGCTATTTGTTCCATTCTTCTTCTTTTCTATCAAAAACGTAACTTAAATGCAATGTTGCCGGTGTTAATCCAAACTTAGTTAAGTTTTAATAAATATGTATTGGTGCAACGCAAAGGTAAATAAGTCAGACTTAAAAATTTGAGTAAACTTAGCTAAGCTTGACTTAAAATGGAAATGGTGCAAACGGCCATTACTACGTTTCCATGCGATTCAGATCGAATTGAATCCGGATTTGGGATCGAAAAATCGTCGCGTTTCCATGAAGTGAATCGAAACAGGATTCAACCCAAACTCGATCCTATTTGGATTCCCTCTTCTGTTTGTAAATTTATTTGACGTATAACAAGAAATAAAGAAGATTATTATTAGACATAACCACATTTTGTGGAAAACTTTGTTATTGTTGTTTTTTTTTTTCAATTTGTTTTGTACTTAAAAGTAGTGCAGTAAAATGAATATAAACCATTTTTTGTTAATGGCCCTTGCTGGATTTTACCTTGGGATATGTGTTTATTTCCATAATGCACATGAGTATGAGCGTAAGAGGAAGAAATCGCAAAATATGTTTTTTCTACACCTGCAAAAGACAGCAGTTAGCTTTCAAGGAAAAATAGTTAAAAAAAAACGCAAATCCCCACGGTTTTGGGTTAAAACTAGAAGCAGTGACTGGTGGGAAAGAATTGTCAAAAATGAATTTTTAGAAGAAGATTGGCTCGAGAACTTCAGATGTGGCTCTTCAACATTTAAATTTCTTTGCCAAAGACTAGACAAACATTTAAAGCCCAAAGATAATACTGTACGAAAACCATTGTCAGTTGAGAAAAAAGTAGCAATTACCCTTTATAAATTTGCCTCGTGTGCCGAGTACAGAGTTATTGCCAATCAGTTTGGTACACATAAGTGCATTGTTCACAAATGTGTATATCAAGTGACTGATGCAATTTTAGCAGAATTGAAAGAAGAGTATTTATCAATGCCTAATGAACACGAATGTATGGATATATCTGCATCGTTTCAAGAAATGTGTGGCATTCCTGGTATACTTGGAGCAATTGATGGAACTCATATCCCCATATTACCACCTAAAGATGGTTACAGAGACTTTCTGAACAGGAAAGGTTGGCCTTCTTACAATGTTCTAGCTGTAGTAGATAACATGTATAGGTAAGTATTTTTGACTTATAATGAAAGTATTTTGAAGGACGTGAATGAATTGTTCTTTTAGGTTCTTATTGTTGTACGTTAATAACTATTTGTATACTTAATACATTTTAAAAATTATTTATAAACTGACTAGCGTTTTTACATAAATTATATTTTTTTAGGTTCAGGTATGCTACCTGCAAACATCCAGGCAGCGCGCATGATGCTAAAGTCCTAAAAGATAGTATGTTATATACAAATCACCTGCAGCTTATACCCCAACATTATGACGAGATCAATGGTACTGAAATTCCTTATTTTCTTCTTGGTGACCCTGCATACCCTCTTCTACCTTGGCTAATCAAAGGATACAAAGGAAATATTACTCCAGAAGAAGAGTCATTTAATGTATATCATAGTCTTGGGAGAGTTGTAGTAGAGAATGCTTTTGGCCGATTAAAATCACGGTTTCGTTGCTTGTGTAAACGCCTGGACATTAGTTATAAGTTCGTTCCAAAGGTAGTAGTAGCATGTATTATTTTGCATAATATATTTGAAACCCGGAAAGAAATATTTGTAGAAAAGTGGCGGGAATCTGTAGAAACTGCAGAACTAATGTTTCCTCAACCTGCCAGAAATGTTGGACGAAATTTTGACGATCTTAATGCTGCTGTCATAAGGGATACCTTAAAAAACTTTATGTTGCAATATCCATTAAGAAAATCTAAATTGTTTTAAGTCTTTGTATAATTTACTTTTATGGTTTTAAGTGTTTTCTTATATTTTACTATGTATATTATACGGTACGAAAGAATGAAATGTTAATTGCTTATGATATTTATACCTAATTTCGAAATTTACTAGATAAACTCACCATTAAAGCCTTAAATTGTAAAGCCTTACTACAGTGTGGAGGAGTATCTTAGTGATGCTTTCTAGGTGAGGTACTCAAACAATATGTTAGTTAATTGTAGTATTGTTTTAAATTTTATCAACTTGTCATTATTATTATGTCCTTATTGTAATATGTACTGAAATTTTAGTGTCATTTTTTTGCTTACTTTTTTTAGATTTAAGTTGCTTTGTCAATGAGATAAATATCTTTGGACAATAAAGCTTTTTTGATTTGATTTTGATTTGAAACACAATGCCTCCGCAGAATTATTTATTTTAACGTATAAAAATAAACTAGTCACCTACACAAATATATGTTTTATTTTTAATTTTAACATAAAAAGAAATTAAGCAGATTTTTTTGATTTCGGGTGAACCTCAGGCTCACTGTCAGAATCTACATCGGCCTCGTGCTGCTGCTGTGGTTGTCTGGACACCGGCAAATTTGGTTGGTACACCTGCGGTTGAGGGAAAAATATAGGTAACTGCTGTGGTGTCTGCGATTTTAAAATTGTTTCTATAGAAGATGTAAATGTGGTTAAGATGTTTTTTAGGTCTTCTGCTCTCCTTTTGCCTTCAACTTCATCTTGCTTTCTTTGGAATTCAAAGAATTCTTTCATCTGCTCTCTTTGGAAAGTGTAAAATTCTGAGTTTTTTTCACTGCTTCCGAAGGTTTTTCTTTTGAGAGATTTCGTAATGCCCTTACTGGTGGATGGTTGACATTCTGCATCACTAGTTCTAGCACTGGTTGATGGTGAAGCCAAAAAGTCTGCCAGTTCTTGCTGCGAAATATCATCACTGACAACTACATCAACTGTGTCAGTACTTTGTGTAGACCACTTAGTAGCCTCTAATTGTGGCGAAGGGCTTCCTGGTTGCGAGTCATTTAACACACTATCAATACCTGACATCTGTGAGGCTGGTCTAGAACCCAAAATTTCATCGAGAAGGTAAAAATATTGGCACTCGCTTCTAGACTCTCCACTTTTCTTATTGCTTTTAATAGTTTTATAATATAATGTTTTTAATGCTTTCCACTTGTTTTTAATTTGGTCGATATTTTTTGTTAATATATTTTTTTTAACCATCTCACTGTGGATCAGTTTAAAAATTTCGGTATTTCGAAATTTTTTTCCATCAAAAAGCTCAGTAATTTTTTTCTCTATGAAGATTTCCAACATAGCCTGAACCTCTTCATCAGTCCAGAAATTTCTGCTATTTTCAGGTGTACTCATTATGAAATACTTGCAAAACCAAAACTAAAAAGATAAACTTTCGTTTTCTATGATAAAAGTAAGGTTATTTATTTTTCAACATTTGACATTTCGTGCACCACTGCGCAAGACAAGAAGACATATTGAAATAGGATCTAAATTGCCTGTTTCCATGTTACTCGATCGTGTTTGGATCCACATTCGATCCCACAATTTTGCGGTATCGACCTTGAAACTCGATCCGTATTGAATACTATTTTTCGGGTGTTTCCATGACTAGATTGAATCCACAAAGTGGATTCAATCCGAACTCAATACCGCATGGAAACGTAGTAACTATCAAACCTGTTGAATGAGGCGCTGAGAAGTTGACCTAGCACATAACCTACATTTTTGTTTTGAATTTCGCCTTCGATAAATCATTTCACTTTTTTTAAATTTCATCATTTGTGAAGAAGTGAAGAGTAATAGAATAGCCAAAAAATGGATATTAGTAGCCAAACGCACGTAGTAGTGCTAAATGATGATGATCAACCTATAATTGAGGGAGAAAAGGTTTTATTGTTATGTAAAAAAGGTATGTTTTTATTATGATATCAATATTTTTGTATTTTTGCATATTTTTAAATTTAATTTGGGAATTAACCTAAACAGTTAGTATATACATAATCAAAACAATAAATTGGATCCTCTTGGAAGAAACATATTCAGAAATATACTAAAAAATATACCGTTTTTGCTAAAATCAGTTTTAAAGCCCTAAAAGTCAAAGTGGAAGTTTAATGAGATAAGTTTGCTGTTTAAACATGAGAAACCCTAGGTTTTCTCATCAAAATTTAACTCCCTTCCCTCAAAAAAACTCGAAAGACTAAGGGCATAACTTCAATGTAGGAAAATATTGTTAAGAAAATCCCTCTTATCCCTTTTATTTATTTATTTGATAAGCATCCATATTTATATGTTCAGGGTGTCTTATTTTGTTTGTCTCTTATAGACAACTTGTAATATGTGTCGAGTCCAATTTTCAAAAAAAAATAATAATGAGCAAAATGAATCCAGGCTATCGCAAGTCACCTTGAAGTTATAGACATATTCTGGACACATGGTATTATAGAGTGAATTTCATTATTTTGTCCACTTTGTGTATATTTTAAGATCCTTGTAATTTTTTGCAATTGTAGGTATGTACAAAAAAACAGAAAATTCATTTGGTGAGCAACTGAGCAATTTGTTCCATAGAATCCAGTACTCAAAGCACAATTTTCAGTTTTGTAATATTTCAAATATGTTACAATAAGAAAAATCAAAATGATACACCTTGTACATAGCACAGTATCTGATATTTTTTTTTCTCCGAAAGATCTTATAATACCTAATGTAATGAATTTAAAAATCAAAATTTATTTGTTTAGTACCAAAACCATTTTGATCAGTTGAGTTGTTAGATAGAGATATTATAGATAGGTATCTAAAGTCGATAGAGTAGAGTAGTAGGTTCTACGATTGAATAAAAAATTTAATACAAAGTATAATCTAGTACCTATAACATGTATAATAGAAAATTTATATTTTAGATCAAACCTATATTTATACAGAAATAGATGAATATGTTCAAGAGGAATTTGGTTTACGTGTTGTCGATTGTGATGAAGCAAACAACCAGGATTTATGGCATAAGGGCATCACAGATAGTCTACAAGAAAGTAAGCACATTAGATTTTTTGTTTTTAAATAAGCTAGATGGTTACATAATGCTTAAATTCAATTATAAAACACCTTTTAAAAGTGCATGTCCATCTTAGTAGGTCTTCTAATTTAATATTCTAATTATTGGTTAAGTATTGCTTTTGTAATATCTTACTTATTCTACTTTATTCTGAATTACTGAATGTATATTACCCTGACTGGTAAATAAATTTGATAATTACCAATAAAATAAAAACCATTAGTAAAGTTTTATCACTGTCATTCGTTTCAATTATTACATATTATTATATTAAATATGCCAATTTTGTATCTTTTTTAGAAGAAAACTTTGTTTGGCAACACACAAGCACTCTTTTATTGCTGGATAAATATAAAAAAAGAGTGGAAAAATTCCGAAATCCTAAATTCAAGAAAAAGAAGTGGGAAGAAATTTCTAATTCAATGAAAGAAAAAGGACATATGGTGAATGGTGACTTATTAGATAGGAAGATGAGGAATATAAAAATACTTACAGAACAATTTTGGACAATAATAATAAAAAAAAAACCACTGGTACAGGGCGTCTAACATGGCCATATTTTAATATATTTGAGGAAATATTTATAGACGACAAAACCATCAATTTTGGAACTGTTATGTCATCTACAAAGGAAGGTTCTAGAAAAGATGATTTGTTAAACCAAAAAATTATGACTTCTCCAAACACTCTTCAAAGTGACAGTGACCCGAGGGGTCAACACCTTCTTGAAAATGTGTACACCTACTGCAGAATCTGTATAAAAGCAAATACTGCAAGTACTGCACAAGTATTGCAAGTACTGCACAAATATTGCAAGTACTGCAGATAGTGCGCTAGTACTGCAGATACTGCACTTGTACTGCAGACTCTTCAAGTAGTCCTGCAGCTATTTCGAGAGGTACTGCAGCTATTTCAAAAGGTACTGCAGGTATTGCAAAGTACTGCAGACTGATATTTTGGTCCTGCAATAGTACTGCAAAGTGGATTTCGCGGACTTAAGCATCATTGAAAAAAAAAATGCAGGCCTTATTACATCGAAAATCCAAATTTGTATTTATTCGAGTATTTATTATAATTTAATTTTTAAGCAGAGATACACATGTTCTCGAGCATGTTCTAAATAAAATAAATAAATAAATAAATAAAAGTTTATTTACGGACTAGGCCATTTTTACAATGTTTTACAATGTTATAAATATTACTACCTACTTTCTGATACAAAATTAAAAATTTGGAAAGCTTAAAAGAGCATCCAACAAAACAAAAAACAATAACACAATGATTGCATTTTAAATTAATGGATTGTCCCATCAGACAGATATGTTTTTAATTTCTTTTTAAATTCCGATAGTGTCAAATTGAAAAAGTCAACACACTCGGGCAGTTCATCAGCTTTACGGCAGAATCTACTTATCGGACTATAATACGTATAGTTAACCCTGTGGAAGTCAACATTAAATAGTTGAAATCGTCTTGTTGCTCTTGTTGGTACATGAAAGTTCACAAGTTGCAGCAAAGCTGACGAATCTATAATTCCGTTAAGAATTTTAAACAACATACAAAGATCAAAATAAGTTCTACGTTTCTCTAAGGTATTAAGACCCAGCAGCAAATTTAATTCATCATAGTCAACCTGCTCATAAGGAATATTAAGCCTATAGGCTATGTGCCTAAGAAATTTTCTTTGTATTCTTTCTAGGGTATCCACATGTATTCGATAGTAGGGAGACCACACAGGGCAAGCATATTCCACTGTTGATCTAACTACCGCACAATAAACATCCCTTAATGCATAAATGCTATTAAAATCATTTAGTGACCTTAGCACAAATCCCAACAGTTTCATGGCTTTATTTGATATAAATTCAATGTGATTAATAAACGACATCTTTCTGTCCATTATAATACCCAAATCCTTGATTTTATCCACTCGGTCCAGAAATTCATTGTTTAAATGATAATCAAAGATGAAAGGGTTTCTTATGTGATAGAAGCTCATTATTTTGCATTTCTTAATATTAAGATGTAAATTATTCAAAATACACCACTGGGAAAATGTGTCAAGGTCATGTTGCAGTTCTATACAATCATGATGAGATGTTACAACCTTATAGATTTTTAAATCATCAGCATATAATAAAATATCACAATTCTCAAAGCATACCTTTAAATCATTAATGAAACAATTGAATAGCAAGGGCGATAGGTGCGCACCCTGTGGCACCCCGGAAGATACTGATATTTCGGAAGAAAGGAAATTTTTAATTTTAACTACTTGTTTTCTTTCCGAGAGGTAGCTCTCCAGCCATCTCAACAGAGGTCCATGAATTCCCAATAAATTAAGCTTCTTAATGAGGATAGCATGACTGACTCTGTCAAAGGCCTTGGTGAAATCTGTGTACACCACATCCACTTGATAATGATCCTCCAATGCCCCCAACAGAGTCTGCTGATATTCCAAAAGGTTTGATACCGTCGATTTGCCCTTAATGAAGCCATGCTGCTTGTCAGTTATAATATTTTTAAAATTCGGTGTTATGTAGCTTGTGACTAAAGATTCTAATATTTTTGGTATAATTGAAATCCTAGATACAGCACGATAGTTCACAACACTACCACGATCTCCCTCCTTATGAATGGGCATTATATAGCTGCGCTTCCATTCATTCGGGAATATGCCAGAATTCAAGGATTTATTGAACAATTTAGCTAGAACTTCAGATAAAATACACTTCGTTCGTTTTAAAAATTCGACCGGAATGCCATCAGGGCCACACCCCAGTCTATCATCTAGACTTTCAATACAGTTAAAAACATCAATAGTGTCAGTGCTACAAGTACTTATGTTTACAGATAGGTCATAACTAATCTCACAGTTAGTGTCGGTGGAGTTACTTTCTATATAAAGCGATGAAAAATGTTCAGCAAAGAGCTGAGCTATATCATTAGGACAATCAGCGATTTTCCCATCCAGTTGCATAGCATTAGGGAGATCAAGATTTCCCCTTTTTGAGTTAATGTACCTCCAAAATTCCCGTTGGTTCCGAATATGATTTTCTAAAGATTCAATGTATTCATCATGGCTTATAATGGAGTAGTTCCTACATTTGGACCGTAAAAATGAAAAGTATTGATAATCAACAGGCGAGCCAGATAATTTAAATTGTTTGTGAGCAGCCTTTTTTGATATAATAAGGTCTTTAAGTGTGTTATTAAACCATTTAGGAAATTTTGGAGACCTAGATCTAACCTTAGGCACACAGCAATCTATAATAAAATAAATGTTCTCATAAAATGCTTCTAAAGCTTCATTTACATCACATATCTCTACAACAAACCCCCAATTTACCAATGATAAATAGAAATTAATCTCCCGATAATCAGCTAAGTTGAAATTATAATAATAATAATCATAGAGCATTTGATCTGACCGGTTATCACAGATTAGTTGAAATTCCAGTGCTGGGTGGTATATATCACATTTTAAAAGTGGATTATCTGAGGCATACACAATCACCTTTGACGATGAAAAAATTAAATCTAAGAAACCGCCCTTAGCATTTGGAATATCATTTACCTGTTTCAAATTATAGAACGCCATACAGTCAGAGACACACGTAACTTGTTGTGTTACTTTTCCTTCTGGCATTGAGCCCATAGTATCTGAGCACCAAGAAACTCCCGGTAGATTCAAATCACCACAGATAAACACCTCACAATTTTCATTCATCAATTCATTTAACACAGAAGACACTGCAAAACAGAAATTTTCATAAACCTGCAATGGGGAGGCAGGAGGTATGTATACTACACTAAATATAATAGATCTCTGACCTTTTAGGGTGATCACAAAGAACAGATGTTCAATACAGTCAACAGGACTATTTATGTGCCGAACAATTAAGCTGCGATTCACTGCCGCCAGGACTCCACCACCCTCCTTATGGGAGCTTGTTAAGACTGATCGGTCACATCTGAAGATTTCATAGTTTAATAATTCAAGCTCATTGTTATTTATATCCTCATTCAGATTGGTTTCTGTAAATAAAATTACATCATATTGCTCAGTATTTACAGCATTTGATAATATTTTAAGCTTGCTTCTCATACCATTGACATTTTGATAGTAGACGGATAGTGAGGAACTTGGACTTGTGTGCTCAGCAATTATTTGCGTATCTGATGACGAGGGGAGTTGCGAAAATTTCTTCTGATATAACCATTTCTCTGTCTGTTAATTATAAAGGGTTTAATAATGACGTTCAAAGGCCATATTTCACTTTTCAATATAGAAGCCTCCATTTGTGGTTCGACGGAGACTTTAAAAGATGCACTGTGTTGTTGATTGGATTGTAATTTATCACAGCACACTAGCGGTATATTTCTTTCTTGAAGGTATGATTTTACTTGTTCCACGGAACATTCCGGACTAAGGTTTCCAACATAAAAGGATCTATATGCTTTTGCAGCTACAAGTGTGGTCGAGTTGCTATCTGAACCTTTTATAGTTCTTATTTGACCATTACCAGAAATTTGATTTTTCTGATGTTGTGCTGCTTGTAATCCCCTTGTGTGAGTATTAGCAGCATTTTCCATGATAGCGTCATTCAATTGCTCAACATCAACATTTGCAGTATTGTTTGTACGTCTTATAGCTACATTTGGTCTAGCTGATCCAGAGGAAGGACGCCTCATATCCGAGACCAGAGATATCGTATTATTTATTGTTGACCGTTCCTGAACATCTCCTTTTTCCATTCCGTGTGTTGTCCTGTGTGATCCATCAATAAGCCGTGGATTTTCAGTTAAAAATGCTACTAATTCTTTATTAGTGCACATTATTGCTTTGACCACCCCTTCCAGTTTGGTACTTATGGTTTCCGACTGACCCTTTAGTTCGTCCCTTAAGAATGACCTGATGTTGCAGTCCAAAATGGGTTCATTCTCAGTAGCGTCATTGGCATGGTTGGTCTCGAGTTGCCGTATTTTATTTTCTAGCATTTCAATCTTTTCTGGCAGGTTGCTTAAATTTTCGACGTTATCCGAATTTTCAGATTTCTTAGCTATAACATCTTCAAGTATGTTGATTCTTGATAACAGCTTCTGGATAACTTTGCTTTGGGACTCAACCTCCCTAACTAAACCTTTTCCGTCCATATGGCGACATTGTCTATTTTTTGCTTCATTTGCCTGTGCCATACACGCCGGATGAAAATTACCGCCGCATTTCAAACACTCAATACTTGTAACTACGGATTTTTTACAGTGTAGACATTTAGATTTTTCAGTAGTACCCTCAACAATTGAATCAATCGGATCAGGCATTTTAATCCTAGTTATTCTCTCCTTGCTGGACTATAGACAAATAATGCTCCTTTTTAACTGGACTATATGAGCACTCTGTTTATCACTATCGACGCGCAAAAAAACCAAAGTATAAGGCACAAACAAACAAATAACAATGGATGGAATTTCTATTGTACTGCTATTGTTAATCAGTCAAATCAATATCACAAACAAACCAATTATCACTTTCACAAGAAATTCGCAAACTGGGTAGAGAAAGTCAGCTTACACCTATGGTGGAAATTTTACAATTTTCCAATGAAAACAACTGCAAAAAACGCAAAACAAACAGAGAGCAGTGATACGCTCTGCTTTCAACAAACAAACCACAATAAACTTTCTTTTCTTTTGCTTTGTCACTTTCGATTCAATATAGAAAAGATTCTCTCTGTAAAAGCAGAAGTTGCAGGAATGGAAAGAAAGTACAAGTTAAATAAATAGGGTAGCAGATTATCTGCATTTTTAATTTTTTTTTGCCATTTTTGACTGGTTTTTTTATATTATATATAGGTAGGGTGCGATTGGATTTCTACTCGCCAATAACGATTTACAAATGTAAGACATTGTAAAAATGTAATATACTTCATAATATACTTGCGTACTATATTTATTTGTTATTAACAGAATATAGAAACCTAAATTATACTACATACGGCTGGCAACTTTACTTTGTTATATTTTAAAAAATATAATATTATGTAGGTATAATATATATCGTTTTCTGTAAATGGGTCAATTTCAAATTTTAGGTCTTTTAGCTGCAGGCTCGGCTGCAGGCAACTTTGTAAGAGTTTTAAATTTATAATTATTAATTTATCAATATTTTAAAATTATTAGTAGATTCAGCACTAAGTAATTACCTTCATAACTCGCTTGATATAATTACTTTAAAAAATACGGTTTTAGAAAAAGTTCGGCTCGAAGTTCGCTATTGCAGATTGCAAGTTAGAACCTACTTTTAAAGGACTACCTATAGATTGGTTATGTACAAAATTTTAAAAAATGCAGAAAATACTTTTACTTTGACAATTTTCAAATAAGTAGCTTCTATTTTGAAAATGACCCAAAAACATAAAAAATCGTTTTTAATATTACGTTGCTGTCGAGGTTGCTGTATTTTTTAGCTTTTTATCGAGCTTTTTATCAAACTCTTTATATTTTTTATTTATACCCAGTAAATCAGATCTCGTTAATTGGAAAGGATATGATTTAAAGTGTATAGGTCCATAAAAAATATAAGTTGATTTGACCAATGCAATGTCTTCAGTTTTGGGCCATGAAAAGTTGCCCATAAAATCTTCAAGAAATTTTACTTGAAACACGTTGTTTTCTATTTCAGAAATAACTCGACCAATATACCATTTCTGGTCATAGAAGACGGCATAATATTTTTCCTTTTCAATAATTATAACTTCATGTTGCATTTCATCAGTACTAGAAAAATCTTCCGTCAGAGTTTCACTTTCGGAGATGTAACTTTCAGCCGTGCTAGAGCTTATACTCGAGCTTATACTACTTTCTGTTTCTGTATCACTTAAAGCACATTTTTTGGTAGCATTTTTTTTGCGTTTTCTAGCCGACTTTAAGGCTTTTGATCCTGATGTCTGAATTTTCTTTTTTTTTCTTCCTTTTTGCTTATTTGCTGGCGTATTTGAAGCGCCATTACTTCCTCGTACTCTTAAAAGCCGATCGGTAGATAATCTTCCTTGTTTTTCAGAAAACAACCAACATATAGATGACTTTCTAACTGTGACAATTTTACGATTTTTTAATGCAACTTCTAGATATGGACTGTTTTTATCTCGGTTTTTATTTAATCTGGACTTTAAATTTCGTTTTAAATGCTTTTCTGAATTATCGCGAAAAGACAGGTCATCAAGTGATGAAAATATTGATAAATCTTGTTTAATTCCTTCCATTTCACTATCCGAAATGTAAACATTTTCATGAATGTCAATGATTTCATTTTCTGAGTCATTTTCACTTAAATTTTCATCTTCCACGTCATAAACTTCATGTAAATCTGTCGGCAAGGTACCTTCAACGCGAGATTGCTTCAATGAAATACACGTAACCGCTTGCTCAAAATCTACTCCTTCCATTTCTAGCGCCTTTGCATTACTTATTGCATCGTCTTTTGCCCTTTCCAATATAATTTTAATTTCTGTTTCAAGTGGTAGGACATTTTCTTGTGTATAGTCCATTGTTCCCAACCTTCCCTCTTCTTCCCGTGGGAATACAATTACTCCATCTAAAAAAATATTTGGTTAGTGCTATAAGCGTTAAGTTAACCTAAAGATAAACTTTCGCTAAATGATATACGACGGTTATGTTTTAGTACTTAAAATAAAAACTTTAAAAATTCTTGGTTTTATAAACCTAACTTTATTATATAACTACCGAGATAACTAAGTACTTATAAATAATTTTTTTCTACCTAGATCTGTGCTGATTTCATTTAGAGCTTGTATTCTGTTTAATCTTTTTACCATGTCATAAAAAGAATAGTTGACCATGGTGCAGTAGGTAGTTGTCATAGATCGTGTTTGCCGAAATATTTTTTCACAAGCCTGACTTGAAAACAACCATGGTAGGAAAATATCTATCCTATTTTTTTCTCGACATTTCTCCAACATTAAAAGTAGACCATGGGCATTTAATTCTATACAAGTGTAGGTATTGGAGGTAATGCAGTTTTTTTCGATGCTGTATTTATTCTTTTTCAGCCATTGTCGCCATATGCGAATAAAAAATAATGAGTGCCAAACATAATAAATTCTGTCCGAGATTGAGGTAGATTTTGTTAAAAATGCCTCTATCATATGATTTGTAAGTATTAAGAATTGTTTTGTGGCATCTGCGTTGGGAATTTCATTGCACAAATTAATAACATTTTTTGAACTTATTTTTCGTATGGCTTCATAGTTCATTTTGTCGGCATCTAAAAATAAAAAAAATCACATCAGTGCATTGACAGAGAGAAAATAGTAGTAGGTACCTAACATGGTAATATTTCACTCATTCGATATTTTTTTTAAAATATAAGTATTTAAACTCGTATTTAAAAAACAACTTTTTGTCCATATATCAGAATTGGGACGGTAGTCTTGACCGACTAGTTGGACAAGGATTAATTTTTTGGTGTATCGGTCACGTAGGCTTGAAGAAAAGTAAAGTAAACTCTTTTTTACTATGAAAAGCTTTCATCCTTGTTATATATAAATATACATATATATACTTACTATTTAAGTCACTGAGCGTAAGTAAGTGTTTATCTTTGGTAAATGTTTTAATAATCTCTTCTATATGTTTAACTGATACAAATGATTTCCCCATAGGAAGAACTATTTCAGGTTTAGTCAACCTTGTTTTAAGCTTCGTACATATATGTACTGTGTCCTGTATATAGACAGGAGCTTCCAAATCAACAGTAATCTGAAAGTTATTCATTTTTAACGAAAACAGAAAACTTTAAGGTAAAATTGATTTATTTACAAAGACATCCACCAATTCGGTATCTTAAAACAATTTTTTAGCATTTGAAAAGTATTCAGTACTTCCTGAACAAGATTACGGGAAAGCTATACTTGCTTTGTCTTCCGCAGACAAAAAGAACTAAACAATAGACTTTTATAACGTAATTGCAGAAGTAGCTTGGGTAGTATCTTTTTTTAAAGCAATCAATTTTTTTTAATTATTAAGATAATAAACTGGTTAATTTATAAATTATGTATTAAAAATGTAAGTGGTTAAATAGTAAATTTGCGTTAAAAGAATCGATTGTCTGATGTTTGTGCTAGATCAGACCTCAGGCTGGTTTATTTCTTATTTTGATATTTACTTTAGTTTGATGTCTGCCCACCATTCAGTAAACTTTTTTAGTTTAAATGTCGGTTTAAATATTATTATCAATTAGGGTAATAATCACTGCAACACTTAGTAAGTTATTACTGAGGGGTGTTACAGTAAAGGCTAGTATTAACTCTCTTAATAACATACCTGAAAGTATGGTGCATACATCGAATTGCTACTGGTAAAAGGTAAACAGGTATTAACTTTCATGGCTTTAAGGCATCTTGTGTCTCCATCCGTACTAAAACCATCAATGTCTATGCCTATTTCTTTTGCATTATTCGTCATATATTTCCATCTTCTAACAACATCTTCCGTTTTAAATTTATTATCGCTACCAAAAAGCATTAGGCAAAAAGCTGGAGAACGGTCTTTAAGTGGTTGTGCCATTATAGCATAAACGTTTCCGCAGAAATTTTCAGTTTTAAAAGCATTTTCTATGTCTCTTACAGAATTTACATAATTCTTATTGGTCTGTGGTAGTCCAGTTACAGCAGAAAGTGAAGAAGTAAATCCAACCAATTTGTTTATCTGTGGATCATATTGAACTCGTTTCACAATAGCAGTTTGATCTTCGCTAATAAATACATTAAGAGGCAAATTTCTTTTTATTAAATATGCTTTTAATTCGGGTAGTCTGAGATGAGCTTCCATAATTGATGATTGTTGTTCAAGCATTTTGTGAAGAGTTGAGAGCGATGGGAATGTATCTGACATATTTCTATGCATTATTTCATAAAGTAGTCTTCCTCCAACCAGATAAACATATAAAGAAAACCTCTTTACGTCTTGTGAAAATCTGTTTCGATATTTACTTCCTTGCTCTGTGTTTTTCACTGCTGTCTCAACCAATAGTTTAAGTATGCCCTGCATTTTGTCATATTTGGTGATATCTTCGCTTGCATTTTTTAGTTCCAGTGATACCAGTTGAGTAATAACTTCTTTGTTTGTTTCAAGGTTAGCTATAATCACCTTTTCCATCTTATTAACAAGTTCGTAAAAATCAGTTATTAGTGACTGATTATTTAAAGATAAGTGATTAATTTTTCTAATTTTCCTTGCTTGACGTGAGTATTTTACATCTCTCCATTTACCATATTTTCCAGGAAAAATTTGAGACATTTTAGTTCTATTAATAGCGGAGATGTTTGTCTCGAGAGCACCCCCGCTACTTACAAAAAAAGATTTGGCATTTTCCGAGGTGTTTTCAGTCGCCAAGTGGTTATTCGAATAGGTCGTAAAATTTTCTACGGTGCTTACTGGTATTTTTTGTAAAACAGGCCGAACCATAGGTGGCTGAATCATAGTTGGCGGTTGCTGAATTACATGTTGCTGAAAATCGAGCTGAAGTGGAATTGCTTGCCGAGACAGCGATTGTTGTACCAAAGGTGTAAAAAATTGAGAATCTGGGGCCCTACATATATTTATATTTTCATCCTCGTTTTGATCAGCTGCGGGATCAGTTCCATAGGATTTACCGAGGGATTTACAATTACTATTGTTTTGACTTGTTGATGTCTGCAAGGGCCAGATGTTGTTACTTAAATCGCAATTTGAACCTTCTAGAGAAGAATGCACTAAAGCTCGCACTAAAGAAAATTGAGGATCTGGGGCCCTACATATATTTATATTTTCATCCTCGTTTTGATCAGATGCGGGATCAGTTCCATAGGATTTACCGAGGGATTTACAATTACTATTGTTTTGACTTGTTGATGTCTGCAAGGGCCAGATGTTGTTACTTAAATCGCAATTTGAACCTTCTAGAGAAGAATGCACTAAAGCTCGCAATAAAGAAAATTGAGGATCTGGGGCCCTACATATATTTATATTTTCATCCTCGTTTTGATCAGCTGCGGGATCAGTTCCATAGGATTTACCGAGGGATTTACAATTATTATTGTTTTGACTTGTTGATGTCTGCGTGGACCAGATGTTGTTACTTAAATCCGAGCTTAAATCACAATTTGAATCTTCTAGAGAAGAATGCACTGAAATGTGACTTTCACTTAGATTATCATCTGATGCAGAGGGTACTGGACTGCAATCTGCATCGATACAATTTTTTTTGCTGAATTGTCCTTGCTTTTGTATGGAGTTTGATGACATTGAACTTCTATTTATGTAATGAAACATAGTTTTATTTGCTGGCTTTTGTTCAGTCGTTATAGACAAATGAGACCTTGCCAGATGTTTATTAAAATTTGAAAGTACCCAATTTTTTCCTGATTTACAGGGTCTTTCTGTTGCTGTAACACTACAAACTGTGGGACAATCTCTTATGGGACATTTAATTTTTAACAAATAGGGCCCTATATATTGAATAGAAAGTTCCCCCATCTCTGCATTTAACACCAGCCTCTTATTTATATATTGCTGTGCCAATCTTTTTACATGTTCAATTGCATTATGTTTGTTTTCGTCCGAGTTTTCGTCATAATTTTTGAGTTCTGTCGCCGTACTGGAATTATTATCAGAGTCATTGTTTGAATTTTCCCCATTGCATGCAACTGTGTCTACAAAATTATCAGTTATCGATGTTACTTTAGTTCTTTTGACGTTTTTTGTTATAGTTTTATTGGAAGAAGATCTTTTCTGAATATTTGTAAATACTGAAGGTGGATCTAATATTTTTTCTTGATTTTGTTTACACTTTGTAATAAAGTATATCAGTAGTTTCTTGTGTCCAATTAAAATTTTAAAATCTTTGTTATCTATTCTGGTTTGTGCCATTTTTTGATAAACCGCATTATAAACAGCTTTAATTTCATTTTCCTCAACCATGAGTAAAAAGTCACTTTTCGCAAAATTTTCGAGTTCCTGAATATCTACGTTTGGATTGAACTGTGCCAAAGATATTAGATTATCATACCCACTGTATATTAAAAGAGTTCTTAAGTATTCGGGTAATGAAACGTTTAATAAACGTTGTTCCAAACTTAATAAATCCTTAATTTTTGACTCCATTTTCCCCGCGGGTGGTTTCTAAAGAGAAAAAATGTATAAATGAGTAACCAAAGTTAGAATAAGTAATGGCTTGTAAAAAGTAAAAAAAAAAGTCTAACTTTTTGAATTAAATCCGAGAAATCCTCGGAGAAATCCGAGGATTCCTCCGAGGAGAAATCATATTTTTTTAAAAATTAATTCAAACTTTTTTCATTTAAAAAAAATTTACTATGCCAAAAACCAATAATAAAATAATAAAAAGCCCAGTAAAAAGCACAATTTAAATATAGATATTTTTATTTACTTATAGATTTAATTTTTGTTTTCTTTCAAGTCCTAAATCAGACAGTGAGCATAAAATAAATACACTTGATTCTAATAACACGCGAAAGATAAAATAATAACAATAAATTAGTTAGCGCGAAGAAAACATATTGTCGATATTTTTAATTAAAAAATACGTTAAACCCTCGGTTAAACCCGATTTTTACAGCTTTAAAAAAAAATCATATGGATTATTGTTTTTGTAATAACTAAAATTTAAATAAAAAGCCGTTATCGGGACCATTTCAATATTCTTTAGATGAAAATAATTGGAGGTTAACGAGGAGGTTAATAAAAATTGTACATTTAGTTATAGGGAAAAATCCTCTGAAAAATCTAACGAAATAAACAAATCGTTCTCATCGTTATCTTCTAAATTTTACACAATATACTAACAAATTCGAGGCCAATACATAATTTGTAATTTTTTGTACCTTACAATCCACGAAGAATCGGCCACTAACAATTTGTGTAAGATGTTTTTGTGAACTTAGATCGACCGGAAATGTACAGAATACAGAAAACTTACGATTGTGAACACTTCGGCAATACTGAATACTGCAATTTAGACAAGCTGACAAGCAATAAGCAATGCCTTAAACGTAAACACTGCGGTGTTGCCAAACCGACATATTGTTGTAAAACTTTCAAGCAGTGTTGCCTCTCCTACCGATTTTTCCGTAGATCTACCGATTTTCACCTGAATTTACAGATCAACCGAAAGCACATTGAATTACCTATACCGAATTTTACGATTTAAGTTGTCAACTTAGTTGAGTATACTAGAGTCTACTAGAGAACGCCTAGCCCTCGGCCTAGCCCTATAAGAACACACAAGGTGGCTAAACATTACAGTTTTTAATTTAAACTTGTTTGTATTATAGGTTGCCTACCAGTGGTAGGCAACATTTATACTATAGAACGTCTAGTCTTATAAGAACACACGAGATGGCAAGACATTGATTTGAACTCTCGGGGATTACCGCTTTTATTTGAAATCCCGCTGTAAACCCCCGACACGCTTTCATGTGAAATCCTGCGGTGAATCCCCGGCGTAAACTTATAAACGGGACAAAATTACAATTTTTACACTTCATTAAACTTCTCGTTAAACATTTATAATTTGTTTCTTTTGTTCCAAAATAAAATCGTGTACCTAACCCGAGACCTAACCTAACAGTTATCCCAAATTTGTTTTATATAAGCTGGTTATAGTCGAGGTTATAGTTAAACTATTTAAAGGTAGGTGTAATTTTTTAGTTAAACATATATTTTTCTTGATTTTTTGTAAATAATACACTATTTTAAAAAATCTTCCGAAAAATGCCGATTTGCTGCGAAGCATCTACCAAATTCGTTACAAGCGAGGGTGGCAACACTGCTTTCAAGCCGCATTCACATTTACTATATAGGATTCAAATTTACGCTATATGTGGAATGTCTGTATAATTTGACCCAAATATAAGCACTACACCCCAAATTCAAAGTTGTAATAAATATTAATATCGTGCCTCTGTTATGAAACGGTTGTGAGGAAAGCCACTAAACCGAGGTTTTAACGAGGTTTAACCTCGGTTTTAACTTGTTTGTCAACACAGTTTTGTTTGAAGAAAATTATAAACATCTCGAAAAACACCTACCCGAGCACCTACCTAACTAGTAAAAGCGTTGTACTTACCTTAAAATAATAAAGGCAAATTTATTACAATCACTGTGTTTATCACATTTACTTTTTAAAACTACACCGAGAACTACCACTTTCTACAAACGCTAGTCTCAAAATAATGAAAAAACTGGCCGTCCTACAGATACTGCAACATGTACTGCAGGTATTGCAGGTACTGCAAGTAGCCCTGTAGGTACTGCAACTAGTCCTGCAGGTATTGCAAAGTACTGCAAGAGGTATTATGGGTACTGCAGGTATTGCAAAGTACTGCAAGAGGTATTGTAGACACTGCAGGTATTGCAAAGTACTGCAGACTAATATTATGGTACTGCAAAGTACTGCAGCAAATGTGTACACCTACTGCAGGGAGGTGTTGACCCCTCGCAGTGACCAAGAATTAAGTTTTCTGGCTACACCTACAACTTCACAATTAACGCCTCATTCTACACCAAAGTCCACTCAAAAACATACACGTTACAAGGAATTGGATAGGTTTCGGAAGAGGCAACTAGAAATTGAGGAAGAGAAACTTTCTGAACTAAAGAAATTAAGGCAATGTATTGAAAAACACAATGAAATAGAGGAGTTAAAAGCAAGGGCACTTCAGATTATAGCCGAAAATAAAGTATAAATCCCTCTGATGGGCACCTTATTTCTGATTATATTTTTTTTAAATCTTTACTACTTTAGAAGGTTCCATTTTATTTATTTTTTTAGTATTACTAGGAGTTACTTTTGATGTTATTAACAATTTAAAACTATTTTGTAAACTGAATATTTTTGCTAAGAATTTATCAATAAAGAAAAAATGTTCAAACTAGATAGGTTTTTTTTTTTAATTTAATCATGTATTTATAACGTGGAACAGGATTATTTATGGTTAATTGGGTCCTACGTTGCAGAATCTTGTGTTTTATGTTTTGCCTCCTAATCAAAGGTAGATTTGTCTTATATTTTATAATCTTCTAATCAAAAGTTACTATGGGCTAAACAATAATGATAAAAAATAAAACTACTGATTTCAATCGAAAAATTTTATGTGCTCCCCAGAAGGGTCACCTTTAAATGAATAAAGTGAAAGTTAAAAAATATAGATCTCTTTGATTTGGATACAATTATCATGATAATACTAAACAGGCTAAATCTAGTCTCTATAGAGCAGTTTAAAAAATTTTGTAATAAAGTAGTTTACTGCTTAATCCTACTGAAAATATGTCCAGTAAGTTTAAAGTTTTATTTTGTAGTGTTTTATAATATACCTTCAGCACCTATATACTTAGCTTCCATTTATATTATACTATAGGGTCGAGTTGTTCTCATGCTCATGAGAACTTTTAACGTCTGAGATCTGCTATTATTGCATCAGGTTCTTGTGGTATTTCTGAGTTGCATTTTTGGGTACTTAATTTTGATATTTTTGGACATCTTTGTCCAATCACTGCAAATGTCAAAAAACTAATCTCAAAATATCAAAAACCCTGTTGCAATAACAATAGTAATACGGTGCAATTCCTGTTCAAAACAATCACAACATTTGTCTTACATATAAAATGGGGTAAAACAAAAACAACACAAACATATTTAAGAAAAATTATATTTTTTTTAATTTGTAAGGACATGTTTATACAATTATTAACAAATTCTTTTATTTACCTATACCTACTAATATCAAGAATAACTACTATACAGCGTGACTGTATAAATGAATGAAAAAAAAATGTCATTATTTTACAATAATTAAGTTTTTGTACAACTGTCAAAAAAAGTTGACATTTTTTCATCGCTATCGATACGTAAACCTTTTGTTTTTTTAACAGTGAAAAAAAGACTTTTTTTCACGGTGAAAAAAAGACTTTTTTTAACTGGAAAAATGATTTACAAAAAAAACGATAAAACATTACTTTTTAAAAAATGTATTGAATTTTTTTGTACAAATTTACTAATTAATTACCAACTACCAAAAAATCTCATTTGTTACAATAATAATTGATGGTGAAGTTCGAACAATTGCTTCCAATATTAATTCCCGAAGCTAGTCCACCTTGCTGCTGATCAGAAACGCTAGATATTCCTTGAAAAGTTGAGTCCACAATTGTATCAGTTATATTGATTTGTTTGGAAGTAGAGGAACAATTTAATTTATTAGAAATACCAATTTTATTACTCAAACTATCTTCTATATATCCTTCTGCTATGGCGGCAGATTTCGAACCACCGTGGCGTTTTATAGATGTCATGTTACCCCCTGCATTGGCTAAGAGAGTTGCAGAACTCCTCCTAAAACAGTGACCTGTGTAGCTCTTATGCAATTCTTTTCCCAGCCATTTTGCAATCAAGCTAGGAATTTCCCCTATTTTATTTATTCCCACATGTTGGTCAACACATTTTCCTCTTGAATATTTTAAAAATAATCTCTTTTTGTGTGTATGGGACGGCCTTAGTACTCTATACTTGCGATATATCTCAATATAATCAGAATTTGAAACGGTAAACATTCTTGGGCAACAGTGGCGGATTTAGGATTTGTTCTAGGGGGGGGGGCGCGAAAGGGAATTGTGCCGTAGGCGCAACTCTTCTTGCGCCGAAGGCGCTTTTTTTGCGCCGCAGGCGAAAAATTTTTGGGTGCCACGCCCTTTTTTGCGTAAAATAACCGTAAAGCTTGATCTGCGGCAATATGCCAGACTTTAAAACACTCTTTTAATATGTGAGTTTCGACCGCTATTGCCAAAAAAGTTATTGTGTCAACTTTCAGTAGGGATTTGGGGGGATTAATTCGAAATTTGAAAGGTTGACAAAATAGACAATAAACTATTTATTTTACTAATTACCTAACATGTCTCTTATATTAAGTCATAATTATATCTAAGTATAATAATTATTATAATAAATTATATTATGTAATAATAGGAACAAAAACAAAATAAGAATGAAACCGAAAAATAAACAATAAGAACAAAAAAAATATCTGAAGTACCTATTTACTTTGTACTAAATTACAAAATCAAGTTTCCTGTTCTTATTAGAAGAGAAAATATTTATGATTTTGTTTACATCTACGTTTATATCACGGTGGACATATAGTAAAGCCAGACCATTAAGGCGATCTGCAGCCATTGTAGCCCGTAAATAAGATTTTATAATCCTCAGGGTGGAAAAACTTCGTTCTGCTGTGGCCACCGAAACTGTCAAGGTACACATTATTTTTAACGCATTATAAACATTGGGATAGTAATTTATGTCACAGGTTTTAAAAGCTTCGAGGGCATTATCCGTGACAGATGAACTTTGTTTATACAATTGTACTTCGCCCATGAATTGAATTAGTGAAGGGCTTCCTAATAGTCCGCCAAAGTTTTTTAATATTATTTGTAAATGATAAATCAATGACTCATTATCGGAATTTTTTTTAGGCTGTTGGGAATTAATTTATTCAAGCTAAAGATAGAAATATCACTCTCATTAAAACGACTTTTTAAATCGACCAATAAATTGTCCAAAATCGGAATAAATAATACTCGCTTCCAATAATTACTTGGTGATATATCTTTAAAATCGGAAAAGGTATCCCTTGTTGTTTGTCTACCACAGAGCCGAGGACATTTAAGATCGACCTCAAGAGTATGCAGGGTCTTTTCGGCCTGTTTTAAAATTACGGACGTGAAGTAAGCATCAGCATTTGTACGTTTTTGTTGCAGAATTTGAACTAGATCATTTATTTTATTTGATGCTGAATTTAAGTCAATACTACAACTTTGAAGATATTTGCTGAGGGGCAAAGTTAAGCTAAATATGTCCGATAAACAAAACATGGTTAGTATGAACTCGCAATCGCATATAGATTTTAGGAGTATATTAGCTTTAGAAGACGAAGTATTATCGTTCCATTGTAATATTTCTCTAAACGTTTCTACAATAAGTGGTAAATCAGTAGTGAATTGTAAAATCGAATCATGTCTTTCTATCCAGCGTGTTTGACAAGGACTCTTTAGTTTACATTTTAAATATTTTTGAAGCACAAAGTTTCTTTTTGCCGATAGATGAAAAAAAGTTACCACTTCCTGAACGACACCAAGTGAGTTTTTTACTGCTTGTACTTTAAGAGCACGAGATATAACTAAATTTAAACTATGATTAAAACATGGACAAATCTTAGCATTTTGGGCACTCCGTTGAATTTCTTGTGCTGCGCCTTTTACTTCCGACATATTTACAGAGCAGTTATCACAGCCTATACCAACACACTCGTTTAAATCTAATCCTAACTGTTTTATTTGCTTTACTACCGATTGCCCTAAGAGGGTTCCTGTAATTTTCGGTTCACTGGGAGTATCCATATTGCTTGTAGTAGCCTCTCCGTCCCCGTAATTTAATTTGTGTAGATCGAAAAATCCTAAGAATCGTTCCTCTAGTTGATTTTCACAAACAAACCTAGCTGACAAGCTTAATTGAGAAGTGTTAGAAATATCCGTAGTTTCGTCAAAAATAATAGAGTAAAACCCACACAGTTTAATTTTTGAAACAATTTCAGATAAAATTTGCGCTCCGCAACAGTTTATTAGATCATTCGCAACAGTTTTACTAATATAAGTGGCACGGGCACCTGTATTTTTTAGATGTTCTTCTAATTTCACATCGCCAGCATCAATTCTAAAACGAAGTAGCGCTCGGAAACAACCGTCGTTATTACCAACTTCTACTTCTCCTAACAGCGGCCCATCATCGCGATGACCCCTTAATGGAATGTTTTGCCGACCGTGCAAAATAAGGGTTTTTATTATTGGAACCAATCTTTGGCGGTTTTCTAGGACTTGCTGTTTTCTTTTCTCATCTAACATATTTCTAATATCTAGCTCTGGTTGCTCATAGTTGGCGAGAAAATTGTTTGCTGAAAAAGAAAGAAATGCCTACTTAGTTTTATTACCTATATTTCGATCCAATATAAAGTTATAGACAAATTTGATAAATTAAATTGAATCGGTTCAGGGAGAGAGACACACTGTAATCTTTCAAATTTATACCTACTAATTTTACTATACTGAAGGTGACTAGAGTTTCCTACCTTTATTAACACACTCCGCATGATAATTTGTTTTTTCGTGCATTATTAGATCTCCGTCTTGACCTGTAAGCTTTGAAAAATTAAGAAGAGGAATTTTGCTCAACTTCCGTGGCATAACATTATGAGAATTAATGTGGCGCCCACCAACTAATTCTGCCGAAAACAGGGCACAATACTTGCACAATAGTCCTTGTTTTTCTTTGGATATAACCAACCAATTGTGTTTTTCAAAATGCCTGTGGTTGGCTCGACGTCGTTCTTCACGGCCTCTCTTTTTCTGAATCGAGATAGGAAAATCGAAATTTTCGCCTGGCATCCAGTGGTTTTTTAATAATTGATAGCGAATAGCATCATCAATACCGCCAATATTGGTAAGGTATAATCCAATATCATTATCACCAATGTTCCCTACAAAAAAGC
This sequence comes from Polydrusus tereticollis, assembly GCA_963920685.1. Classification (NCBI taxonomy): domain Eukaryota; kingdom Metazoa; phylum Arthropoda; class Insecta; order Coleoptera; family Curculionidae; genus Polydrusus; species Polydrusus tereticollis. Next base: position 80,893,860 of record OY987332.1, on the reverse strand, counting down.
CATCGTCTACAATATGAGTTTCTATAGTTTTATTCTCAATTTCTTTTGATGATGGTGATGGGTTTGATTCGGATTCGATACTTTGGATACAGCCGCTTCCGCTACTGCTACTTTTTGTAATACTTATTTCAAGTTCAAGTGCATTTTCTGTGGAGGTATTAGCTGTATCTGTACTCTCTGCAGTCTCTGCCCGATCATTTTTAATTCTTTTAAAATAATTAAGGACACTATTTGACGGTCTCTTATTAGCATTATTAGACATTAAAAAACAGGAATAGCCAACACAAAAAAGACAAAATTTAGATCAGAAACGTAGTACACTATAACAACTTTAACGAACGAATTATAATAAAATTATAGCATTGCGCGCGTCAGCGTGTGTAGCCTCGCTCGCGTTTCGCGTTTGCTGCTCTTTCGTGATACCACGATTCGACCCGATCGCACACCTGCTTGGTAGAGAAGTGATGTTGCCAAAGGCACTTAAAAATAATAAATGTTAAGAAAAACAAAAAAATAGATTTTTTTTTATAGAAATATAAATATTATATAGTTTCGTTAGAGCCCTATAGTTTCGTTAGAGCCCTAGGGGGGGGGCGCGCGCCCCCCGCGCCCCCCCCCTAAATCCGCCACTGTTGGGCAATAGGTCTTTGTATCCGGTATTTTAACAATCAATATAGACCCGGTATCTTCAATGTCATCAATAGTTACCTTCAATAATTCTTCACGGCGACAAGCACCGCTGATTCCCAAAATTAACGCAACCTACAATTAAAAAAATATTGAAATTACTGAAATAATACAAAATTTTGATCATCTGTACCTTATAAAGTAAATGTGTTTCATCATCAGCTTCTTGAATTAATTTATTAATATCGTCTCTCGATAAAACTTTAGATTTCTTCCCTCGGTATCCGACGTTTTTGTTCTTAATAAAAGGCACCAATTTTGAAAACTTCTTTATATCAATATTTTCTTTAACATTCAATGTACTCTTCAACATTGAGTAGACACTCCATAAAGTAGAAGGTTTTACAGTTTTTGATTTCTCCTCAAAATAGCATATAAGTACCTTTTCAGACACTTTTTGTATATTTTTCTTGCCGCACCATTCACGGAATTGGTTATAATTTTTCTCGTATATAAATTTTGATTTCGCCGGTAACATGTTAGCTATAGCCGAATTTGCTATATCGGCTATATCTGAAGGAATCTCGCTATCACTATCGTAATCTACATCCATTTTAAGTACTTATACTATTTATTTAAAAAATTGCAATAAATATGAACAGCTATCAACGTATGACAACAAAACAAGCAACGTGCCAACAAACCATTTCTATAGTAACGACAGGGCTGTTAACTTGATTATGTGAAATTATATGGTAAAATTTTTATTATAATATACAATTTTACCGATTAATTCAAACTTTCAGTTGTACAAAAAATGTTGTTTGTATTTCGTTTGTGAAATTCGTGTTTTAATGTCACATTCGAGAGAATTTTTCGCCTCGACCTGCGGTCTCGGCAAAAAATTGACACTCTCATATGCCATTAAAAAAACACTCACTTCACGCACTTAATACAAAAATAACTATTTCATCTGAACTATAAAATTTTAAATTAAAACCAATAATTTTTTTTTTAACCTTGATAAGGCACACAATATTCATATTAATTATAAAAAATCCAAAAGGTTTACCCTGAAATATGCCAAAACCATTTGGTGTTTTAATTTCTTGTTAATTTCTTATCAATAAAGCAGCAATATAATATCTTTTTCTTCCGGCTAAATTATTTCTTTCCACATTGACATTCACATGTAGGGGAGGGGGGGACACATTCGGCCTATAAGGAGATTTTTTAGTATTTTTTTGCAACTAATGTTTTAAATAATATCACTCTTAACTATTATTTTTTATTGACGTTTGTATGAAGTACTTGCGACGATATTCTTGATCTACTATTTTTAGAAAAAAAATTATAGGGATTTTTTAAAACCCCTACCAGTGGCCGAATGTACCCCCTTGAGGGTGCAGTTTCGGCCATCAAATATATTATTACTAAAACAATTTTTAACAGTAGAATTTACAATAAAACAAAGTAACTCTAAGAAGCTTTATTGACAATTAGTATTTACTGTACAATTAGAGTACCAAAATTGTAAGGAAAGTTAAAAAATGAAGCAGTTCTGGCTGTTCCTAATTTTGATGATGCGTCAAATTTTGAAATTATATCATTAATTTCGACATCTGCCAAATCATCAATAGATGGATAGTAAAATGTAGTTGATAGGCCACGTCGTCTAAGAAATTTGACTCTGGTAATAACAGAATTGACAGCCATAATTTGTCCGATATAGTGAATCATCGCATTTTTAGCTGATACAAATCTTACTAAAACAAAGTCTCCCTTTTTCGCATTATAATTTTTTAGTTCAACCATGTCTTCAACTTCGTCACTGACATCGTCGTCTGTATCATGAAAGGACACATCAGAATCACTCTCGCTAGAGGTGTCTATTTGTTTAATATTTCTCTTTTTATTACTCTTCTTTGGCTGTTCAAAATTTAGAATTTTGGCTGTTTTATTTTTTTTTACTTCTTCCAATCTAATTCGTTTTATGTCTTTCAAATTTTCCAATTCCTCCAATCTTTCCTTTTCCGGTGTATCGGTGTAGATGCGTGACTGACCCGGTTTACGTTTACTCTTTTCCTTTCTTATAGCTTTTGGGTAAGGTCTAACTACTTCCGGAGTTATTAGTGGACCCAGTTGTGCATAACTACATGAAGGAGAGTCGTTATTACTGTTTATCTTTTCTTCTACAGATGTTTTGACAGTTTCAGTAGTTTCTGCGTGATTATCTAATGTTGGGATGTTTTCAACTTCTGGAAGAGGACGATCTGTAACCGAACTTGGGGCAAAATCTTCATCAGTAAAAATTAAACGATCTAAAGGGTATATTCCAGTTTTTTTAAAACTGTTAACAATGTTGCTGGCCGAAAAAGCTTTTAAGAAAGGCTTGTTTGTCAAATAAGGAATATGCTTGATGCTAATAGTTTCTCCAGGATGGGAAGTTAACCAGTCATTAAAAGATGTCTCACAATAGGCTTTAAAGGGTCCAAAAACTCCAACATCCAACGGCTGAAGGCGATGTGTCGTGTGCGGAGGAAAACTTAGTAAACAAATTCCATTATCGCGGCAATATTTAACTACCGTCACAGTGGCATGAGATTCATGGTTGTCTAGTAATATTAATATACGATTTGATAAGCTGCAGTTAGTAAGCTTAACAATATGTTTCAAAACTGGGAAAATCTCTGATGTCATCCAGCCGGTTTTGGATCCCAAGCTTAAACTTGACGGTGGACCATTGATCACGAATTCAGAAAGGTTTCTTTTCCGAGGAAACACATAAACAGGAGGAAATGCCTGACCAGCTGCATTTGCAATGCCTACAAAGGTAACAAGTTCACCCCGCTCAGCTGATGCCACTTGAGAAACTTGCTTTTTGCCACGCGTAGATACAATTTTCGTTGGCTTCATTACTGTCGTGACACCTGTTTCATCGATGTTAAATATGTTTTGTGCTGTAAATTTATACCTGTCCATAACATTTTTCAGATTGATAAAGAATTGCTCCACTTTGGGCTTATTAAATGCAATACTTCTGCTAAGACTGGTACTCTCAGGTTTTCGAAGTGAGAGATTTGGGTGACGCTTCATAAACCCATCCCTCCATCCTCTTTTAGCAGAACAAGTTGATTCCCATTCTTTAGGTATATTTTCTTTTTTTAAAACTATGGCATACTCATACGCGAGTTTTTCTATGTCGACATAAGTTAATCCATAATTAATATCAGAGCATTTTTGAATATATTTTTGCAGCTCATACTCCTCAGCCGTCGTAAATATTTGGCGTGCGGCGTATTTATTGTTGTATTTAAGGGAATCGTCATTTTCACTCTCATTACCAGAGTCATCATTGCCATACCTAAGCAAATACTGTTCCTTGCTTATTTTAGACAAAATTTTTTTTTTTTCGGCTCTGAAGGGTGGATCTTTTAATTTCATATACTTCAGCAGCTCTTCTTTCTGAATATGTGTTATTAAACATGCTTATCATAGCTCTTGTTATTTTCGATTCGTTTAAATTTGCTCTCTCCGTCTTATTTACACGTTTTCGTGGCATCTAAAAATAAAGAAAATTGAAAATATATTGAGGGCACTTTTGGCCAGTGGCCCAATGTAACCCCTACTATAGTGGATGAATGTGCCCCCAATGTATGTTTTAGATAAAAACATGGCTACACCTGAAATTTTTAAGGTTAGATTTTACTTTCATTTCTACTTAAAACACAATATTGGGCACTTCCAATACTAATGAAGTAAATCTTATTATTGTAAACCATTTATTTATGATGTAGGTTAATAAAATACAATAATATTTACCTTAGATTGGCTTTTTTACACAAATCTTATCTTAGTAATCAAAGTTGGAGCTAACTCTTCAAAACTTACAGGTAAGATAGATAACGGACAAACAACATGTGTCACATTATTTTTCCGCGCGAAATTTGAATAGGTCTTGAAATATTAGACGTGGCTGAATGTGCCCCCATGCCGAATGTGTCCCCCCTCCCCTACATTTTCTACCTGATCATCTTGATCTACATTTTCATTTCCCTCAATTAAACCGTCATTTCTTAAGATTAAATTGTGTAAGACACAAGCCGCTATAATTACAACTGGGATCATATCCTCTCTGGACATATCTAAATATTTTAACCTACGAAATTTCCCTTTTAGCAATCCAAAGGCACGTTCTATAAGGGATCTCACGGAACTCATTTTGGTATTAAATGTTATTTGTTGGTTTGTTAAATGTCCATTATCCCTATAAGGTGTGAGAACAAAAGGAAGTAGTGGGTAAGCACTATCTCCTAGAAGATGTTGACTTTCTAAGATCTCAGCGTTACCTTCTGTTAACATGTCAAATAATGGACTGGTTCTAAAAACGCGAGCATCATGGAGTCTGCCAGGTCTGCCAGCAAAGACATCAATAAACTCACATTTATCGTTGCATACACCCTGCAGAATAACAGAGTGGTAGTTATTTCTGTTGTAGTAGTCAATGGGGTTATCAGGGGGAGCCTTTATTGGGATGTGGCAGCCATCAATGGCTCCAATAATACCAGGTATTGTCTAAAAAAGAATCAGGTGTTAACTACACCTGAAACACCTAATTTTGAGAGTTCAAAAGTCATGGCAACCAGTAGTATAAGGCTTTCTCATATACTGGTACATGAAAAATCAAAATACATTAAAAACATTTTTGATAAAACTGAAGCATACCTGATTTATTTTGCAGAGTTCTGGCAATTCGTTCACGTTCATTTTCATTTGCCCACAAAATAACATCATATCGCATGTCTGCTATTAGCTGGACAACTTCGAAGAATACTAAATGTGCTGTTCCTAGTGCTAAATTAAACCTGTCCCCTGCTGCAAGAAAGGATTCAGGTTTTGCCAACATCCATATTGAAAATAAAACTTTCTTCTCAAAAGGTACATGCTCGTATGCTAGCTGCCTTCGCTGTTGTAAGTCATTCACAAGCAGCTAAAATTCAGTTAAAGTCAACTTTAAATAATGGCTTTCACAGCTATATTATGCACATGAAAATGCATCGTTTTGGCAACAAAGAGTAACAAATCATGAAAATATATCATTTCAAAACCATTTTATGAGTGTTTCTAGGGAGGGTTATTTTCCTGTTTTGTCACAGTTCTGTTATATTCAGTTTAACTCAAAAGTTAATTGAACATTAGTAATGCTCGATTTCCTTGGATTAGTAATCCAATTTTTGTACAAAATTATAAGGATATAGCCTTCGATCATGAGAGCCTTTATAAAAAGTATATAATAGCTTCACTTACTTCAAAAGTTGCTCTGGACATCCTAAAGTGACAAAAAAAATCATCTGGGGTATAATTAGGAATCACTTCTTCAAAATAGTGTTCGTTTCTATTGGGAATTTCTCGTCGATTGGGTATTATATTAAGGGGCTGTATTAGCTGTTCAACTACACCTACTATGATATTTAAGTTAAGATTAGGTCTTGCTTCTTCGATCACTGCGTTTATTAAATCGTTTTCCATTTTTGTGATGTTTGAAAACAACAAAAATATGCACACAAAACAAAAAACCTAACCTAAAAAACGTACGGCAAACACCGCTGCTTAAAAAAGCGAGAATTTTATACGCTGAGTAAAATACACAACTGTTGAGCAGCAGCGGTTAATCATCGCGAGATTCAGCCGTAAATGCTTAGTCAGCGGCAAAGCAGATGAGCCCAGCTGAATGCGGCCAATGAAACTGACATTGCTGTCAGCGCGACCGTGACCGAAGTGCAAGTGCATGTGCAGCAAGATGCACTTAACGATAAAACTGTGGAAAACGAGGAACAGCAGCGGAACCATGCGTCGTCATACAGCGATATCCTGAAGCAAGATGCTCCTTGGGAAAAACAAAAGTCAAGGGGCTTCAAGAAACATCAAGAAAATCATAATACAGAGCCCAAACAAACACAGCCAACAAGGGAGGAATACAAGTCAAAGAATAGATTTAACAGACCCGCGCCTATTAAAGGTGCAAATGAAGAAATATCAATCCTTAAAACCGTGCCCAAAAGGCATTACTATTTCTTTCCGGACTTGCACCAGATGTCACTGAAGAACAAGTAATTTCCTTCCTAAAAAACAATAGCTTAGACATGGACTGTGACTGTGAGAAAATAAAGACAAAAAGGGACAAATATCGTGCTTCTTTTAAACTGTCTGTCAATCACAATGAAAAGGACAGATACTTAAGCTCTGCACTATGGCCTAGGGGGGTCATAGTGAACCATTTTATGAACCTACAGCGCCCGAAATATTAAACGGCTCAAACATCAACAATGACGCAGAGAGTCTAACTAATAATAATAATAATAATAAACTCCTTTATTTCAGATTACATAAATACAATTATTACACAATCATACATACATAAAATGAAATGACGTCAAACAAAAAGAATAACATATCTTAAAAACTATAATTCAAAAAATCATTCAGGCTATATGGCTCTAGCTCTAACAGAAATATTTTTATTTTTCTTTTAAATAATGTTATACTGGCAATATCTTTAAATCTGTTGGGCAATTTATTGAACAATTTGATGCACATATAATAAGGGCTTTTTTCGGTTAGGGTTAACCTATGTGCTGGGTAAAAAATGTCGCGATGTCTGGTGCCATATCTTTGACTATTTACATTTTGATCAATAAATCTATCCATATGCTTAAACAAAAACATTAAACATTCAAATATATACAAACCAAAGACTGTCATAATCTTTAGAGCCTTAAAACTACCCCGACATGTACTCATAAAGTCCAACTTTCTGATAACACGAACTATTCTTTTTTGAACAACAAAAACTTTCTGTACATCTGATGAACAACCCCAAAAAATAATCCCATATCTCATTACTGATTCTTGACGAAATAGTATTTGTAAATCTAGACACATACTTATTCCATATCCAATTTTAAACATAAACTATCAACCTGTTGATCCCAGGATAGGTATTCATCAATTATTAAACCTAAAAATTTGGTTTGACTTTTCAGAGTAAAGCTTTGGCCCGTTAATTTTATTTGTTCTGGTTTTATTATTTTACTTTGTTTCGTTTTAAACAGAATTAGGTTGGTTTTATTTTCATTTATTATTAATTTATTTTGATTAAACCAATTTTTGGTGATCTTAAGTGCAGATTCTGAATTGTTCACAATATGCTGTATATTCATGCCTGGAACCAACAAGTTAGTGTCGTCCGCATAATTAGTAATTGAAAAATTATTTTCTAGTTTACTAAAATCGTTAAGAAAAAATATAAATAAAATGGGACCTAGTATACTTCCTTGTGGTATTCCCATGTTGTTCTGCCTAATATTAGATTTTACATTATTTATTGTGACTCTCTGGGTTCTTTCTGCGAGATAGGATTTAAGCCATGCTATTGCGTTGCCTCCAATCCCATACATATTTAATTTAGTTAATAGTAACTTATGATCTATACAGTCATAGGCTTTGCTTAAATCTAAAAATAACCCTAGTGCTAAGTCTCTGTATTCCAAGTGTTTCAAAATAACTTGATTAAATTGAAATGTTGCAGTTGCTGTTGAGCGACCATTTAAATACGCGTGCTGATTACTTGCAAATATGTCGGTTTTTTTTGCAAATTCCAAAAGTCTCGAGCATACAATGATTTCAAATACTTTCGAAAAACTTGGGAGCAGGCTGATTGGTCTATAGCTATCTAAGTCATCCACTGATCCCCTTTTTTTATAAATAGGTTTAATATTTGCAAGCTTAAGTTGATTGGGATATATTCCAAACTTTATTGAATTATTCAGGATATATATTAAAACACCTGTAATTTTACATATTGACAATTTAACAATGTTTGTTGGAATTTCGTCTTCCCCGCTACTGTACTTATTTTTTAATCTACGAGATACATCTAATAATTCATCTTTAGTGACCGATTTGAGGTACAACGATTGGTTGCTAGCAACAATGTTACATTCAAAATCTACATGTTTTTGCTTTTTAAGTAGTTCTGTCACTGATCTTACCAGATGTTCATTAAAATCGTTAGCAAGTTCTTGCATGTTATTATCAAAATTATTTTCTGCGCATTTTAATTTTCCGTTTATTTCATTAGTTATACTCCACATGCACTTTATTTTGTTGTCACTGTCATTAATCCTTTTCTGGTAGCCCTTTATTTTTTCTGACCTAAGCAAATTATCATACTGCCTCTTCACTTCAATATATGCAGGCTTGTGTTGTACATTATGCTGAGAAGCAACCAACAATATGTCTAATTTGCTTTTACATTTTGTCACTTCATCAGAAGCCAATACATTGTTTTTCTTATTATTATATGAAATTACCCGAGGAAAACAGTGATTAAAAATGTTTTTATAAATATTCATAAACGTTTCCCACTGTAGATTTACATTACTTTTTTCAATTTCAAAAACATTTTTCCAATCTTGCTCATCTAATATTTTTAACAAATCTTTTTTATTATTTTCAGTGAAAAATCTTCTATAAATAAATTGTTTTCCAGTGTTTTTTTCTACACAAAATGCTAAAATTTGACACTTATGATCTGAAATATGATAATCAATTACTTTCGTAACTGATGAATCAACATTGCTAAAAATATTGTCCAAGCAACTACCACCTGTTGCAGTTATACGGGTATTTTCCTTTACTGTACCTACCATATTAAAGAAATTCATAACAGACATAAGGGCATTTTTTTATGGTTATCACATAACATTTCTATATTGAAATCGCCACACACAAATACGGCGATGTTTATTTTTGCCAAAGACATAAGTTGCTCCAGCTTTTCCAAAAAAAAGTCTACACTACCTGTAGGGGGCCTATAAATACTAACGACTATTATTTCCAGATTGTTGATAGAAAACTGCACTGCTGAGCATTCAAACTGTCCTTTTACTGAGAGACTGCACATTCTTTTCAAAACACTGCACCTTATCGATGTTTTAACATAAATTGCACTCCCTCCATGCTCAAACTCATTCCTGCAGAAAGAGCTTACTAATTTGAAACCTTTAATCCCTATCTGTTGTAGCTGTCCTTCTGTTTTCCAGTGTTCTGTTAACCCCAACACTACACAATTCGGAATTTCCTTTAAAAGCGCCTCTATCTTATTCACACTGTTACCTATAGACTGAACATTCTGATGCACTATACTATATTCACAAGATCTTCCTTGTCTCCGTTCCCCCCTAAAAAATATTCCTCCTTGGTAGCTCCATAGTCTGTGCTTTGTTTGTATTTTTCCACTTTCCGTATATACACTGGGCATTTAGGATCCCGCGCTGAATGTACTCGATCTTCTAGATTTGCTCGTCTGCAATTAGGACAGTCAAGCTGGTCTTCTTCTTGACATTTTTCCTCTGCGTGTTTTTTTCCACATTTATAGCAGCAGTGTTCCGCTCTGCAGTGCTTGGCTACATGGCCAAAATAGCAACAGTTGAAACACATGGGTATGTTAAAGTACTCCTTAACAAAAATTTTGGATAAATCGAAATTAATTCTTTCTTTTTTTATTAAAATTCGAAAGATTTCTGGCTTTGTTTGGAGAACCCAATTTTCTTTTCTGTTATTTCTACATTCTTTTTTTGTAACAACCTTTATTGATGAACTAGACATAGAATAGGGGTATTTCATATCAACGTGAGATCCCTTAGAAATAAAATAGACGAAGTTGAATCGTTTATTGCAGGCAAAAATGTTAGTGTTCTATGTATTACAGAGCATTGGTTAAGGAAAGACGAGGTGGACCACATTCATCTGGAAGGTTTTAAGTTAGCAGCATTTTCTACCAGAGACCATCATTCTGGTGGTGGAACTTTAATCTTTATAAGAGACTTCCTGCAAACATCTGCAGAAGTGAAGAATTCCTTAATAAATATTGATAAGTGTATTGAATATTGCTCAGTTTACATTAATTCCTTAAATGTCTATGTTTTAGTTTTTTACCGCTCACCATCTGGCAGTTTTGCCACCTTCCTAGCAGCAGTTGAGGAGATCTTGTCAGGTATTAAATCTAGTGCGAAGCTTATAGTTTGTGGTGATTTCAATATCAAATTTAATACAGAACAACCTGATACAGTAAACTTTTGTAACTCAATGGTAAGTTTTGGTCTTAAACAGACTATATTTGAGCCAACGCGGCAGGAGGCATGTCTGGATAATGTCTTCGTGGGTCATGGTATAGACCTGCATTCTGCAAGTGTGACTGAGATGAGTGTGTCTGATCATAAATGTCAAATGGTTGAATGCATAATATCGGAACCTGTAAACAAATTCGTAACATCTCACAAAGTTTGCAGACCAATTACACAGAGGGGCCTAAATATATTTTTTAACTTGATAGAAAATATTTCTTGGGATTTTATTCATAACAGCACTAATGCTGAAAAGGCATTTGAACAATTTTTGAGCATATTAGAGAATACATATAAAATTTCTTTTCCTGAAAAGACCTATACTATTAGATCCGACAACCACACAAATGTCAGTTGGTTTAATAATGACCTCCGGGAGATGAGAGACCGTCTCAATCTTCTGGGGGCTCTGAAAAACCAATATCAATTTAATGACATCAGTCAAGAATTTAAAACTTATAAAAAGCTGTACAAAGAGGCCATTAAAACAGCCAAAATAAGAGCGAATGACAACTTTATTCGTTCCTCAAACAACCAATCAAAGGCATTATGGAAAGTAATAAATAATAATAGATGCAAAAAAGACCAACATCCCAAAAATGTAAGTATAACCTCAAGTGATTTTAATGACTTCTTTTCCAGCATAGCAAAAAATATTGTACATACTATTCCCCAGTCTGCGAATAATCCACTTGACTTTCTAAAAACAAGAATGCAATTACCTAAAACGTCGTTCTCCTTCACAGAGGTGACATTCAATGAGGTAAGAGACATAATAGACAGTCTTAAAAATAAACAAAGCCGAGATCTTTATGGGTTTAACATTAAAATAATAAAAACTATTAAGAACCAACTAATTGTGCCTTTAACTAAACTAATAAACCTTTGTCTTAATCAAAATGTTTTCCCAACTAAGTTAAAAATAGCAGTGGTTATTCCTATCTTTAAAAAAGAAGATCCCACCATACCAGAAAACTATAGGCCCATATCACTTTTGCCTATAATGTCCAAGATCTATGAGAAATGTATGGCCATTCAAATAACCAAATATTTTGAAGTAAATTCACTTTTCTCTCAATGCCAGTTTGGCTTTAGAAAACAAAAAAATACAACTCTGGGAATTATCAACCTAATATCAGATATAATCAAGGGTTTTCATAACATGAAATATACTTCGGTCTTGTTTTGTGATCTGAGCAAGGCTTTTGACTGTGTCGACCATGGCATTCTTTTAAAAAAACTGGAGTTTTACAACTTCAGTGACCATAGCATTAAACTTGTCAGGTCATATCTACAGGATCAACAACAAGTGGTTAGCTGGGCTGGTGTGACATCGGCAAAGAGTGAAATAAATATCGGGGTTCCACAGGGGTCTGTTCTAGGCCCTATTCTATTTCTTATATATATAAACGATTTACCATTTAATGAGAATATAGCTGGATATACACTCTTTGCCGATGACACAACAATCATTTACTCGGCCGAAAGTTACCTCAAATCATTGGAGGGATCCATGGTGGCACAGGATAGAGCAGAAAACTGGTTTTGCTCGAATCGACTGCTATTAAATGCAAACAAAACAATTCGCATGCTTTTTACCTTAAGAGAATTTCCCAATAACGACATAAATCAACATGTGAGGTTCTTAGGGGTAGATCTTGACCCGAAATTACAATGGGGAAAACATGTTGACACTCTCTCAGCAAAACTAAATAAAGGACTCTATGTACTTAGAAATTTGAGAAATTGTGTTTCAAGGAATGTATTGAGAACAGCATATTATGCGATTATTCACTCACACCTCTCCTATGCTATTCTAGCATGGGGTCATGCAACTCAAACACATCGGATATTTGGCATACAGAGAAAAGCTCTAAGAATAATGACAGGCTTAGGATATAGGGATGATTGTAAAAGTATGTATGTTGACATGCAACTGATGACTGTGCCTTGTGTATATATATTGGAATGTTTGCTGTTTGTTAAGCAGAATCTAGATCTGTATCGTACCCATGGAGATGTTCACTCATATAACACCCGCACTGGGTCTAAATTGGTGCCTGGATACTGGCGGCTGGGAAGGTGTCAGGATGGCCCGGGATATTGGGGGATAAAATTTTTTAATGCTGTACCTAACAGTGTAAGATCCTTGCCCATTAGTAAATTTAAACAAAAATTGAAAAAATACTTAATCAATAATGCATTTTATAAATATGAGCAATTCTTAACATCTGATTTTAATATGTTGTGACCTGTATCTTAAATTATAATTTTAGCTTGTCTATTGTGAAATGTTTATTGTAGAGTGTGATTATATGTAAGTACATTTATTTTAATAACTCTGATGTTGTAATTAAAATTTTATTAGAATTTACTGTCTATATTGTATTTTGACTTGTGTAAGCTTTGTTGACATTGACACCAATAAACAATTTGAATTTGAATTTGAATTTGAATTTGAATGGAAAATATCTGCCAAATTTAAAAAAAAATCGCTCACTATATGAACGACAGAAACCGATGGATCCACGCAAGCATGGCAGAAAAGTAGAAATTTTATTAATTTCCAATATCCAATCTGCCAAGCAGTCCTTTAACCAACAGCTTACAAAATATGAAACACTGAAAACTGTTATTCAATCATGTATTAGAAACACATACCCAGGTAGCAAGAGGTCGACATTTTGACGTTATTTTTTAGGCAGCAGTTACGTCAGACTGACCAACAGAATGCCGTAAAAAATACGTTAAAAAGACATACCTAAGTCATAGACCGTTGACGTCATATTACGACGTCAATTTTACGGCAGTTATGTACGTCAATTGTACTGTAAAAATGACCTGTTTACGTCTAGATGTAGTCATTTTGTGCCGTAAAAATGACCTGTTTACGTCGAGATGTAGTCATTTTATGTCGTAAAAATGACCTGTTTACGTCGAGATGTAGTTATTTTGTGTCGTAAAAAAGACCTTTTTGCGACGTAAATTTGAAGTAGTCCTAGGCCGGTTTTACAAAACAGTAAAACTTGTATAATGTGTGCAGAAGACGAAATTCTGCAATTTGTCTTCTGTACTACAATATTCATCGTTTTGTAAAACCGACCCTGCTGACTTTACCTTTTTTTAATCATAATAGTAAAAATATTAATTTTAATAATTGCTTTGATTCCAATAGCTAATAAAAACAAGCCAATAATATAAATTTAAAATATTATTTATTGGCAAATCAACATAGGTTATAAACATTAAAGAAAAGCTTTAAAAATATAACCAACTAAAAGTGGTATTTTTGTTACACTTAAATAACAGTTAGGTATTATTAGAAAATAAACATCAGTGAACTGAACTGAACTTAAGTAACATATGTACATTTTAGGATGTTATAATACAATATTCCATACGAGAATATTAAAATAAATATGGCCGGAACACAGAAACTTTTTTTACCTCCCAAAGAAAAGGTTTGACAATATTCATTCAATAATGCAGTATACTTACAATATGATAAAAATAATCACTGAAATTATAAATAGGAATTGCATTAAAAAACGGTGAAAAAAATAAATATTACATTTAAAATGTAACTACTTCTTGTAAACCATCAAGATTTTTTAAAACTACCAATCGTTGCACGTATGGAGAATAGGAAAACTCGTCCATTTTTTATTTTCAATGGGGAATAGCATAGCTTTTGCTATAATACTATCAATCATATAAACATCTATAGATACTGACAATCCCTCCAAGACATAAATATTTAGTTGTTTCGAATCAATTGGATAATCATAAAGTGAGTCATATGAAGTAAATTCATTGCCCAATAATAAAACTTCTTTTTTTGAATTTAAAACAATGTTAACAATTTGCACAACTTTATTTTTATTAGTGACAAAATAGGAATCAGGAATAGAATGACTTTTTATGCAATATATACTACCATCGAGAGTTATCTTTTTATACTGTTTATAAATTTGAAATGTATTAGGTAACGGTCCCTGTATATGCTCTAAGGAAAGCTCAATTTTTTTTTCTTCGATTGTGTGATTATCTAGTTGGCAGATTTCATGCAGCCTACGGAATATTTGTTGGAGTGGTTTATGTGGGGATCGAACCAATGATTTCACTTTACTAAAATAATTTTCGAAGGGAAATGCTGAAAATTCGTCCAGAGGACCAAATTTTTCAACTTCATCAGGTAGATGACATAGGGCATGTACATTGTACACAAGAAATTCTATGCCATAGATCTTTTTACTGTGTTTTACAAACGTGTTTAACAAGTCACGAGTAAAATTGAGTCCAAATTTTGAAATGTGATTTTTAGATAAAAGTATAGTAATGGCACAATGAAACAATAAAAAATGTTCATAAATAGCTAAATCTGTAATACCTTTCAAAACCAATGGACCAACGTAAACTAAAAATGTTCGAAATTCTGTGGCTTTCCAACGTGACAATTCACTGAAGCTACGAGGTTTTCTATTAAATTCGCGAGTAACATATGATTTTAGTGATACTATATGATCAGATATCAAATTGGTTGAATGGCTTCTTAATCTCACTTTAATATTACTAGCACGGGTTATACCTACCCGTCCAAATATAAAGCAATTTTTTTGTGACGCCTAAACAAACATTGTGCATATAATCAATTGGAAAATGAGAAACCATTTTGATTTCCAATTCCAGTAAAGGTGAAACTCCAACATGGTGTTCTTCACTCTCTTGAGCTAAAAAGGACGCATCGGTTCTACGTTTTGCCGTTATTTCAGGATAAACCACTCGTCCCCTATATTCACCATATACCTCACACTTATCACAAGCACAATATCCCCCATGGGATTTAATACACTTTATATAAGCCCTTGCAGGAGCATCACATATAAAGCTATGTAAACTAATTCTATATATTTTATCATTAAGATTTAAGCCATTTTTTAGTAGATCAGAAAATTCAACGATAAAATCTTCCAAATAAGTATTTAATGGTTTAGGCTTTGATATTCCACAAAAAATACCTACTATAAAGGGAGAACTTCTAACATTTTTTACTAAACACGAAATGGGCCACAGTTGCAAACTACTACTAGAAAACAGAGGCAATCCGTCTATGTTAAAACTTAAGAATATGCAATTATCCAAAAACTGTTTATTTTGTAAAATTATTTTGTTTAATCCAGTTCTTATTCCGATATGGCAATAAGTACCATTTTCTAGTTTCTTTTCAACCATCAAAAGAGGTGTGCAAAGCAAAGTCCGACAATCAAGTGGTAATTCTGGATGCAATGGAGCAAGCATATGTAACAGATTATTAACAGCAACCTGTGGTATATTATGTTTTGTAACCCACTGAGCCAGTGACCTTTTAAGACTTATTTTGTCTTCGTCTTTATTATGGGCTACTAAAACATTAACATTTGAAGTTTGAGGATCAATTTGAAATTCATTATTTATGTTAATAGGATCAGAATAATCTATGTCTTGGAATTCATGAGTGCCAAGATAAGTAGCATATGTACCATCAAAGTTATCAGGAACCGAAAAATCAATGTCATTGTCATCCTGAATATTAGAGATAGGGTTAGAAGAAATACCTGAATTATGTCCAGTAGGGTCCTCGACATCATCACCATGTTCATTATGTGAAACAGAAAGTCCTCTTAAAATATTTTGTACATTACTATTTACACGTCGATAAAATTGACGTCTTCCCACCGTTTTCTTCCTAGTTATCATTTCAATGAATTATTGTTAAATAAAAATTAAGTACGATACCTAATTTAAATTGTAATACGTTTTTCTTTTTTCTTTCGCTGTGGTGCATGCTTCAGCCACGTCTTTGTAGCATCTTCAACTTGCCTCTCTGTGCATTCAGGTTCTGATATTTTTATTGCCTCTGAAATATATTTCACCAATGAGATACTAATTCGTCAAATGATATTGTCAAGTGATATTTTAAATTTTTAGGCCGTGTAAATAAAAGTAATAAATAATAAGTAATTTACAAAAATTTAAGACAAAATAGGCTATAATTATTATATTCGGCAACCACACATAGGATCAGACAAGTGACACATTAACACCCGCCCATAAAATGTCCCTCTTTAATGACAAGTGACATATGGTTATATTTAGAATGTCTACGGAGTCAAAAAAAGGAAAAATATACGAAGTGTCCCATTAAAAAATCAAAAGTTTATGTCACTTTCAGCTAAATTGAATGTTTGTTTCATAAAGTTGAGTAACCTGTCAAAAAATGCAGTTATATGCATACAAAATTTCATTATGTTTAAAAAAAAGTTATAGGAGCGACCGAGGGAGCGAGCCACCTTCTGTGGACACCCGCCCATTTCTGGTGGACAAAAAAGACCAGGTACTCATTGTTCTCATGCTTAATAGAATCAAGGTAAACAATTTTTTTGACACTGTTCATAGAAAATTTTAACTGTAGGAGCTGGTATATATTCAGTATGGTATACTTACGTACAATAGCTTTGCTTAAAAGCAAAGGGCCAAAAGCACGTTTTGGTGGCCTTGAACCAATAAAGTTAAATTTTGATGCAAGCTCATTGGTTAATGCCAGCCTTAGCATTCGATTTACTTTGGAAGCAATCGTACTTCCTCCCAGCGAAGCCAAGTAAAAACTCTAAAAAATATCAAAACATAATTATTATAACTCAGGCTGACCCAATGGAGGACATAATAAAGAAAGAGTAATACAATCGTTTCGTACCAAAGCATTTAAATTAGTTTTCTCTCGTAAAAATAATTCCAGATTATCAATATCTTCGTTATCCTTAATAGGAAATTGTACCGGAATATTTTCAGGTAAACATGTTTGTATTGTCGTGGCTTGTGATTGCTTTTTAAAGTCTCTAAAGGTGCTTAGAATTTCTTCATTTTGTTGTTTAATAGTCACTAAAATATCAATAACTTGTTTTTGAAAACCTAAAACAAAATTAACCTTTTTATGACTTGTAAGTAAACAATGAATGGTTAGTTTTGTGATGATAACTATAAACAAGCTAAAAATACTTACCAAAATTGCTGATAATAGGAGGTTTATTTTGAGGGGTGAGATTTATTGTATTTTCAACTGTCTTATTACGTACTGGAGGAGTATATACTTCAACATTTGAAGTGAAACGCTTGCCTATATTGGAACTAAATGATCCTAAAACAAAAAAAGAAAGCACAGTTATTAAAAATTACATTTAATATTTTATGTATTACCTGCCAAGTATAGAATTAATGTTCTTTTAAAAATTTTATATTAGGTAACTGATTTTATCATAATATATTATACTGACTTGTGTAAGGTACTATTGTATTTATCGCACTAATAAACTATTTGAATTTGAAAATTAAAGAAGTACTTAATATAATATGTTACTTGCCGGGGTAAACATCAATGCTACTGAATGAAGAGGATTCACTTTCACATCTTGATGTAGATTGGCGTTTATCACTCATAGGCCCTAAAACATATAAAAATAAATTTATATACCTATAAAAAAATTTGCATTATTTGGTTCTTGGAAACTTCCATCCCAAATAAAAGCAATAGGCATTGTATAACCTACCTTTGTTTTCAAATTTTTTTACTTTGGGTGGTCGTTCAAAGTTTTCTTCTTCTTGTTCTTCGTCGCTGCTACTACAAATTCTTCTTGGTTTTCTTATCCGTTTGGATGGCTGACATTCATTTTCTACTTCGGTATTCAGATCGCTGGTATTCTCAGCTAATATAAGTTTACGAGTTGCTTGTTCCAAATCGTCTAAAAAACAAATTGATTGATGGTTGATTAAAAATCAATAAAACCGTTCTAATGGGCACCTTTTTTCTACCCATCTATACAAATGTACGTGCCCCGTGTAGGGCCACATTCTGCGTGTTGGATGTCTGCATGTTGACTAATGAATTGATTGTAGTGCCGGTGGAGATAATTGATAATTTCTATAGTTATGGTTATTTTAAAAGCGTTAAGTAAATATAAATGTATATAATAATGAGAAAACACCAATAAAGAAATCATTGTAGTCCTCGTTGTAGTCTAAATGAGCAAAATCTATGTGCAGCTAGTTCACTCGAATTAGTCCATCATAGGTAGGTACTATTGTCACAGCAGACTCTATGACTGCTGTGGTATTGTACGTTTCTGTTAAAACTACATCATGCAAAAATGTATTAATTTTTCGGGAATGATGCATTATGAGGCGTAGAATGAGCAGGAAATTATTTTTTGGGAACATAACCTTAAAAAACATCCACTTAGAAAGTAAAACTTAACTGTTCTGCCAAAAATGTTTTCAGTTTTTGTACACTCTACGTCCCGAAATCATTAGTTCTGGAAAAAATTACCGAAATATACCTACTTACTGATTTAACTTACCAGTTTCGTAATAAGTTTTTTCAATGCCATACAGCTTCCATTTAGAATCTACTTCTTCACCAAATTTCAGCGCTTTAGTAAAGACTTTTTGATCCTTATAAGAGCTGGGTTCGGGATTGTTCACGGAGCTGGAGTAGAGTTAGAGTGGCGTTTTAATCACGTGACCTTGGAGTTATAGGTGTACGAGTGGTCTGTCTCGAACGCTCGAGAGTTTTACGAGTTTAATGTTTAATCCAACTTAATCGCCATAACCTCAACATCAAACGCTTGTTTTGTTTTATTTAATTATTATTAATATTTAATTTACAATATTATGGATTTCTTTCGTCTGGTGCCAATTCTTAATTTTGTCAGAGAATTATTTTTTGAAGTCTTTTCTGATGAAGAGAATGTGGAAGTAGTTGAAAAAGTTGAGAATTTTGCAGAGACTACAGTACCTCTAATGTCCAATAAACAATTTAAACTTCATTTTCGGATGACTCCAGAGACATTTGAAGATTTGTTAAGAAAAATTCACAGTGTTGAAATGGATATGAGAATTAGAAGACGCGGTACGACAGGTTATCCTAGAACTGAACTTGAAAAGGAACTGATGATAACGATATGGTACCTTGGAAATATAGAAAGTTTCAGGTATTTACTTAGCTATTCAGATAGCCCAGTTGTTCTGTAGGAGTCAAACATTTCCCAAAATTACATTACAATACATACAAACATCGGTTTATCCGCCTACTGCTGATAATAATAAAAACATTTACATTTTTCAGATCTGTTGCCAACCGCTTTGGAGTGACGAAATCAACATGCTGGGAAATTGTGATCCGTATTGGCAAATTACTTCTTAATGTAAATACTAATTTTAAAATTATTTCTTGGCCAAATGAACAAAGGCAAGCAGATATATCCAACAATTTAAGTCAGAATGGTTTTAATGGTAATGCTATTATTTCGATTTATCAGGAGCGATGAATGGCGCGATGGCTCGCACATAAGAATTACTGCACCCAAAGATAACCCAAATTCCTATGTAAATCGAAAAGGTTTTCATTCTCTCCTCCTACAAGCTGTATGTGATGACAGAATGCTATTTACAGATGTATATGCAGGTCAACCTGGCTCTATACATGATTTTACACTGTACAGAAAGTCTGAGTTCTATGCAGCTATATACAAAGGCAACAGATAGAATTTTTCAACGATTCCCATTTAATAGGTGACTTAGCCTATAAGCTTAGTACCGTAAAGTGGGGATACTTGCAACATTTTCAAAATTCTTTTGTCAATAAGTTTTTTATTTTTTTGTCAAATTTTACATTATTGGTACCAAAATTTTAGTCTTGTGGTCTAGTATCCGATTTTAACAAAAAACTTTGAATAAAATGAATATTTAATATATATTTAAAAAAAAAACCGGGTGTTGCAAGTTAGACACACTAAAGTGGATACTTGCAACAGGTGTCTTTTTTCAGTAGTAATCGCATTTAGGAGCGCGTATTGATTTACTTGCAACACAAAAAATATTTAAAAAAAATAATTTGGGTATTTGAATGGTAGTGGTATGATTGTAGATTAAAAAAATGCATTTATTTAGTTTTTTTTATTAAAAATACAAAAATAAACGTATAATCAACTTATAGGAACATATAATCAACTTAAATTCTTATAGGAACATCAAAAAGGAACAAAATGACCCTAAACTAAATAATAAAAAATAATTTTAAACAAAACATATTATGTAAGTTTCAAATGACCGGGAAATGTATAAACTCCACGTTTTGCTTTCGGTGCGGGTAACTTCATTTTTACTTGATTTATATCGACAATTGATAAATCATCAATTTCTGGATATTTAAAGCTATTTTTAGGCAATTTTGTACCTGCGGCCGCTCTTAGAAATTTGCAATACAGTGAATTATTATTATCATTTTCACGTAAAACTTCTTGAACATGACCAACATACATCACGGCCTGTCGTCTCTTTGTTTCAGGAATAAATTGAACCAATATGTAGTCTCCTTCATTGTATTCATTTGGTTCTAAGTTAAATTCATCCCAATTGTCGGAATCTGAATCATGGACAGACATGTGGCTATCCGAGAGCGAACTGTCGCTCTCTTTTGAAGTGGTGGCTCTCGGAAATAATTTTGTGTTAAAATCATCTTCTATAAGATCTTCAGATTCTATTACATTTGTTGCTTCGTCTTTTTCATTTGTATCAAAAGATACACTTCTTCCTGCAATTACATTTAATCTCTTTTTGCGCTTAATCTGCCTATTTTCATCTGGAAAGCGAATCTTTTGTAACAAGTCTGTAAAACTATTGTTTAAGGCGTCTTGATTTAAAGGTGCTTGTGCTTGGCACCAATCTGGCAGTCGCTTTAGCACTTCTTCTCTATTCAGCGGATATATCCCTGTGGCCCTAAATCCTGCTACCAAATTTTCAGGCTTCACTTTTTCAAGAGTTTGTCTTAATAATCTTGGAAATTGATCCTTTGGAATACAACCTTTATTTTTTTGTTTCCAATTAAGTAGAACATCCCTCCAAGCAGATTTAACTGGTCTAAAAAACGCCACGTCCAATGGCTGGCATAAATGTGTCGAGTTAGGCGGCAATAATATAAATCTAATATTATGTTCTCTACAGGTACGCATCACTCGATCTGAAAGGTGGCTCGACAAATTGTCTCCTATCATGACTTTTGGTCCATCTTTTTGCCGGAAATATTGCAAAGCAATTTTTAAAAACCAGTCTTCAAATATTGTAATGTCAAACCACCCTGACTTCGACCGATTATATTTCGCACCCTCTATACCATTTTCAGTCCATGTGTCATATAAATGTAGCGACTTATAGACGACGTATGGTGGTAATATATGCCCTGCAGCTGAACCAGCCATCATAACAGACACTGATGTCTTGGACGAATCCATATATCTTTCACTATGACGAGCACCTCGTTTAACAATGACTTTTTGACGACCAGGATCGTCACAAAAATTGGTCTCATCATAATTAATAATATTTTGAGGAGGCACATTTTCAAGACTATTCTCCAACTCAGTAAAATATTCATTAATCATATCACTGGAAACTTGAGCTCTGGCCCGCTTTATCTTTTCGCATAATCTCGCAGAAAGCTAAAATATATTTTTAAAATTAATTAAAATTTGTATAATTATTGGCTAGTTACAGCCTACCTTAGATTTGTGCCTATTTAAAAAATTTCTTGCCCATTCCAAACCTGGCATATTGTTATTTCCAAAACGATTCTCCCGAACACCTTTACGATCCAGGTATTGTTTTACTGTTAACCGTATATCATATGAGGTTAATGGAAACCCCCACTGTGCGGCCAAAAGGATATTATTAACAAATGCTTCCTCCTCTTCCTTGGGAAATACTGGTTGCCTCCCAGGGTTACGGGAAAACAAATTCCTTCTTTTCCGTGAGAGTGTTGATGGGTCAATTCCGAATCTCCGGGATGCTTCCCGAATTCCGGAACCATTTTCAATAGCCCGTAATGCAGCTTCCAAAGTTTCGTCGGAAAAATTTCGGTACGATCTACTCCCTAACTGCTTTTTGTGTTTTCGGGGCATGTTGCAAGTTACCCACTTCTGGACATGCAATTAAAAAAAAAATATATTTACAAAAATCTTTTAACTTAAATCAAAACTGGGTATTTAAGGTTTTAGACCAAGCATCTAAGCACATTATATCCAAATTTGATACAAATCCCACTGTAAATAAACTCTGAACAGGGGAAGTTATACAGAAACAATTTAGAGCACTTACCGTAGACGACGAAAAATCCCGCCAAATTTATCGTAGTAAATTTTGTGCAGCGCTATACTTGCATACAAGTCGACCTACCGATCCGTACTAAACGTAAACACGCAAGCGGTTGACGCGCGGCCTAACCTAGGGGAGGGGGAAAGCAAACATTCCACCAGGTTCATATTGTTGCAAGTTATACCACTGTTGCAAGTATGCCCACTTTACGGTATTAATTTACTCGTTGGCTTTAAAGATAATGGCCATGGACTTTAAGGGAAAAAAACTTCAACACTGTGCTAAGCAAAATAAGGATTAAAATTGAAAATGCATTTGATTTATTAAAAGGGCGTTTTCGAAAATTGAAGTTTCTGGAAACAGTTCGGCTAGATTTATCTTGCCTAAATATTATGAGATGCTGCATATTGCACAATATTTGCATTCTAAATGGAGATACATTTGAAGACATTGTTGATTTGCCAGATGCACTAAGGGAAGAAATAGAAAATAATCCGGAAAATGCAAATGAAATTGAGATGGATGCTATTGACAATCGTGCCATTATGAAACGAAGAAATTTTGTTAATAGTTTACCCATTATAATAAGGCATTAACTAAACATTTATCTTTTATTTAAATTTAAAGTTATTTGTCAGATTTATTTAATACCTATATTAAGAATTTTAATTTATATTGCTTAGAAGTATTCCTCGAAGTATTCCCTTTTAGCATAGTGTAATATACATCTTTCCTACAAAATTTTCCTAAAAATATATGTTTAAATTTGTAATAAAACAAGTACATTACTTAATTAATTTATTTTGAATAAACAAAATCTCTACAACAATGTTGTTTACATATTTCGGTATTTTTTAAAGTATGCTTAAGGTATACCTAGTATACTTTTTTAAGTATACTTATACCTACCTTCTGGTCAAAATATTGTTTAAATACATGCCTTTAAGGCAAACATTAAAAAAAACTCAACATAATAATATATTGTTTAAAAATACTTACACACTACTGCCTTTAAGGCAAACATTAAAAAACTCAACATATAATATTGTTTAAAAATACTTGTACTAATACTTACACATTAATGCCTTTAAGGCAAACAACAAAAAAAAACTCAACATTAGTTAAACTCATAGTATAATATGAATGTCATATAATAAAATATGTCTTCATTATTCATTTTCCGGCATCTTATTAGTAATCATCGTCTCAAATAAGTCATTAAATCTGTCAAGCCTTTGCATTTTTTCTCTATGGCGTTTCTCTGCCTCGGATACTTTTTGTTTCCGTTTCTTATTAAATGCACTTTCAAATGGTGTGATTTCTATTCCATTACTGTCTTCTTTATTAGTTTCATCGTTTCTTTCACTCCTTTGCTGCTCAGTTTTCTTTTCCTGCTCTAAAATGCATAAACAATATTAACGCACATTAGAAATATTTCCCCCCGTATTTCCCTTAAGATTAAATTGTAGCAAAATTCAAAACGTACCGTAAAACGGGGCTACTTCGAACGCTTTTTGGAGGTTTTTTGAATATTGTGTTGACACCTTTTAAGAAAAATTACCCAAAATTTAAATATAACTTTATTGAACCTTCCTTTAGGCATTCCGATCTTCATAATTATTAAAAAAATATATATAGTATTTTTTTTTAATTGATAAAGGTTGTTCGAACTTACCCCTATGAGTGGGGTAAATTCGAACATAGTCTTAAAACGCACAGAAATTTCAATATAGACCCAGATAAGTGTAAATTCGAACTATTAAAATATTTTAAGCATATAGGAGATTTAAAATAAAAAAAATGATATCCTAAGTATTTTGATAAAACAATGCTTTATTTAAGACACAACGTGATTTTAAACATTATTGAGCCATATAAACTTAAAAACTAAATTTTTATGCGAATGCAAAGTAAAAACAAAATATTCCAATAACATAATCAGCCAATACAGTACCTACTTCTTAAAAGTAAAAACGAACAAACAAAATAAAAATGTTTAAAATTTATTCGATAACATATTCTACCGGTAAATTATTAAATATGAATCGATTTCTTCTAAAATCTTTTGGCGGTTTAAGTTTCTTCAAAATGTCTTTTCGGTTCACCAACGATTCATCCTTGACATCTGGATAATAAAAATAATTTTGTTTGCCACCTGATTTTCGCCTTAAAAAGTTTACCAATAAAAGCTCAGGTTGGTCAGCAAAAACTTCAGTAATTTTGCCGACAAAATATCTCTCAGTATTTTTTTGACATTTAAAGGTGACTAAAACATAATTATCCACCATAAAGTCTTCATCTGATCCAATATTTTTGTCCGAAATCAATTCATTGTTTTGTTCTTTGTTGGCACCATCATCACTTTCTTTGTCAGAGTTAGACTGGTCCACATTATCAGACACAATTTCATCGTCGGAGCTGCTCGACTCTCTTGAAACAGAAGGCTGGCCTAAATCAGATGCCTTTACTCCTTTTCCTGGCGCTACATTAATTTTTTTTCCTCGTTTTATATTTTGTCTGCTTTCCAAGGTTCTTGATTTTTGTAGAAAATCAGTGAAAGTTGCGGACCAGCGCTGGTCAATATCAATCTGTTTTTGCTGATCATCCAGTTGATTAGGCGTGAGTTTAGGAAGTTTGTCCAAAACAACATTTTTGTCACAAGGAATAATTCCACAGGCTCTGAAACCAGAAAGAATATTGTTGACAGCATTAAGTCCAACAGTGTCAACTAGTTTTTTCAACATTTTTGGAAATTCTGATTTTGGGAGAACGCCTCTGTTTTTTTGTTTCCACTCCGTCAAAATGCACCTCCAGACTTTTTTGAATGGAGCGAAAAAAGCCACATCCAATGGTTGAAGTAAATGAGTTGCATTGGGTGGCAAAAGTACAAATTCAATATTTTTTTCTTCACATAGTTGAATCACTCTGAGGGAAAGATGACTGGATAAATTATCTCCCATTAAAATTTTTTTTCCTTCGCATCTTCTGAAATATGGTAGAGCCACTTTCTCAAACCAATCTTCGAAGACGGCGCCTTCAAACCAACCGCTTTTGGTACGATTGTACACTGTATCAGCGGGGCCATTTTCTGTCCAAGTAGGGTAAAGGTGTTGGGCTCTATAAACTATATAGGGGGGTAATAATATTCCAGACCCAGTAACTGAAATCATTATAGAGGTGCTGGATTTACTAGAATCTAAAACTCTATTTACATATTTTGTACCTTTCTTGCAAACGACCTTTACCCTACCAGGATCGTCACATAAATTAGTTTCATCATAGTTCATGATGTTACATGCTGGCAC
Source organism: Polydrusus tereticollis (assembly GCA_963920685.1). Classification (NCBI taxonomy): domain Eukaryota; kingdom Metazoa; phylum Arthropoda; class Insecta; order Coleoptera; family Curculionidae; genus Polydrusus; species Polydrusus tereticollis. The sequence goes on along the minus strand of OY987332.1, from coordinate 80,867,561 downwards.
ACCCTGTAGACTTTGTGACAAATTTTCGAAATAGTGGTTAATAACTTCGGGATTCAATTCAGCTCGACAGCGTTTAATATTTTGACATAAACGTTCAGTTAAAATAGGGTTTCTCTTCACAAAACTGTAAAACCAGTCTACGCCAGGCATGTTGTTCTTAAAAGTTTTAATGTTTTTACCTTGGGAATCAAGAAACTGCTTAACCAATAACCGAATGTCCAACCTAGTTAGAGGAAAGCCCCACTCTGCAGCTTTTTGAATTGCCGATGATAGACTGTCTTCTTCTTCTTTTGTTAAAGTTGGTTGCCTCCCTGCTAGCAATGGATGGTTTTTCTTCATTTTGTTGGAAAGGGTGGCTATCGGGATTCCATACACTTCCGATGCCTGTCTATAATTCATTCTCTTTTTTCTGAGATCATTAAGTGCCTTTTCCAGAGATTGTTCTGAATAATTGACATAATGCAAGGCCCCAAGCCTTTTTTTATATTTTCGCACCATGTTCGAATTAGCCCCTCTAAAAGTAAAAAAATTGCTTTTAATTTTTTTGTAATTACCCTATTTATTAAAATCAAAATTTTTATTGCAAGTCATGTTAATGACATGTCAAGCAATAGTTCTACAAGATTATATAGAGATATGACTTATAGGATCAGTAATACAGATGTTTGTTTGCAACTAACCTAAAAAACGTTAAAAATACGAATACATGATAAAATTTACCCCGTAGTTACTTACCGCTTAAAATGCGTCCAAACAACCTTAAGACACTCGACCGACTGCCTACTTTTAATTCGCCACCAAACAAGTTCGATCGCGCTAAAGATTTTCGCGTTGTGATGAGAAAAGCGAAAGGAGGGGGGAATGTTCGAATTTAGGCTACCCGTTCGAAGTAACCCCGCTTTACGGTAGCATTTTGCTTCTGGTTGTAGAAAAAATGTATTGTTTAGCTGCTAATATTCTATTTTACAATTGTTATTGAATATCACTTCTTCAAAATAATAATTAAAAATTTTTAGGAGCTCTATCTCTATTCCCACCAAAATATTTACTCAAAATCATTAAAAAATGTATAATAATATAGAGAAAAACATCTAATTTTGATGCATTTACCTTTATTTACATGTAAACCAGTTAGGCTACTACAGGTAGCTACAGCTGTAATTTCAGGTTTTTTGTACATTATAGAGTGCATTATGTCATAAAACTCCCAATATCTCTTTTTTTGTCCCGAGGTATTGTTACTGAGTAAAATGTTTTTATATGTTCGAGTAAGGGATTTCCATTTAATCTCGCAGTTTTTTGCAGTGATGTTTTTGTGCAAATATTTGCACTGCTCTGCCACTTTCTGCCAAACATTCTTTTTTACTCCTGTAGAAAACAGCCGTTCAAATTTTTGTACACAGTCAATTAAATATAATGTGTTTTCTGTTGTCCAAATTTTTGACTGTTCATCATCTGTAGTTTCAATATCTGTAGAATGGTTTTGTTGATCATGCTGTTTGTTCTGTTTTTTTATTAAATGTATCAATCCAAACCCATTTGCAACATCATTAGTAAATGGAATGGTGATAAGTTCTTGTGCTGAAATAAAAAATATTAGTTAAACATAACAAACTTTTAAGGAAAAAAAATGAAGCTGTAACCTGCCACACAAGACACAAACAATTTTTTTCTTCATAATACTTAAGCCAGTGTTATTTATATTTGTATTGATTAGTGGTAGTGTAATAATTTTAATTTTACTTTCGAGTTTTTCAGTTTAAACGTTTGTTATGGAAGTGCGGTTATAAGCAAAATTGGTTTTGATTTTAATTTTACTAAGATTATACAATTACACATTACACCGCACAGCTATAATTATCTTTGTAACGTCGATTTTAAACTGTAACTTTTAAATCTATAAACTTCGGTTGTATACTTACTAGCAGTCTCGCATAACAATAAATTATTGTCCGCAATAATTGGTTTTCCGTCTTGGTCCACTACTGCGGAATGTGTTTCTACAGATATTTCCATTTGCGCGTTCATAAATAAAGATGTTTGAAGACAAAATAAGCTAGCTAAACGGCACTAAACGCATAACCATACCATAACCTAACCTATGAATATGTAAAAAACTAAAAAACACGATTACTGCGCATGCCCGCTCCGAAGTTCTTCTCTCGCGAGGTGGGGCTTTTGGAGTGAACTCCTTTAACTCCGTGTCGCAATACCCGAACGCACTTAGAGTCGCACGTTTTACTCGAAAGGACAATACCCGAGGTGAGTTCGGCTTGCCAGCTCCTTTAACTGTTTTAACAATTTTAGCTCTAAAGTAGTTCGGGTACAACCTGTTAGAGCAGATAGTGTAAACCCCGTGTAGTTCGGGTGCGTAAAAGCAGCGTTAAAAGAGTTAACTCCACAAACCCTACCCTCGAAAGGTGGTGTTCGTTGTGTAGGCTTGCACTTGCGCAGTCATAAAAATTTAAATTTTTTTGGTTAGGTTGATGTTTTTGTGAATTTTATATTATTGTAACAAAAATAGAGTTCAATTAAACTTTTTCAGTAGATTTCATTTAGATAATGGCTACTAGTATTTCAAAGCAAACCCATTATCCCGTTTACGAAAGCGGTAACCAGATATTTTACCAAGATGGTAAAATATTGTTGCAAGAGAAAAAGAGTAAGTTTGCACAAAATATAGGTATTTCTCATTACTATTCTACTAGTGATAGAAGATAATTATCTCATTTGTACAATTTCAGCTGGAAAAATGATTTATGTAGCACTAACAGAGGAAGTTGCAAGGACATTCGATATGCAGTTAGAGGGTGATGCTCCAGACATAGATTCAAATGAAGAAAATGTTGCTACAGCTGATGAATCGGTAGATTTAACCAAATTATGGACACCAGAAAGAACACTTTTTTTGATTGAAACTATTGAAACATTTATTAAACGTCTCGAGGCAGAAGTAAAAAAACATGTGTGGGAAGAGATTTCAAAAAGGTGCAATGAAATATTGGGCATAAATATTACCTACAAGCAAGCTGAATCCAAATGGAAAAGCCTAAAACGAACATATAAAAGTGTTCTCCTGCATAATAACACTTCAGGAAAGAACAGAAGGCATTGGGAGTACTTTAACAAAATCCATTGCTTCATGTATAAACGACCCGAAATTACACCAATGGCAACATGCAGTAGCTTTTCTGGTTTGCAAAGTAAAGCCAACAGTAACATTGGTACAAGAGGTCACATAACACCTACAAGTAGCAGTGGAATAGCCTCGGAAAATGCAATATTAAATGCATCAAACTCAGATTTTGAGACAAGCACACCTCAAAGTTCTTTTAGCAGAAAAAGACGCAATAGGGAGAGTGAGGTAAGTAATTGTAAATCTTTTAATATTATAAAGGTTAGAGTAGGTACCTACCTGCATAAGTTATCCCATAGTCTTTAGATACCTATGTTTTTTAGATGCAGGTTAAGTACATTTCCAGATATATCATTGAGGAACTTTATGGCATGATAGCAATGTTGAGTTTTATTTTTCCTTTTTTGACCATATTTTTACATCACTAGAAACACTTTAAAAAAAATCCCAAAATTGTGACCTGTATACTGCCCTAAAATCAAAGTTGTAGTGAATGACTCTGATATATTTATTGTGACGTATGTAAACAAGAAAATTGTATTTAACATGAATAAATGATTTGAAAGAACCTGCTGCAACAATATACATATCTCGAAGCATCTAAATCTTTTTTCCAGGAAACATTATATATTTATAAACATTTGTTCCAACAATCTTCTTGTATTGTTCACAATACTGCTTTATGTGTGCTAATAAAAAAAATTGGAACAGTGTATTTAATATACTTAACTTTTGTTGATATCGAGTGAAAATATATGACATACATTTGCACTCGTTTGCACAGCCGATATACATGATCTGAAATTGTGGGATATGCTTAATCAGCTTGACAATCGCTTTTTAATAATAATGCTTATTTAATTTATTTTAGGTTTCTAAACGACACTCGGAAAAAATGGCAAGGTTAGACAGATTTAATGACCTTTTCGAGAAAATGGTAGAAAAAATGTAGTTTTCCTGCAGAACTGAAGCAAATATTTATGTTTGGTTTAAAAAGAATTTAATTTAAGTTTTTTTATTAGTGTAAGTTCCTGTTATTGGTTTTCAGTTCCTTTAAAACTAGTTTTTAAACTTGTGATTTTAAAGTGCAACTAGTTTATTTGTTAAGTTAATAAGCATTATGTTGATGTTATGATAGCATTTATTTTATTTATATAGAATATTCAAGCCTATTCTAAATAATGTACCCTTGACTAGGTTGGTAAAAAAAAATACAAATGTGTTTGTTTATAAGTTAACATATTTATTTATTGTTGCCTATTCCTATTGTTTTGCAGGATTGGCAAAGCATTACATATGTTATTTCTTTTTGCTAAAGCAATGCGGTTATTCAAATCTGCATCAAAATCCCTATAATTATGTGGATCATTGTTCCTTTCTTCTTCAACCTCTTGTACCAAATTCATTATTTCATCTGGAATATCACCATTTAAAATACATATGTTATGAAACACACAGCTTGTAACGATTAAGAGACTTGCTAAGTCCATTCTTTTAGTCTCTAAAAATTTTAATCTTCCCTTCAGATAGGCAAACGAATTTTCAATTGAAACACGAGCTTTACTTAATAAAATATTAAACATTTTTTCACGTGGGGTCAGGATCCTATTATTTTTATAGGAAGTTAAAAGAAATGTACATAGTCTATAAGCCAAATCACCAACTAAATGACTGTCTTCATAAAATTCAACTTCTTCATTTGTAATCCTCTGGTACAAATCAGATCTTCTAAATAATGTGTAATCATGGAGCGAGCCTACTTGTCCTGCATACACATCAATAAACAGCTTTCGATTGTCACAAGTACCTTGCAACAATAGTGAGTGAAAGCCTGAAAAAATAATTCAAATATTTAGCCTTACTGAATGTTGGAAATAAAAAAAATTACAAAAACAAACCTTTTCTATTTACATACGAATTAGGATATTCTTTAGGTGCAGTAATGCGTATGTGGCTTCCATCGATGCAGCCTATTATTCCTGAAAAAGTACAAAAATCACAGTATCAGCTATTATTTCAACAATTTTCAGGCATTCTTAAAGAATAGGCACTTATAGTGGTTTAAAAAAACTTGAAACAGAGTGGCAGAGTGCACCTATGAAACACTAACCTGGAAACCCATGAGTGGAAAAACTATTTCTGATTTCCGCCTGCCTTTCTCTGTTAGGCCACGATATAACTTTACAAACCTTGTTAACTTTTAGAATCAAATTGCAAGTCCGATACAGAATGTCCCAACATGTTGATTTTGATACTCCAAATCTTTCAGCTATTGATCTACAAAAAGTCATTAATAACAAAACTATATCAATAAAAATAAAGGTCTGTCTTTACCACCAAATAACTTTATTTGCCCCTCTAGGGTAGAAAACAAGGGTTATAGAAAATACATGAAATAATGAAGAATTAGAATAAATTTCTTAAAGTTGTACTAGTTTCGACTTTAGGGAAAGTCATCTTCAGCAACTATTCATTTAAGAAATTTTGTAATGAAAAGTAGTTAAAACAGTCGGGAGAACAATGGGTGATTCAACAATAAAATACAATGAAATGCAGTTTATGCAACCATTGGAATAGACAGCAGCTTATTATAAAGACGAAGTATCTCAACGGAAGGAGATGATTAAACGCAAGTGGAATAAAAGGCCTTAACCATAATACAGTGATTTAAGAATGTTGAAACTAGAACATGTTGCAAAAGAAGAAATTATTTATTAATTTAAAATGAGACTGACTTAGTGAGGGGACATGTATATTGTTGTGGTGGATTAGATTTTATGTAAATTAAATTAAATGAAATTGTTTCTCCTTAGAATTGTCAAAACAAAAATTATGTCCTTTCTGGTAAAAAATTTTTTGGGAATACATCTGAAAGGAGAAAAATTTTCAAATTTTAGAAAATATTTTGGAAACCAATAAAATATCTAATCACATTGCTTAACGGTTTGTTATATATGTTATAATATTAATGTTATTGATTATGTACTCACCAAGTGGTCATTATTCACATGTTGTATTATAAAATAAAATAAAATAAAATAGAAATTTCTTTTAGTTAAATATACAAAACATTACATTAATGAAGGCAATTTTTAGTTTTTGATTTTCTTCCTGTTACCAGGTGAAGAAATCATTAGGTGAATTAACTGTAACATTAAAATGGATGCGTGCTATTCGAGCCGAATGGCGTTGCAATAAAGTTATTTGGTGGTAAAGACAGACCTTTATTTTTATTTACAATCTCGCCACAGAACATGGACTACTTCTTAAATCTTAAAACTATATCAGATATATTTTTATGCATACTAGCTACCTTAAGCTTTCCATGTTTGCAAGGTACCAAATGGTAATCATTAGTTCCTTTTCCACCGTTGTTTTCGGAAAGCCACTATGAAAATCATTTTCATCCTGAAGAATTTGATTACATTTACTTAATAGGTCTTCAAAAGTGTGCACGTTTAATCTAAAGTTTTGTTTAAACTGCTGGTCTGATAAAAAAGGCACCGTGATTTCTGCATAATTATCGACTTTTTCCAAAACTTCATCATCTTCAGATGAAGAATCGAAACAATAAATATTTTTAGCAAATTCAACTAATGGCAGTTTAGGGTCCATCAGGTTTTATTATTATTATTCAGTTTAACTATTTTCTTTAATCCCCCCAAAGCAAAAATGTTTAGGTTATGTATGTTGTTTGTTTTGCTCGAAACTGTCCGGGTCAGAACATTTTACTCCATTAACTCTGTAATCATGTGACGCCGATCTGTTCTGTATCCACTCCAGCTCCTTTTTGGCAAGCCGAACTCACCACCGAACGGATCGGGAGCGGTTTATGCACATAGAGTTAAAAGAGTGAGCATCCCGAACCCACCTATAGAGGCCAAAAAACCTCCTTTTTACGGGGTGTAATAGAGGTGGGAAGAACGGTTCCTTATGTGGAGCGTTCCAATAGCGCTCGCTCCAAGGAAATACCGTTCCAAAATAACGTTACTTTGGAACGAAAATTTCCCGGGTAAACAAGAACACGAGGCGTGCCTCTGATCTCTGACGCTGTGCTAACACAAAAGGCTTGCGGTGCGTGTAAAAAAAACTCACTTACTTAGTAGTAACGTATTTAATAAATAAAAAAAGGTTTAAACATAATCATAAATTTTCAACATTTTTTATAAAATAAATAAAAAATAAACTCTAAAAAATGTAATTCAAAACACAAAAGCAGATACCTACATATAAAAATATTTTTAACATAAAATGATTAACCCTGGTTAATATTTTTTATTATTTACATTTATGAACAGCAACTTTTTGACATTTGTAGAACCTAATCGACTTCGTCTTTCACTCAATAGCTGTCCCGATTTAGAGAAAAGGCTCTCACAGGGGACAGAAGTTGCCGTTATTACAAATTTTTCGTGAACTAAGTCACTCAAGAGTGGAAAATTATGAGAATTACATTTCCACCATAGCAAAGGGTCTTCACTTCTTAGTATGGGTGGTTCTTCTAGATATCTTTGCAACTCTATTAATGCCCGGGATTGTGCTGTTCCTGAGGGCTGGAACAAAGCAATTTTTTTGTCAAATTTTCCCCATATTAAGTCCGTATCATCACTGCTGATACCTTCAATTACGTTATCAATTTCTTTTGCCTGACTTTGAGTTGGCTTTATGTTTTTGAGTTTGTCAGTTAACAAAGAAGTAACCATTTTTTTAACTCTATCGCGAACTTGATCACTAGAAAACCCCATATTTTTAAATCGCGGATCTAAAAACGTTGTTATTAATAGTGAATTGCTATTTTCCACTGATCCTAGTCTGCGGGTCAGGCCATCCAAAATTGATGATATCACTTGCTTTGCCAAAACTGTAAAGTCTTGTTTGTACAAATCTTTGTAAGATTCCAAAAGTCCATCCGTAATTATTATGACAGAAGACGCTGTTACATAATTCTGACCGCTCATAAATTTTGTAACGGCCTCCAGAGGCTTAAGTACCTTAATGATTTCTTTGAGGAAATCCCACTCTTCAACAGAAATTATTGGCAAATCCTTTGTTGTTACCAAAGCCATAGTGGTTCTCAGGGGTTCTTCCAATTCTGAGAATCTCTCTATCATGTAGTAAATGGAGTTCCAGCGTGTAACCACTGCTTGAACGAGTTTTTTAGGTTCCTTGTTAGATAACTGTTTTTGTTGTTCATTGAATCTGGCAAGTGCTGAAGAACTTCGTTTAAAAAACGCTACTATCGATTTTACTTTATCGACAATTCCAACTATATTTTTATTCGCATCATTGGCTACCAGATTCAATGTATGAGCGAAGCATTCCAAGTGTTTAAGTTTTAGCTCTTCCTGAATTGCTTTTTTATATTGCTAGCGTTATCCGACACTGCAAGCAAAATTTTGTTTTCTATATTCCACCTTTCAAATATCTTTCTTAGTTCCCCCGCTAAATTAACGCTTGTGTGACTTGCTGCAAAGGACGCACATTCTAGTAATATTGACTTGACTTCGAAATTTGAATTTATAAAATGACCTGTAACAGCCAGAAAATTTTCATTATTGCGTGATGTCCAGCAGTCGGTGGTAACTGTCAGTGCCTTAACTTCTGTAAGTATTTCTTCAGTTTCGTTGTATACTTTTTTATAAAGTGCCGGTATAAAACATTTTGAAATTGTTTTTCGGGACGGCAGTTGATAAGATGGATTCAGCGCTGCAACAAATTTCTTAAATCCATAGTCTTCTACAATTGAGAATGGTTGAAAATCATTGGTAAACAATAGAACTAGACTTTCATCAATTTTTTTTCTAGCCGATATAACCATTTTTTTCTGAACAAAACCATCGGATAGTTTTGATTGCAAGGGTTGCATATTCAGTTGGGGAATAGAACCAACTTGAACGCCGTTTTTATATAAGCATGATGTTCCTGACGTTGATGGTTGTGGTTCCCTATTTTCGACACTTATATCGCTTTGTTGCTTACTTTGATTTTTACCTGGTTCCAAGACATCAATTTTTATTAATGGATGTTTTCGTTGCATATGTTTTTTCAGATTATTCGATGTAGATTTATAACTTACGTCTTGTTTGCATATATTACAAGTAGCTATTTTATCACTTTTCTTTTTTTCGGAAAAAAAATTCCAAATTACAGATCGTTTGATTCCAGGCTTCGAACTCATAATGTCTTGTAAATTACATTAAATTAATTTAAACACAAAATGAAATAATAAATCGTTAGCACTAAGAAACTACAGGAAACGACAACGGCAACCAACTATACATCTAATCCCAAAAACAATAGCCTATCATTAAAATACCGCGGTGTGCGGTAACGTTCGTCCCTCAAGCGACGCTCCGCGAGCTGTAACGATAACGAGGAGCGGTGGAGCGTCTGGGAGAACGAGAACGAAATCTGTCGCACTTGTGCGAAGGCGGCACGACACCGTGCCGCCGCGCGCTGTCCGGAGCTTGAGCCGCAGCCGCAATCAAAACAAGCCGAGTGTAACGTGGCTGTTGGGCGGAGCGTTACACGAAAATAACGAAGCGGAACGCTCCACAAAACTACCGTTCCAAAATAACGTTACACAAGTAACGACTCACCTCTAGGGTGTAAACCAGTTTGTATGTACCAGGGCCAAACCACCACCAGCTTCGGCGTTGAATTCGATTACATTAAACATATCAGAAGAAATAAAATTATCAACATTCAATGACTTATCGGCTACTCCACAAAATATCTAATAATGGCTAATTAATCCCACTGGCACAACCCAACACTTCAACACAAAAAATAAACCATAGTAAGAAACACAAAAAAATAAATGGACGCGGACACGCAGTGCTTTGCCTTTGCCGGTCTTCGCAGCGTAGAGTCGTGCTAGTTCTAATATGGAGGATAAACGCAAAACGGAACAACAACAAAACTGCAACCGCGCGAGCGAGAGCAATACGAGTGGTAACGAAGCTAGAACCTATCCTTCTCGAATCAAACGATCTAAACAAGGACAGCATGATGATCGATTCTGTAGTAGTGTTCCATGGACATAAAATGAATTATTGGAAATACGCTAAGAAAAGTAGTACTCTTTATCGTGAAAATTCTAAGTTTAAACTTTGATTAAAAAATGTTCCTAGAGTTAGAACTAATAAAATGATTGGGTATGTCTGCAAATTTCTTTATTTAAAATTCCTTTTTGTAACGGATATTTTATATTTCTTTATTATATTTAGGTACCTACCATATCTATAACAATTTTAGCATCAATAAATTTGCAAATTTCTTTCACATGTTAGCTCAGGAAAGATTTGATTCTTATTTTGAATTATTTAAAAGGTGTGTGTGTCATAATTTTACCGTTAGGCCGTGATTATTATTGAAAAAACCCCCAGATTAACATGAAAAAGCTTCTGAATATACCAAACACGTGTAGTTTCTCTATAAACATTTTATTCAACTAACTTCACAGTTTCACAGTATTGCACAGACAGAAAAAGAAGTACGCTCAACCTCAACGTAACAAAAACATTAGCACAACGACCAAACACTAGAGGTCGCCATGTATATACCATAGAAGAATTAAGCAAGAGATATTTTTCTACACCCCCACTATCTCGATAGCTTAATTTTTCAAACATAACTTATCTACAAATCCAGTATGCTTACTTACAGGCAAAGCTTTAGTTAAGATGTCAGCTATCATTGCACCCGTTGGGATATATTCAATATTAATTTTATTATTCTGCACAGCTTCCCTAACAAAATGATGTCTGACGTCTATGTGCTTTGAGCGCTTATGAAACACTGGATTTAACGCTAACCTCTTGGCACTTTGATTGTCATTGAACACTGTCACTACATGTTTATAATCTACTAATTCTGACAACAAGTATTTTAGGTAAATTGCTTCCTTAGAAGCTTCACTTAACGCCATATACTCAGCCTCGGTGCTTGAGAGTGCTACTGTTTTCTGTTTTTGGCTTTCCCAGCTAATAGCTGTACCGGATAATAAAAACACAAAACCAGTATAGGATCTCCTATCCTTCTTATCGTTCGCCCAGTCTGCATCAGCAAAACCTTGAAGTTCAAAATCACCCTTAGTGAATTTTAATTTAAAATGTTTTGTGCCTTTAAGATACCGTAACACCCTCTTTGCACTTTGCCAATGTAAATTCGTGTAACAATTATTATATTGGCTAAGAAAACTAACTGAATGAGCAATGTCAGGCCTGGTGAGAACTGCCAAGTACATTAGACTCCCTATCAAACCCTGATAAGGCAAACTATCATCACATATTTGACCATCAGTATTATTTAAATCCAAGCTAGGGTCCATCGGACATGAAACACCCTTACACTCTAACATATTATATTTTTTCAAAATATTATCAATATAATTCTCTTGATCTAGAGTTATAACACCATTTTTATAATCCCTTAAAATTCTTACCCCCAGACATTGCTTTGCCTCACCCAAATTTTTAATCTTAAAATTAGAATTTAAATGATCCTCTAGAAAATCCATTTCTTTTGGATCGTTAGAAAAAATAAAGAAGTCGTCTACATATAAGGCTACTACTGTTAACAAATCATTGTTTTTCTTAATATATAAACATGGCTCATATTTTGACTTCTCATATTTTATATCAATTAAAGCTTTATCGACCCTTTCATTCCAGGCTCGGCTTGACTGTTTTAAACCGTAAACTGCCTTATTCAATTTATAAACCATATCTACAGAGCCACTTTTAACAAAACCTTCAGGTTGCCTCATGTAAACGCTTTCCTTAAGTACCCCATTCAGAAACGCCGTTTTTACATCTAAGTGTACAATTTTTAGATTTTTACTTACAGCTAAAGCCACTAACATCCTTAAAGTTGAATGACGTACCACTGGCGCGAATGTTTCGGTATAATCGATACCTTCTCTTTGTGTATAACCTTTAGCCACTAAACGCGCTCTATAGCTACGTTCACCATCACTATCGCACTTGACTTTATACACCCACTTACATTCGACAATAGCTTCTTGATCTGGTAGACTCACAAGCTCCCATGTTTTATGTTCCTCAAATGAACTGAGCTCTTCTACCATTGCTTGCTTCCATCTCTGCCCATCTGGCCTTGAAACAGCTTCTAAGTAAGTTTTCGGATCATCAGACGTCACTGTCTCATTACTTGTACTTAAGTAAGTAACAAAATCATCAAACTGTTTTTTCTTTGGCTGCCTCTCTGAACGTCTTATGTTTTCCGTCATTTCTAGCTCTCTGACTGGAATATAGTCACCATCATTTTCATTTTCTATATCTATTGAGTCTTCATAGACTGACTCATCTGTCAAACTTTCGTTCTGGACTTCTTTAGGCTCTAAACTTGTTTGATTTTTTGCCCCCACTGGATCTTGGTTTTCTTCAACAAGAACCATATTAGTCCCTTTAGTATTTTCCATTATGGTAATATCTCTGCTAATGACTAACCTCTTTGTCATTGGATTATAGCATCTGAAACCCTTGGTATTTTCATCAAATCGCACTAGAATGTGTTTATCTGCCTTTCTATCAAATTTTTTCCGATTCACTTTAGGCACGTGTACCATGGCAACACTGCCAAATATTCTTACATAACCTAGGTTCGGTTTTTTGCCTGTCCAAAGTTCATATGGAGTTTTTGAGATACCTGCTGACATAGATCGATTTTTGAGATAACAAGCTGTATTACAAGCTTCAGCCCACAGAAACTTACTGACGCCAGCATCAAACATCATACATTTAGCTTTTTCTACTATAGTTCGGTTAAACCGCTCTGCCATCCCATTCTGTTCAGGCGTATAGCTATTTGTTGTTTGGTGCAGTATACCATTTACTTTTAAATAACTTTTAAATTCCTTACTTGTATACTCTCCACCGTTATCTGATCTCGAAATCTTTATTTTCTTGTTTTGTTGCCTCTCAACTAATCTTTGGAATTCTTGAAATTTTTCTTGCATTTCATCTTTAGTTTTCAGGAAATAAACAAAGCACATTCTGCTGTAGTCATCTATGAATGTTAAAAAGTACCTTGCCCCTCCTAGAGAAGTCGTCTCCATTGGGCCACAAATGTCACTGTGAATGACTTCTAGAAGTTCACTAGCTCTGCTGCCTTTCTTAGGAAATGGTAAACGAGTCTGCTTACCCTGACAACAAACTTCACAATTTTGCTTATCAATGTTGGCTTGTCCATTGTAAGAAAGTCCATTCACTAAATCACACATTTTATTCATGTAGGCACTGTTTAAATGTCCCAACCTACGATGCCAAGTTTCATAGCTGACTGCTTCTGTTAAAAAACTTGTACCCTGCTGTAGATTTAGCTTATACACATTGTTCTCTAAACTTGCCGTTGCCACCAACTTGCTTTGTGAATTGAAAATGTTACAACCACTTTCATTGAAACTGACTTTATTGCCCTTTTTGATCAGCTGACAAACTGACAATAAATTCGTGGTCAAATCAGGAACATATTGCACATCACTTAACAGAACATTACATACGGCTGTATTTAGTTGGATATCACCTGCGGATTTTACTGGAATTTTTGTTTTATTCGCTACAACAATTTCAGGCAAATCTGGACTACGTTGATTCAATAACCAATCTTTTCTCGCGGTTAAATGAACACTGGCCCCACTGTCAATGTACCAGTCCGTGTTTTCAAACTGTCCAGTAGTGAAAACTGCACTAAAACCACTGTCTACATTTTTGTTCGGACAATTACTTTTATAATGGCCTGGCTGTCTGCATTTGAAACAAATAATTTTGCTTTTGTCACTAACACGATTGTTTTTGATCGCATAACCACAATCTGAACCATTTTTGTCACTTTTCGATCCACCTGCGCCATCTCTCGAGAACCTGCCAAAGCTCGACCCGCCTCTATTCGGCTGTTTTCTAAAGTTTGCAGCAAACGCACCACTACTGTTGGCGCCATCTGTTCGCATGTCCAGCAACTTTGTCTTGATGGAATCTGTGGTAATTGTCAGACCACTGTGTTCGACTGCCATTATCATGGGAGAGAATTTTTCTGGAAGGCCCGCCAATAGTAACGACCCCACCCATTCTTCATCTATTTTGAATCCTGTTCTTCTCAATTTCTGAGCCGTTTCGACCACTTGGTTGATATACGACTCCATCGAGTCATGATTCTCCAATCTAGCTGATATAAGGGTTCTTAAAAGACCTATTTTTCTTGTAAAACCACTGTCATCATACAGTCTTTTCAAGCTTGCCCACACTTCCTGCGCCGTTTTTGCGTCTTTCACGTGCGGATACAAGGTTGGATCTATCGTTAATACTAGCTTCGATTTTGCCTTGGCCACTAAAGTCGTATCTTGCTCTGTACCTTCGATACACTTACTAAGTCCTTCAAGCACCAGTACATTTTCAACTGCAAACGACCATTCGTCATAGTTACTCCGACCAAGCAATTTCGGCACACTTGTTAGATAGTTCACGGCCATTTTTTACACGAATTAAATACTGTTTATAACTACACAACTGTGTTTTTCTAGCACTTTTCACGATACCGTAATCTAGCGTCGTTCTGGGCGGTCTGGGCCCATAACCAGCGTTGCCAACTGCTCAGATTGGTATTCCCCAACAAACCTTGTGCAATTCCACACGCCCCACATAATTTTGTTTATATGGTTTGTCAGATTTAAATATCGACATTTGACATCGGTTTTTCGGTACTGTTTTAGGCATGATACAAATACTATGGTATGCGCATAGATTATCTTTCCCTCTCCCACATTGTGACGTCACGGTCGGTCCTTCAGCGACCTTGGGCTATGTTACATTTTAATAATATTTTATCAAAATCAAGTTTCAGATTGCTAATCGGCATACCGTTGTAGGTGTATCGTGGTTTTAGGGATACAAACTCATTAAAATAGCAAAGATAAATATTTATTAAAAGAAAAATACATTTGAAATGTAACATGTTCTAGGAACTAATAATAGGTACTAAAGTCTAAATAAAATTCAAGTTATAAAATAATATTATTATTATTGGAAATCGAAACACAAAAACTATACCTATACCTAGTAGGTATACCTACATCTTGTATAAAATGGAATAAATATCTACTATTTCTATATTAATTACAAAATAATTTTTATTTTTTCCAAATGTTGGTGGATAACATTTGATTATCCGGTTCAAATTTAACTATACCGCCATTTAATTTGATACCTTGTTTTGTGTGTAAAATGGCTTCCGTAGTGGAATTGTCTAAATTTACCCTGGTATCAGTTTTTATATCATTTAGATGGCTGAATATTCTTTCTACCGACGCGTTAGAAAACGGAAGAATAAGCAAAAAAGATATAACCACTTTCAAATTAGGATATAGAGGTTCGTTAATTGTATTTTTTAAATTAAATACTTTGAGCCAATATTTTTCGGCACTTTCACAAGGTAATTGTAAATCATGCTTTGCAAAGTCCAGTAATGCATGGGTCTTCCATTCATTATCAAGCTCCTGGGAATTAACAAATTCTCTTAAAATGGGAAATCTTTCTAAGACCTTAGATAAGCTTCTAGTTTCGAATGATTGTGCGATTAAGGGATCCACTATTTCTAATAAAGAAAAAACACTATCATCAAAAGTGAACCTGTTTTTAATTTCACCAACAAGTTTAACATAAAAATTTAGGCAGCTTGTATAAAACCGTAAGAGATCCTCTCTAGTTACATATTCTTTAACATTACCTAAAGATTCTGATGCTTGCATGCCTAAATATATGTCTTCATTTTCCACAAACGAATGTGGATTTTCATGATTAATCTTAAAAATATTTTTGGTGTTCTTTACTACAGATATCTTCATGTAGTTTGAACATAAGGTTTTTAAAAGGGACTCTGTTTCGGGTTTAAGTCTGTGTAACAAAGGGCTTTCTGTTTGAAACAAAGTATTGAAGTTATTTAGAATCCCAAGCACGTACGACATGAACTCTAAATATATACGGGTAAACTTATTTTTTATGGTCTGAAGCATATCCTCAGTTGTTCTTGACGGATCAGAAAATACGGTTTCCGCAAAATAGGCTTCAAGAGCATCGAACTGTTCCAAAAACCTATCAACGCAGGCTTGCATAGAAAGCCATCTTGTATTAGAAAGTAGTTTAATTTTGTGTAATTGAACATGAAAAAAGGTTTGGAACTCCTGAAACTTTTCTTGCCTACACGCGCTCCTACTAAAATGAGCGCCTACGTTGCGTAGAAGGTCCTCTACTGACCTCGGTAAACTAAGACATGCTTTGGACGACGCCAAATGAATTAAATGACAAGAACACTTTATGCAACAAATATTTGGAAATTCACTTTTTAACCGCGATACAACTGAATTATGCTCTCCAAACATTACGTTGGTGGTATCGGAGGAATACCCTACCAAATTTGAAAGCGGTATATCTTTTCTAACAATTACATCTCTTAAAATATTGAAAAGTGTTTCGGCGTCTCCATTTGGGACTTCTACCATGTCAAAAAATCTAGTTTCGACTGATTCTTTAAAAAAAATTATTGTAAAAGCACATTGCTTAGAAGTGCTCTTGTCCGTAGTTTCATCCATAATTATGGAAAAAAAACAGCCAGGTCTCCGAAGTTCAGCGCTAAGTTGATTCTTAAAATTCTTTCCCAAAGTTTCTTTCATACATGCTGTTGCCTTTGTTCTTTTTAAGGACAGATCTTTAGCAATTTGCGAGTCTGGGAAAATATTGGCGCATAATGGTGCAAGTGTGTCCATAAGTAAAAATGGCAGGTTGTTAACTGCAAGAAGACCACATAACTTTATTTCGGCTCGTTTAGTGGCTTCTCCCGTACGCTTTGTGAGCAAATCTGGTATTTTGGCATTACACGCAATTTGTTGTGTATTGGTTTGATGCCTCTCAGTTAACGCATGCCTATATAGATCCTTTTTATGGGCAACTAAAGACATGTTACATACCTTACAAAAGGCGTACTCGTCTTTGTTGTCTGAAGTGGCTTCTTTTTTAGTGAGCCAATTCTTCAACTTTGGATCCTGCAACCATGAATTTAGAAACTTGTAGTGCCTTTTTTTCTCTGCGGGTTTTAACTTTTTCCTTGGAGGTTGTTTATCCTGGCCTTCTTCCTAAAACAGTTTTAATAAAAGCAAGTCCTTGTGGTCAGTGATTAAAGTGGTACTTTACTCCCTGACGGATTAAAAGTAACTTTAATACCTCAAATTACTTTTAACCCAAAGGGATTAAAAGTGCACTTTTTGTCCCTGAAGTGCATAAATGTTTTTTTTTCGAACCTCTAATAATGTTGTGTTTGGCGCTGTCTCTACTTCTATCGAGCTACATGAAGCAGTACCCTCAATATCATTGATCTAAAAAATAATAATTTTGTTTTATCCAAAATAAAACAAAATAAATACAAAACAAAATTTTTGTTATAGTAGGTATATTTTTATAAGAGTAAACCAAAACCATGCCAGGTAAAACTCACCTCTACATCTATTACAGTTTGCTTCTCTGATTCAGCTGGTGTACTAACAGTAGCAGTTGTTAATTTGGGTTTTTTTAATAACCACTTATCCATATTCAAAAAAACTTACACAATTTTCTAAATTATAGCAATAAACAACTTATCAAATCTTACCAACTACTCCACACATGTCACCACATGTGTGGAGTTTGGGCTCGGCTCGGCTCGGCTCATCTCTTATTCCGTTTGCAAACGCGGAGCATTCTGAGACTATACTTCAATATTTCCATCCTTTATTAACTAACGCGACTAAACAGAGCAAAAACAAGTCCCCAAATTGAAAATGCATGGCAACATGGCGCATGGCTACATTGGCAACCACCAGCACAGAAATTACCCTTGGTGTTCTGTGACCAGCACCAGCAGATGACAATCTAGTGCTGGACCATGTAAATCGATTTAGGACATTTTTTGTTATCGATTTAAAATTCTACTGGCTTCTTGCTGCCGTTGATATCGTTGTCCTTATACAGTAAAGATTAAAGATATTCAAAATTCCACACACTTTACTATTCCACACAAATTCCCCACAGTCGACGAAATTCCACACATTTTGTGGAATTCCACACACATTGGCATTTATGCCCATAACCTATTGAAAAAACCCCCAGATTAACATGAAAAAGCTTCTGAATATACCAAACACGTGTAGTTTCTCTATAAACATTTTATTCAACTAACTTCACAGTTTCACAGTATTGCACAGACAGAAAAAGAAGTACGCTCAACCTCAACGTAACAAAAACATTAGCACAACGACCAAACACTAGAGGTCGCCATGTATATACCATAGAAGAATTAAGCAAGAGATATTTTTCTACAATTATGACGTCATCGGCTTTTTTTAAATCTGCAAACGACCAAAATATATAACGTTTAAATGTAGAGATTTTGGTGACGTCATAAGCACGGCTTTTAATTTACGTCATTATTACGTACCGATTTGGTCGTATGACGTCTGATGACCAATTATCCCCTAAAAATGACGACAGTTTTACGGCAGCTTGCTACCTGTACCATATTTGGTACACCTGAATAAGACAATTCGTTATCAGTTTCAACAAGCAATATGACATTTAATAACCAATATTCAATCCAACAGCCAAAGAACACCGGAATGACAATTCGTTAAATTTTCAACAACCAAGGCTTAACCAATATCCAAGAGTACACGTGAATAAGGCTGAAATTCCGTTGTAATTTTAAACCAAGCTTGGTTTTTTTCCGATACATTAACAGCAACGGTTTTTTTATTCTCGATGACATTTTTATACTTTGATGCCAGAGACAAAATTACCTCCCTTTCTCTGGTGGTATAATTCGGTGCCCGCTTCTTTTTTGGGTCCATTTTTAGAAAAATCACACAAAAAAAGACAGAAAACAGGTGTTTGGACTTTTAAAAGTTTACAACACAGGTTTCCAATTTTCAAAATAACGTGCAAAGTAAGGTTAGGAAAGGCTGTTGTCATAAAATTATGGACATAAATGCAATGTTGCCAATGTGTACTCTCTTCTTTGTTAAGGGATGGTCGTTAAAACGCAGAACAATGCAAAAAAGCCTAAGGGCTACTTATAAAATAAGTATTCCTTAACAATTCCGTACTTAAGGCAATCGCTGGGAAATCGGGCATTAGAAAACCTCAGAAAATTCCTCAAGTAAGGGAGCCTCAAGATGTTTTCCAAGGAAGGACTATAAATACGGGCATTATAAATGTGTTTCTAATACATGATTGAATACGGTTAACACAAAAAAATGGCTTAGATTCCCGCCAGGTATGAAAATTTTAAACCCACCAATTAAATCCAACGACGGACGCACTGCAACGGATAAAACGGATGCATGGAAACTAACCATTACAGTGTTGCCAATGGTATTAGGTGAAATGGTCCGCGGGCTGGCACGAAAAGGTCCGATTTAGTCCGCGTCGAAATAAAAATGTTTTGTCCTGGTGCTTTCACCATTAAATGTGATTTTTTTCATTTTTTATAAAGTTGAAACCGTTGATGGGGGGGGGGGGGGGTTGCGCTACATAGTGAAATAAAAAAATCATTTGAGCATTGTTTTTAATTTTTACTAACAAAGTTTTGGTAAATAAAATAACTTATTTTATTATTTACAATCATCATTTTTCTTTCCAGATTTTTACGTTTATAATTTCATTTGAAGGTGTGAATTTAACACATCCCCCATTATTTTCCACCCCATGTTTTGTGGCTAGAATGGCTCGAACCGTTTCGGTATTTAGCAATCCCAAGTAACACAGATTGTCCAAAAAGAAATGTACAGCTAATTATGGGCTGAGATAACGTTGCGACAACCCCAACTTTGCTGTAATCTGGCATTTAAAATCTGCAGCTCTTTGGTTTTCATTTGCATCTGTAATATCCTTAAAGCGGCATAATTTTACAACTAAATTTTCCAACATTACTAGTTTGCTTTCAAAATTGGCTAAATATTACATTTAAATGCCATTTTTATTGCCAAAGTATACCTGGAAGTAATAGTCATGATTTTTGGTTAAAAAGTAGCATTAGTTACCAAAAAAAAAACCAACTTGTGGACAAAGTCACTGGTTTATAGTATTTAGCTGTAAAGTTGACTTTACTGCTAAGAAATGGAATTTCAACAACACCATCCAATAATTGCAGCAAATTATCGGCCAAAAAGTGGTAAATATTCCTTCAAAATAGCTGGATAATTAACCACCTAATATTAGAAAAAAGAAGAGATTTAAAAATTTAAAGTTCAACCTTAAATTTTTCCTGTTTGTTGGTTTTCTTTTCTGTTTTTACGTGTTAACGTAATTTACCTAATCCTTCTTTTTCTGTGTTTTAAACTATATATAATGAACAAAAGTAATATTGTGAAAGAGTTAGAAAAATTGCAAAAAATAAAATATAATACCACATATTACAGGAAAGTAAAAGAACATGTTGGTAAAGTATCTACTACAACAACTACTGTTCTCCAAGGTACTACCCCTTTGTTTGTGCTAGGAACAACCAATAAGTCTGAATCACCACCACCAAAACGACAAAAAATGAATGTTGCGTCTCTGATGAAAGATGGGGGAAAAACTCATAGTACAACTATTGTAACGAAAGAATCTGTAATTTCAAATTCGACAGCTGAGGTTGACACCAATAATTATATCAACCTTTCAGATATGAAATGTCTGGAACAAGAGGGGAAAATAGATCTACAGGAAAATATCAGTAATGAGCCTGAACTGGCAAATGATGAGGGTGTGAATGACATTAATTTTGTTGATGACCAATATAATAGTAGTAGCTCCGATGAAGCTCCACCAGAAAGTGCTGTTGACCTATTAAGAAATTGGTCCATGGAGCACAATATTAGTCATAATGCTATGAAATCCCTGCTTGGCATTTTAAACAAAATATCAAACAACCCCAGACCTTACAACTTACCAAAGGATCCCCGAAGTTTACTTGAAACACCAAGACATCTAACTGGTATTTCCAAAATGGGTACTGGAGAATATTGGCACAATGGGTTAAGACATTGCCTAAGTAATTATTTTGAAAACATCAAAGATCCCATCGATATTGCCCTAAACATTAATATAGGGGCATTTCTCTACAAAGTGGGAAATTCGCTGTCTCAGGCCAATATAACATAAAATACGTGAATAAATATTTTTATTATAATTAATTTAGTTTAATAACTATATCTAAATTGCAGTAAACAACATAAAATATATGTCTTAAAAACCTAAATGTATAAAGAAATATATTATATATACTAATAAACAGTCCCCTGGAGTGTCACCGAACCAAAATAGTTGCTATCGGATTTATTAATCCCAATATTAGCTTTATAAATCAATTAAATTATTTCACAATTTTGTTAATATTAAACAATACATTATCGGTTCCTAATAAAATCATATTTAAACTATATTTTCAATACTTAAATTTAACGTAAATTTTGTCTCAAGATTTTATGAACAGTCCCCCTGTCTAAATTTTAAATTGCGCGGCCACGTTGTCTTAGGCAAAGACAGATATGTGATGCGTGTAACGAAACGCGCACCACCTGAAGTTAGCTCGGTCAGCGCGAAAGCGCCTTGGCGCCATTTCCCTCAGTGCTAAACGAGATTTGGACGTAGTAGCACGCTTTTGTACACAACGGCCAACAGTCCACTGGTGAGTATTATTTTTCTTAGATTTAAGAGTTTTACTTATCTATTTAGTGTATCGTTTTGAATATATGGTAAATATTAATTTTATACAGCAAATTAACGTAATAATTAATAGATTTTATGATATCGTAACATTAAGTCAAATTAAACAGTCCCCCAGACAGCACGCACATATCCATTGGACATCTTATGGATCTCTGAAATCGGATATACGTATATCCAATGGATGTCCAGTTTTTTGCCGAAGAATATCCACTGGACATCCAAAGGATGGCACGTTGTTCAAAAATTTGGACATTCGATGGATGTCCAACAAAGACGTCCCATGGATGTCCTTACTGGACATCCATTGGACACCGCTTTAATGTATTAAAGTACGTCCAATGAACATCCTTGCTGGACATCCATTGGATACTACAGCGGTAAAAATTTTGGACATTCAATGGATATATTCATACTAGATGCTCAGTTAACTAATAACATAAACATAATAGTAAAATTAGGTACATCCAGTATGTCCGTTTCCGTTTTTCTTAACCCTAAAGAGATGATCCTCTGCTAATTGAAGTTTTCTGTAGACATGTGCTTAATAAATTTAAAGAAGCCAAAGAAGTATGATTAACTTAAATTTTATTTCAGTACAAAAATCTTCTTAAAACAATTGTTAAATTAAAAAAATTAATTGTTATTGCTTTTCTTTTGGACGACCAATCTTTTTTCCGAATATTGACATCTTTCCTTTGCCCGACGAAACCACTTTTTTACGCTCTCTTCTACCGCCGAGTTGTTAAACTCGGGGTTGACTTTGGCAGCAGCTTCTAAAAAAGTAATAAGCTGGCTTAATAAATATACCTTAAAACTCTAATTAAAGAGAAAGTTGCTTTTTTACTCCTGATCAAAAATAGCCCAGCAAACAACACAAACAGAACAAGGCAATTTTGGGTAATCGCATTATATTATAATATACTATGTCTACCATGAAAGTTTGTAACTTTTTAGAAGTTACAGCTAAGCTAAGAGCGTGTACCGATTGTAGGTAATTATTGAGTAGACATTTTTTAACTTTAAACAGCAACAGAACACAGACCTAAACGCTTAATAGCGATAAACAACTTTCACAGTTATTTTGTTCTTGAACCTCCTTCTTCAAACCTTCCTTAATTATATGAAGAAGTTAGCATCATTGTAGGTATTTTAAAAAGTGGTCACCTTGACACAAGCATACTTGGAACATATTTAAAAAATGCATACTTTATACAGTAATGAACTCACCCTTTAGAACATCCCAAATTTTCAACGATTTGAAAACGGATTTTCCTTTCGCTCCAAAAAAGGAGAATGTTTGAGCCAAGTCATTGGTCATTATGGCACCAAGAGTCCGTCTTATAAAATCTTGGGGAGTTTGACCCCCCATTTTTGAAAGTTCCATTACCTGCAGTAAAAAAGTGGCATAGTTAGAAAAAAGTGGTGAGAAATGCAGGTACTTATTTAATGCGCATATTTAAAAAGCTGCCTGGGGGTCGTTTTAATTTATATGAAAGACACTGATGTCTAAAATTGAGGTAGGTAATGTGTTTTAAAAATTTAGCTTTTAGGGTATTTATTTCAGGTTGCCTTAAAACAAGAACTAAACAGCTTGCTTGTCAAAACAAGATTAAATGACCTTAATTTTAGCCCATCAAATATTTCTTAAAATTTCAAACCATTATGCAAGGCTCCCAAATCACGTTTGAAACATCTCAATTTACAGAGATCCACAAATTACAAATTATATGTAAAAATATGCCAGATATTAGATAAATATACAATTTAATAGATTTAAAATATACCTACTTACTTGAAAATGAGAACATACAATTTTTTTATAGAGGTTATTTTACAGTAAGTACAGAGGATTTACAGTAAAGAAATAATTTAACCTTGTATAAAAGCGAGTAAAGTGAAATACCGTTTTCATAAGAATATAAAAAGTAAGAATTAAGAGAACTTGCCGCGTATCTGAAGTGGGTGTCATCACGCAGATGTAAATTGAGCTTTTCCAGGTCTACATCACTTGAAAATGGTAGATCAAAAATCTTGAAAAGCGATTCCTGGTTCGTATTCTCACTGATAATTCCTTCGTCATTTCGTGACACCAGAAGACTGCAAATATCTTCAGCAATTTGCCTTAGTTGTGCTTTCATCAGCGATTGTTTCTTTAAGATTTCTTTTAAAATCTCTTCTAAAAATATAGATTTTGGTACAATGATAAAATAAAATTTATAAGAACATGAACATACCATTTTTCTTCTGGTACTCTGGGCAGGAACATACGGATGAGTAATTAGGATTCGTCGAACCTATAAAAAACAAATTAAATTAATAAAATAAACGTATGCATTTTGCAAAACCAAGCGGATTTATAATTACAAAAAAAAAGCCAACAAAATTATCAGCAAAAATATGCCTGCTACTGTGACCAAATATCAATTATAGATTATTCAAAAGTTAAAAATTGTTTATAACAACTTTAATACGGCGCTCTTACAGTTTTCGAAATATCAAATCAAATCGACAGAAATTCAAGTCATTTTAACATTATTTAATTTTTCTCTACAAATGTTTACTTATAAGTGTCTTTGTTAAAAAAATAAAGCCAACAAAAGCAAGTGGAACAAAAAAGTAGAATGTATGAAACAAAAAAACCTTGAACATACTAAATGAACTAGCTGAATCAGAATAATTAGGAAGTGCTAATTCTTGTTTGCTGAACAATGATGTGGTCCTCGACAATTTAAGCTGAAAATAAGTCATGATTATTATAATTATTAATCTTAATAATTTTAAAATTCCTGTGTCAAAGCGTAAAATAAAGTGTTTTCTTAAATGAACAGGCCAGGTAATTTATTACCAAATATGGAAAAATTGCATTTTTGCTAAATTTTTCCATATTCAAACTTATTTATTTTAGCTCCTTGTAAGCACAATTAAATATTAAAATATTTAACTTAAAACAAGCAAACTCCACTGCCAAGCCCTTTATTAAAGCCTCTGACTGAACTATCCCATCCAAAATAATAATTACTTTACAAAATATACTCATGTAAGCATTAACAAAATTTGATTGTCAAGTTGTTGCAATAGTAATAATATGTCATATCAATGTTGCCACCCACCTCTTTCGTCCTTGTTTGGCCCTTTTGATGTAGAAACTTAAGAGTTGGTGGATTTTCCAATATAGTACTGTTAACGTCTGCTTCGGAGTCTGACGATGATACTTTTCTGGGTTTTGTTTTCCTTTTTTCATCAAGGTCAGATGAGTTTAGATCTGAGGTTTCCTCAGCCTTTCTAGTCTTATTCCTAGCCGTATCATAGGAATCTAAAAAAGTGTTATATATATAGGTACCTATGGTCCCTGCTCTTAGCAAATGGATAACTTTTTTGTTCTTGATTTCTCAGAAAATTTTAGCATTGAATTAAAATCCCTACTTTCCTTACACAAAGGAGAATAAAATTATTAAGAAATTTTTAGGAAAAATTTTAAGCAAAATTTTTTTTATAATTTTTGTATGAAAGAAATACGATTTTGAATTTTTGAAACAAAATCTGGACAGCCACTGTACGTATCTAATATATATCTATGAATCTTGTGATAATTTTGTAATTATTAATATAAAAAAAAACAATGGATAAATCCATCCAATTTAGGAATCAGAAGCGACTTAATACCAAAACGAAATGAATAACATTACCCAATATACAAAAAAATTAAGTAGCTGTAAATTCATGTTGTAACTTTAAAGATCACTTCTCTTCTAACTTGATTGCAAGTCTTTACAACAATAAAAAACAACAGCTACTATAAACTTACCATAAGTAGCATCCTTAAAAACACGTACATCATACAGGGGCCAAGTATCATTTGGCATATTGCATTTCTTTAATTCGCTTAGTATTCTATCTTTTGATGCTGCAGGCCAATAGCATTGACGACCAACGATCCACGACGTTGGAACTGCTTCAACTGTATTGCTATCTATAAATTCGATTACTGTCCAACTCTGCCAATTATCCATGAGAGATGATGATGCCATGTTCAATTTATGTCCAAAGTATACTGCACACTCCTAAGACTAATTTTATGAATGGTGGTAGACCATAAAAAAATTATTTAATTTTTTTATTTTTCTTCCAAATATCTAACATAAACATTTAGTTTTCGATTTTTAACATATATACAGTCATATAACATATATGTCCGGCGATATGGTAGAAACGTAAGAGGATAAACAGACCAAAAACTGATTTTTCCAGGAAAAGTAATTCCTTCTTTATAAAAAATTTAGCTGGCTGAGAAAATACGATTGTCGATGAAAAAAAAAGAAATATTGTATACAGGCTGTCCCAAAAGTTAAAAACTCTAATTATATACAAGAGGAAAGTACCCATGTCTACCACATCACCGGACATACTGTACATACATATAAAAAAATTTTATATCAAGTGGGCAAAAATTTAAATTCTATTTTTTTTATTATTTTGTTGTATCAAAAGTTTCAATCAAAAATATTTTTGTTTCACAAACATACATTTTTATTTTTATTTACCTATAAACATTTCAAACTTCAACAAGCCAGAACTTGTGTGTGAAATAAGATACACTTTTTCAAGATTCATCTAACACCCTGTATTTTAATTTGCCTTGGCAAATTGGGGGTCAAATCAATATGAGTTTAAATGTGCAAAAGTGGCATGACCACATAATCATTATTTGATAACCTAATTTTAATACATTTGTAATCTACAGCAGTAATTGGCCAAACTTCAAAATCAACTAAATCTTTAGTGTTCACTAAATATGTATATAAAACTGATGACAAACATGGTTTTTCATAAAAATCCTTTAACTCAATAAATTTTGAACCAATGATAAATATATCACCATCACAAAGCACAAAATTTTTGATTACTATAACATCCCCACTTTGAAGACAGCAGCAATTATCAGGTTCAGAGATTTTAAGGGTAAAGTCGCTGAATTTAACACACATAAATTGTTGACCTCTTAAATGCAAGTGTGGACCTCCAAAGTGTTTGTGATATTCGTTATTGTTATTATTTGTAGTTTACTTATTAATACTACAAGTTTATATTTAACCACTTTATTGTTAAATCAACTAATATAATATTATGTTTACAACAACTGTGTTTGTTCATCTCTGACTCTTCTTGACATGCCTGTCAATGTCCAAAAACCCCTTCCTTATGGTAGTGACTAACATCTATATAATACGGACCTATAACTATAACTAATACATAATATTACATCTTTCCCTTAACAGAGAAGCTTTATTAATACACAATATATTCTGACAATTTGGAAGGTTTCTTTATAGTTCGTGTTGGTCTTTTACTATTCTGAGCACCAAACTCATTGCTGTTAACATAGGGACTACCGGTCATAGTCATACGAGGCTCAGGACTATCACTATTAAAACTACACCTAGGCTTATCTCTAGAAACTTCATCATTATTTAACAACTCGGTAATATTACTATCATGATCATCATTTTCCCTTAAGTTATGCTTAATTACTGATTTACGTAAATGATTACTATTACGTCTTAATATATTAATACCATTATCGATCAGATATGACCTTGGAGACTCATGTTTTTCTGTAATAATTGCAGGACGCCATCTATTATTATCTCTGTATACAATGGTATCACCATCCTGAAAACCTTGTCTTACTTTAGTATGTCTATCGTAGTATTCCTTATAACTTTCATTTCTGCTTTCCAAACTTTGCTTAAATTCTTTAATTTTAATTTTTTGTTTTTCAACAACTGGTAATTTTGTTTTTAATTTTCTAGAAAACAAGAGTTCTGCCGGCGATCTCTTAAGACCTGTTATAGGAGTACTACGATATTCCATAAGTGCAACCCACATATCATCTGACTTACGTATTATGTTTTTGGCAGTTTGTACGAATCTTTCCGCAAGGCCATTCGAACGCGGATATCTAGGACTAGATGTTTCAAATTTAAAATCAAATTCTTTTGCAAAACCCTTACATTCATAAGAATTAAATGGCATATTATCTGCAACGACTTTATCTGGGACCCCATGAGTCGCAAATATTTGTTTAAAAGCATCTATAACATCAGATGACTGCTTAGACTTTAAAGGCACTATTTCAAGCCACTTAGTCAAGTAATCTGCAACTATTAAGTAGGAACGTCCACCATATTCCATGATATCACCCCCTATTTTTTGAAAAGGCAGCTCAGGAATGTCATGAGACATCAGTGGTTCTTTTATATTAGCATACCTGTATTTTTCACAAGTTCTACAAAGCTGAACTTCTCTTTCAACATCAGCACTCATACCAGGCCAGAATAATACGCCACGTGCTCTATCTCTTGTTCTTGTGATTCCAAAATGACCTTCGTGTAACATTTTCAGCATATTCTTTCTTAAAGTCGCAGGTACAACTACTCTATCATTAAAAAATATAAGATCATCAAGAACCTGCAAATCATGCCTTATATTATAAAACACCCCAAGTTCACCCTCATATTTTTGTTTTTTCCATCCGTTTTTGCAGTGTTCAATAACCTTACTCA
The DNA here is from genome assembly GCA_963920685.1 of Polydrusus tereticollis. NCBI lineage: Eukaryota > Metazoa > Arthropoda > Insecta > Coleoptera > Curculionidae > Polydrusus > Polydrusus tereticollis. Next base: position 80,839,107 of record OY987332.1, on the reverse strand, counting down.
ACACCATATCTTTTACTGTCTCTTTTCTAAATTCTTCCTTTCTAGATTCACTCATTCTTAAATATTTTTCGACCGAATGCACTATTTCTTTCATATCATCATCCTGTTCTATCTTTTCACCACTCACATTTCTTGACAAATAGTCAGCAATATACAAATATTTACCTGGCAAATACTGTACCTGCACATCATACTTTAGTAATCTTAGTCTCAACCTTTGCAATCTTGCAGAATTTACAGAGGTTATTTGTTTATTCATAACACTCACATTCGGTTTATGGTCTGTTATAATTTTTATCGTACGACCGTAAACAAAATTATGAAATTTTTGACATGCATATACAATACCCAACATTTCTTTCTCTATTACTGCATAACTTTTTTCAGTATCTGACAACCCTCGTGACGCATATGCCACTGGTCGACCATTTTGCATTAGACAACAGCCCAGCCCATTTTCTGATGCATCAGTTTGTATAGTTATTTCTTTTTCAAAATCAAAGTGCTTTAAAGTCAGATTTTTTCCCAGCTCTTGTTTGATAGTTTCAAGAGCTTTATCATGAATACCCAACCACTGATAAATTATATCTTTCCTAAGAAGCTGACAGAGCGGATCTGCAATTTCACCTAGTTTTGGAATGAATTTTCTAACATAGTTGATAAGACCTAACAACCTTTGCAACTCTTTTTTATTCGAGGGTGGTTTAAGATCATTTATAGCCTTAAGTTTTTCATCATCAATCCTCATACCCTTATCATTAAAAATGTGTCCAATATATTTGACTTCTGTCTGTCTAAATTGAAATTTATTTTTATTAAACTTTACACCCCTTTCCCTAGCTCTTTCTAATACCTTTTTCAGTGTATTGTCATGCTCTTCTAAAGTATCACTTGCAATTAGTAAATCATCAAAATATATAATCAAGTTTTCTATGTCCCCAAAATTTTTAAAATTTGCCTTTTGAAAATATTCTGGAGCAATATTTAAACCGAATGGTAATCTAAGGAATTTATAACAACCAAATGGAGTAGCAAATGTTGTAAGAACACTCGAGGCCTCATCAAGTTTAACTTGATAAAACCCGTCTTTGAAGTCAATAACAGAGAAGTATTTTTTACCAGATAATTTTGAGCATATTTCCTCCAAACTTGGAATTTCAAAATACTCCCTTTCTATACATTTGTTGAGATCTCTTGGGTCTAAACACAAACGCAAAGAGTTATCAGGTTTTTCAACAATCACTAAATTATTTACCCACTCACTGGCTTCATTCACTCTAGCAATAATATTTTCATTTTCCAGTTTGTCTAGTTTTTCTCTTAATTTATTTTTTATTACCATTGGTATGCGCCTAGCATTCCTAGCAACAGGTTTACTATGTTTTTTTAATTGTATTTTACACACATCTGAGAAAGTACCTAGCCCTTCAAAAACATCATTATTTTTTTGAATAAAAATTTCCTTATCATTTAAACTTACACTATCTACATCTTCACATTTTTTAACTAAACCAAATGTATAACAAGTTGGCAAACCAATTATTGGCTTAACATTTAAGTCAACTATTAAAAAGTCTACACTAAAAACCTTATTTGACCATACACATTGTAGATTAATTTTGCCAATGCTATTTAGTTTTGCGCCACCATAGGCCTCTAGCACCGTATTACATTTTTTTACCATGTGACTCTTATTGCTTATACAAAAATTTTGAAAAATATTTTTAGGCAAAATATTTACCTCGGATCCAGTATCTATTTTAAAGTTTATGTCTTTGTCATGAACTCTTATTATTTCAGTCCATACTGTCTGACTTTTTCTTGTTGCTTCATGCACCATTTTTAAACTATGTACGTACAACTCATCTTCCGAGCTTTCAAGATCTTTCCGCACAACTTCTCGAACTTTCTTAACTTGTCCTTCTTGATATTTACCACTTTTACCCATTTGGCATGCACTGCTAAAGTGATTTTCTTTGCCACATTTAAAACATTTTTTTCCAAAAGCAGGACATTCAGCAAAACCATGTTGTCCCTTACATTTTCTACATACAAACTTTGTTTTTTCATGCTTCCTTCTTGTTTTTAAAGCATCTATACTTGCTTCTTCTTTATTTCTTACAGTTTCTAGCTGTTTATTCGTTAATTCCGCATTTCTACAAGTTTCTGTTGCTCTTTGCAATGACAAATTTTGAATACTAAGAAGTTTTTCTTGAACTTTTGGGTCATTTGTGCCTAGGATAATCCTATCTACAAGGATGCTATCTTCTTGTGTGTCATATTCACAGCTTTGTATTAATTTTTTTATATGACCATAGAAATGATCAAAAGGCTCTTCAGTTCCTTGGTTACGGTTATTAAATACAAATCTTTCATAGGTCTTATTTGTTCTCGGTGCACAATATTTTTTAAATTCTGCAATGACTCTGTCAAACTTATCTTTTTCAGCGATTTTCAAAATGTTGTATATTTCCACTCCTTCACGTCCCACAAGATTTAGAAAAAGAGCAATTTTTACCTTATCTGGTTTTGTATCTTTTTCCGTAGCCATTAAATATGTATCAAAGCTTTGATAAAATATTTTAAAATTTTCATGTAAGTTTCCCTCACAACTCATGGGTTCTGGCAATCTTCCCTCCATTTTTTATTTTTCCACTTTTTTCCTTCTTTATAGTTCTTCTACGACTGCGCCATGTGATATTCGTTATTGTTATTATTTGTAGTTTACTTATTAATACTACAAGTTTATATTTAACCACTTTATTGTTAAATCAACTAATATAATATTATGTTTACAACAACTGTGTTTGTTCATCTCTGACTCTTCTTGACATGCCTGTCAATGTCCAAAAACCCCTTCCTTATGGTAGTGACTAACATCTATATAATACGGACCTATAACTATAACTAATACATAATATTACAGTGTTCTTTTGTAGGGCATGGAAAATGCACTGATGATATATGAGAATTCTTCAAATTATTGTCAATTTCACTTTTTCTTAAAATTATTTGCTGCAAAGGTTTCTCATTCTTACGAATAAATTTCAAAATTTCCTGCATGTAGTTTTCAAATGAAAATGCACTATACTCATCTAAAGTTCCATAACGTTTAGATTCTTCAGATAAATGTAATAAATTATGCACATTGTGAGAGACATTTTCTTTTCCATACAGAGTAATAAATGATTTAAGGAAATAAACAAGTAACTCACTTGCATAATCTATATAGGATTTTTTTAATTTTGAACTTGATAGAATTGTGGCTGCTACATGTAAGGTAAGAAAATTTAAAAACATATCATTTGAAATTCCTGATTTTAGAACAATGGGTCCCGTGTAAAGTAAAAATTGCCGAAATTCTGTGGCTTTCCACCTGTTGCTTTCCATAAGAGATCTTGGTTTTCGATTAAACTCACAAGGTATATCTTCCTTTAGATTAATCAACTTTTGTGATAATTCTTTAATTTGAGAATATGACAGTTTGCAAGGTGGCTTTCCATTACACCATAGATTAACAACTAATTTTTTCACAACACCTAAATACAGCAAATGCATGGGATCTAGAGCAAAATCATTAATCATATCTAGATTTAAAAGGGACTCTAATAGTGAAGTACCAATATGGTGCTCAGGGTAAGTTTTGTGCCTGAATTCAGCATTTGTTCTTAAATTAAAAGTTAAATCAGGAAAACAAACTCTTCCTTTAATATATGAACCCTCCGTATCACATTTTGAACATGAAAAATAACCGGAATGACCCTTTGTTTGTGTAATATAACATTTAGCTGGAACATCACAAATAAATCCCTTAATGTGGAAAGCATAATGATGACCCTTAAAACTTACACCATTCGTTATATAATTATTGGCCTCATTGACTAAATCATCTAAAAATAAATTGACATTTTTTGGTTTTTCATGCCCACAGTATATACCAACCATATCTACATTTTTTCTGTTTTGCTTTAACCTGCACTGAATAGGATATACTTGAAGCTGAGAACTTTTAAAAAGTGGAAGGCCATCAATGTTGATATAAATCTCAACACAACTTAGCCTACTAATACCGTCATGGTTTGAGAGAAGATTTTTAATACATTTTTGTAGGCCAAAATGAAAATAATATCCTGGCTCAACTATTCGTATTCCTTCAATGTTCCTTGGAGTTTTTAATAGAGCTCGAGCATCAAGAGGTAAGTTATCATGAAAAGGCTTTAGCAGAGGCAATAATTCATTAATTGCAACATGAGTGATATTATTTTTTATAGCCCAGGAAGCCAATGATGAACCGTGAAGTTGAGATTCAGGTTGATTATGCTGTAAACTACTATTACTACTCTTATCGGGAAGTATTTTGCAACTGACCTCTTGGCACTCGAGCTCAGGTACAAGACTAAAACTTGAACTACTACTTCTAGTACTAACTATATCATCACAAGTAGCACTACATGCAGAATTTTGTTTTGAACAATCAATGTCGAGTGTACCACTATCTAGAATTTGATCAGTATCAGTTAATGATGCACAAGGATAAGAAAAATTAACTGAATTTAACGAACTGGAACATTGTGCATCATTTAGTGTACTGCCGCTACAACACTGGCTCGTTTCATTTCCAAAAGATGATAAGAAATGTCGTGTTAGGAAAAGATCCTTACTTTTTTTCTCTCGTTTATAGTTCATGCGAGAAATCTTAGCTTTAGGCATTATCACAATACTATAAAAATATAATTTAGTTCGGGTTTATCCAACTCCAACTATATATACCTAAACAGTTTAAAATATATAATAAGTTTTATAATAAACCCAATAACATTCAAGCATAGTGGGTAGGTATTCCTTTCCTTATAACCTTATAATATCCTTACTTTTTCACAAAAAAACAGGAATAAAGCACGCACACCAAAGTTATACACAAGTTTTATAATTCTTGGTTGATTCTAAATCTTATTTTAAACCCAAAACCAAAACGAGCAAACTCTTTAAAACTGATGATGCCACGCCACGAGCCACGATACACAAATGGCGCCAATACACAAAGTATATTAGTTCCGAAACATCCGCTAGTAGGAACTGGCGTCTACAGACAGGAATATCACTCTTGCTTCCTGGCTTCCTGGCTTCCTGGCTTCCGCATGCGCACATAATGCTGTAACTAATAATTATAGACTTTATTGGTTAAACAGGCGCTAACACGGCATCTAATCCACCTTTTTGGTTGCAATTCGGTATATGGTAGATATAAAAAAATTGTAATAATTATAGACTTATATTGGTTAAACAGCGCTAACACGGCATCTAATCCACCTTTTTTGTTCATATTCGCCTTTTTCAAGTTCACCGGCCAATTATTTACCAGCCCTTTTTGAGTGGATCTACTTAAAAAAAAATAAAAGATAAAAAACTAAAAAAAAGTCATAAAGAAAAAGTGCCCGAAACGGGAATCGAACCCGGGACCTATGGCACCAAACCCAGATGCTATATCCACAGCTCCACTGAATTGCTTACAGACTTTGGTTAATCTAGTAACCGTAGAATAAAAGCCAGCGTATCGAGCTAAATGCTTCCGAGGCTGTTACGCATGCGCATGCGGAAGCCAGGAAGCCAAGAAGCCAGGAAGCAAGAGTGATATTCCTGTCTCTAGACGCTAGTCTAGTAGGATAGACACATTAGACATATGTCAATTTCTGGCGGCAATTTTGAAAATAATTTAAATATGAGCCGATGTCCTGAAACAGACATCCATTGGATCTCCAGTTTTAATATGTCCAATGGATTCAGAGCAATGGATATCCAAAGGACATACGATAGAAGTACAGGATATCCCGTACTTCTTTTGGACTATTTTGGGATGTCCATTGGATATTGCGTGCTGTCTGGGCCCCTGGTAACAGTAGTCCCCTGCTTCATAATGGGACAGGGGTCTGTTTTATTTTTCAGAGGACTGTCTCAATGATGTGTTTGCTTTTTTTTAGGTATGTAACCGTATTTTGAACATGGCGCCGAGAAAGAAGAAACTATCTAAGGAAGAGATTCTACAAAGAAAGAGAGAGGCTGAGCGAATAAGATATGAACGTAACAAAAATGATCCTAAGAAAATAGAAGAAATGAGAGAGAAAGAGCGCCTTAAGTATCTGAAGAAAAAAGAGCAGGGTACTAGAAAGCTGGCTAAAGATATGACACCACGAGTACATCGAGAGGCAAAGAGGAAGTGGAGAGAACATTGTAAAAAGTATCGTAGCAAGAAAAAAGCCCTAAGAGATACAACTAACAGATTTTTGAGAGAAAATACGCCAGATTCTATTGTATGTCACGATCAGCCCGAACAGCATACTCCATCTGTCATTGAAAAGCTCAAAAGTAAAAATAAAGCCAAAAAGTTGACACATAAAATAATGAAGAAGGACGAAGAAATTAAAAACCTAAAAAAAAAGTTGTGCAAATATAAAAAACGCATATCAAGATTAGGAAAGAAAAAGGAAAATGAAAAACTAAAATGTGAGACGCCAAATACAAAGTTACACAGAATGCTGGACACCCCGAAATCTAAAAAAGAACTGGTCAAAAAAGCACTATTTGGAGAAGTATTAAAAGAGCAATTGCAACAGAATTTTTCCCAAATGAAAACAGTGAAAGAGAAACAATTTTTGACTAAAGTAGTATCAGGAAAAATGGTTGATAATTATAAGCTATGGCGCATGCGGGATTCAGGAATTTTAACATACAAGAGATTAAATGAAGCAAAAGTAACTAGAAAACGGTATAGAAAAAACAAACTTGCGGATAAGTGTGTTGTGAATTTCTACGAAGACGACTCGAACAGTAGACTAGGAACGGGAAAGAAGGAATTCATAACAAGAAAAAAATTACGAAAGCAAAAACGATACATGCTTGATTCATTATGCGGCCTATACCAAAAATTCAAACAAAATAGCAATTTCAAGCTGAGTTATCAATCATTTTGTAGACTGCGACCTTTTTGGGTTGTCACTCCAAAAATTAATGAACGTGACACTTGTTTGTGCCTTACTCACACAAACATAGACTTAAAATTATCAGCATTACACAGTGGCAAGATATTGAGCTATAACAGCCATCAAAAGTTGCTTCAGGAACTTTGTTGTGACCGTTATAATGAGACGTGCTTATCTAGAGAATGTCAAAAGTGTGTCAACAATACCCCTGCATACAAAGAATTTAATAACGAACAACCAACCACGTACAAAAAATGGGTAGTTGAAAGTGACTAAACACATTAAGAAATCCTTTACTGTGCAACCTCGTCAACTGATCCAAGAACTACATGAAGACCTCAAAATATTTGTTAGTCATGAGAGGAACATTGTTCATCAGTTTAGTGCCATAAAAGAACTAAAAAGTGCCCTAACTGAAGAGGATGTACTAATCCACATGGATTTTTCCGAAAATTTTTCAACAAAATACGGGCAAGAAATACAGGCATTCCACTTTGGAGGGTCGCGTATGCAGATTAGTCTTCACACTGTCGTAGTGTATTTAAAAGGTTTAGTTAAGTCTTACTGCACAGTCTCCACAAATTGTTCACATTCTCCAGCTGCCATTTGGGCCCACTTGCAAACAATTTTCGATGCTTTGCCACTTAACATAAAAAATCTCCATTTTTTGAGCGATGGTCCCGTCACACGTGTACTGTACAGTATAGGAATAAAACTATGTTTTATATTATGGCCACAAAATTACCAGAACAATTTCCAAATGTGCGTAGGTTTACATGGAACTACACGGAGAGTGGCCACGGTAAAGGCGCACCGGATGGCGTTGGAGCCACTTGCAAGAGGACCGCAGATGCTGTTGTTGCCGCTGGGGGTGATATTGATAATTTACAGAAGTTTGTGGAAGCCATTGAAAAGAGATGTCCTGCAATTACCTTGAAGACTGTCCAGGATACATATATACAAGAAATAAGTGCAAAAATCGAACAAGAAGCAGCCAAAGCAAAACGGTTTACTGGAACTCTCAAAGTACATCAGGTGACTGGAAACTTCTATGATTCTTCGTTGGGCTTAAAATCAAGCTCTGTCGTATTAATGATGAAACGTCTAAGTTGTTTTTGTAATAACAATCATTGCCAACACTTTATTATTGGAACACTAATTTATGGAGTGAAGTCAAAACTTAGCGTGCAAGCTATTTATTCAGATTCAGAACCTGAAGCTGGACCGTGCTTAACCAAAACGAGATCATTTAGCCATGGTGATTACGTCCTCGTTGTTATTAACCAAATAGATGAAGAAGATGGCGAAATCCGTGTGACGTTCCTAAAGCTCTGCGACGACAAAAGTCAAACGTTTAAATTTGATGAAAAGGATGTAGCAGACGTGACAATAAACCAAGTGGTCGAAAAATTACCAAACCCAAACATAATATTAAAAGGGAATAGAGTATTTTACAGATTTGATCTACCTATAGATGTGTTCGAAAAATCTTGATAGGTTTTCTTTTACCCCTGACCCCTGATTATTACTATTACCCAAAATTTGCCTAATTATTACTTACATCTAAAGTTTATTGTTTGTTAATATTTTATCACTGATTTGCAATGATATGACTGTTAAATATGTTACTTTCTCCACTGTAAATTTTTAAAAAAGTAAGATATATATACTTATATAAAAAGATTTGATTTGATTTTTTAGTTTGTTTTTTATAATATGAAGACTGTTTTTTTAATTATTGTTTATAACTACCAAATTTACATATCGTAAATAGGAAATAAAGATTTTATTTTTCAACTAAAATGCATCTTTTATTTATATATACAGTCCCCTGAAACATGCAACAGTCTCCTGTGTCGATTTTTTTAAAATTGCTTAATCATTTTTAAAATAAAGAAAATTTTATTGGTTCCGCTGCTGTTTACTATCCGTCAGATAGATATCTATTGGATGGTTTGGATTTTTTCAATATCTAAGTGAAAAAGTTGCTGAGACAACTTTCTTACAAAAGTTACCCACTTTGTAGAGAAATGCCCATAGATGGACTCCCAATTTACAACAGTTCCAAACTACAGTTTTGGCCGATATTATGCAGTATACATAATATGGATAATTTGGACCCTATGGTTATTGGTATTTACTGTGGTCCAAACCCACTAAGCAAAAAAACATCTCATTGCTGTGATAAAGTTGTTACCTTGGTAACACGTAACGTTAGCCCAGGTGTCACAACGATGCATCAATTCACGCAAAAGCAACGTCCCATTCCACACTTTAACACGTTTCAAAAACTAACGTTAGAAAAGGGTCACTTTAGGAACACATTTGAAACATTATGTTAACATCATAATAACGTTATAAACAACATAAAATGTGATAACTTTTTAACAGCCCAAACAAGTTACAGAGATGTGCTTTTATTATGTATTTGAATGTTTTTATTTACGCAAATTTAACATTCATTTATCTTGCCATAAAACGTTTATAAGCTGCTGTTATAACAAATTTAGAAACGTTTCATTGACATTTTGATTCTGTTGCGGTGCCTTTTCCATTTTACTTGCTTCGCTTTTGCATTTAAGTAGTATATTTTTCTTAAAAAATTAACTTTGTAGCTGCGATTATAATGTTTAAAGATATAATGTAAAACCACAAGATATGCCATTTAAATTAAAAATTGCTCAAGTAGTAGTTGCAGCTTTTCACTTAAGATGCATGGCGTAAAATTTATTTTTTTCGTGATTTCATAATACATAATTCATAATAAGTAGGTACAAATTTATTAATTAAGAACTAAATTATAGGGACGAAGAAAACGCAACGTCGTAATATTTTATTGACATATAACAAAATTTAATATTATTTTTCGCATTTCAAAAATCTATGATTATGACATTGGATTTTTTTAACCAAGTAACTTTCTAAAATTAAAAATAAATTTTGTTGCCTGCCATGGGAACTAAAAACATGGGTATAAGAAAAAGGTCATTTATTATCAAAGGTTAAACACATTAAAGGTTAAAAACATTTAAATTCTGCCATCATTTCTATATTTCAGGATTTAAGGTAGTACCTAAAATAAGAAAATATTTAGGGTAAATATATTATTTAAACCGTAAAATCAAATCAAATTTTATTAAATACGCCAATTATTGTTACATTGGAAAATTACACAACCAAACAACTTTGTTTTATAAAATTTTTGAAAAAAATAATAAAGAATGGTACATCTCTCTTGAAGCATTATCATATTTTCCCAATTTATTAACACCCTGTACATGGAATCTAAATTTTTTTTATCGTAAATTCATTTTCTCGACAAGCAGAACTTTTTATAAAGAATGACTTTTGGTCGTAAAATGAATAATAAAGATTTTTTTCCTATTGCGGGTACCCCCATCGGCGGACACACTGAATATTATATATATAATGTATTATATAATGTTATACTTTGGGGCAATTTAACTTACTCTAAAAGAATATTTCTAATCCAGAAGCGAATAATTCGACTCATATATGGATTGAGAATGATAGATAGCTATAAACCAGTGTTCCTCGATAAAAAAATCATGACATTCCCATGTATAGATATATGGGTATTTTTCAATAAATTTTAATATCCTGAGGTACCTGATTTTCAAAAATGAAGTTTGGATTTAGGGTATAATTTTTTTGTTTATAAATAAAGTTATTAGTATAGAATCAATTTATGGAGCGGCAATGAATAACACCCAGCCGATTTTTTTTAACGCGGCTATATTTACGAGAAAGTCCCAAGTATAAACATTTCCGTCACGCATAGATAAGACTAACTAACTTTTTTCACATACTGCTACAATACTACAAAATCAATTTATTTTATATACTTTGAAGAAATGAACGGAAAAATAAAGGTTTTAAATAATTGCTGCATACAGATAGTTTTACAAATGAGCTAAACTTGAAAATTATAATAATAGGTCCAAAAATTACACTTTACTTTCGCATAACAGCAAAACCTACTATACGATTCGCATGGAATTTATTTTACATTATGTATATATATTACACTACAGGTATGGATCTAAAAAATGAGAAGGTTAAGGATATATTTTGAACTATATTCAATAGTTATGCGTGTGACGGAAATGTGAGTAGTGAGATGGTAATGTGACTAACGGGACGGTAATGTAAACATGCATACGCTTAATAAGAAATTAAGCTCTCTCTGAAAGTATTATAACAAAATCATTTATTATTTTGGTCACATGAGCAAACGGAAAAACTAGTTTCATTAAAAACGAAATAATATTAAATTTTAATAACAAACTAAATATGATTAACACAACATATTATTCCTAATAAGACAAATTATTTAAGCTCAGAATCGTTTATAATTTGATCTCTTAGACAGTCTATGTCATCAGATTTTGGGATTTTAAACAGTCTGGTGGGAATTTTTGTCGGAGAATCCAGTAGGCAAAGGATTTCTGCTTCATTGATAGTATGAATATCATCTTTGCTAGGCCAAAAATACAAATTCTTAGAGCGCTGCATGAACTTAATAGTCAGCATTTCACCAGCACGATTGATAATATATCCAGGATACCATATATCATCAAAAATAACTGCTACCCAGTTAACCTCTTGTATTTTTTGGACGGTATTGAATTGATTTTGATCTGCACTTGACGTTCCTGGAATGTCAGTGTTAGATGCATCTAGTATATTATTAAGGATAAATGTAATATAACAACCTAAAATAGCTAAAAAGTTTTTTTTTGAAAGGATACTATTACTGGCTTCAACAGCTGTATGTATAAACTGAAATATTCCTGGAGTCAGAGTATAATGCGGACAATCTGCTTCGTTTCTACATTCTACGCAAGACAAATCTCTTAAATGCAATTGGGATTTAGTGGATTTTTTCCAGAAGAGTTGATGAAGCTTCATTGTATTTGGAAGAGATGACAATTTTTGACCTTCAAGTATTTTGTCAACTGTAATAATTGAGTTTTCATTTATCAAAAAAATTTCACACTTCAGTCCTGCAAGGCACTGTACGAAATCATCGATACAAGATACGTCATGGCCCTGGGCTACATTTTTGTCAGCTGTTCTTTTTATGACACCTCCCACACCATCAGCTATGCTTTTCCCGTGGCCGCTTTCACTGAAGTTCCAGGTTGCATTTGAGAATCCGGCTTCATTACAAAAATGAGTAAATAAAAAAAAGTTACTCTTGTTCCTGTACTGTGTCGTCGGTCCGTCGCTTACTACATGTAATATTTTAGCACCGACTACGCACTTCTTTATCAACTTTATAACTGGTTGAAGATGGGCCCATATAGCACAAGCATCATGCCTCAAACATGAAGAAACAGAGCAAAATGTTTGACATGATATTTGTTCATCAGTATTTTTGTAGTATAACGCCCCTGTGTGCAAGCTCAGCTGACCTTTAGAGGCACCAAAATGAACGCTCTGAATCTCTTTGGAATATTTTAAATTATAATTTTCTGAAAAGTCTATCACCAAAATAACTTCATTCGGAGTCATGGTTGTCTTTAAGGTTTTGGAAAAATTCAGTTGGTGCCAAACACGGTAAGAATGCGGTAGTATTTTGGGAATTTCGCTTTCGAATGTCTCCACTAGCTTCTCAACTGTACAGCAAACTCGTTGCTTAGAAGTCAATTTTACGACAACCTCTTTTCCCTTTATAGTTCTGGTTTCTGCACTTCTTAGCCATTGATAGTAAAATATTGTGGTTGAAAAATCCAGATTTAACTCCTTATTAATAATAGTTTTTGGTTTACATTGCGCGCATGTTCTGTACATACAAGCCTGCAAAGTAGTATTGCAACACAAGCTTTCTGCTACTCCGGATAAAGAATTGGCTTCAATAATATTATATTGCCGCAACTTCTGTAAAATAAATTTAAAATTTTCGTGTTTAACACACAAGCACGTGTCGCGGCTTGAAAGTTGTGGGTTGACTATCCAAAATGGTTTCACACGGTAGAATGTTGTGAAAGAAATTTTTGCGTTGGTCTGAGATACAAACTTTTTGTGTAGTTTCCATAGGCTTGAATTTAGATATCTTTTCTGTTTTTTTTTACCGCCTCTGGATATTGTTGAATTCGTACCAGGTGTTATCATTGAATTTTCGTCATCTTCAAGAAAACGTGTAACTGCTTCTTTCAGTCTCGCAGCAACACTTCTTCTCATAGTTTTATCTTTTAAAACCTTACCTTTGGAGGACTTCATAACTTTTCTTTGGTTATGAGGACTTACAGGTGCCGCTGACATTAACTTGTACTTCTTAAAAAGAGGACCAGAAACAATTTCAGACAGTGCTTGTTTTTCTTGCAAATTAACACATTTTTCCTTGTTGCTTTGAATTTGTGCCGATAAGACCTCGCCTAACAAAAGTTTTCGCTTTATTTGATTTCTGTCACCAACATTTAAAATATTTTCTACCTTAGTACCGGGTGATTCAGGACTTTTATGTTTTGAAATATTTATTTTATTTTTTAATCTATAGTATTTCTGCTTATAACGTTCTGATTTCTTCCTGTTTTTTTCATTTTCCATTTTTACTTTAGCTAACTTACGGGCAGTAAGTGATCTTGACGCCAAAATTTTCTTTCTTCCCAGTTTTATTTTATTGGTCTGTGTGTTAACTTCACCATTTAATTGTACATCGGGTGGGAGTATAGCTAGTTCCCGCTTTTTCTCATAATACGTTTTATTGTTTTTTCTCCATTGTGCTCTTTGCTTTTTTTGGGCCCGCCAATTTCTTTCGGATATTGGTTTCAGCTTTCCTTGAGCTTTTCTTCTTTTGTACCTTTCCCTTTCCTTTTCTTTTTCTTGCTCGTGTTTATCTTTGTTGGTTCGAATTCTTTCTCTTTGACGTCTCTTTCTTTCAGCAGCCATTTCTCTTAATCTTATTACCTCCGCTTCGCTTTTTGGTTTATTTTTCTTTCTTTTATTCTCTTTGGTCTTAGTTCTAACCAAATTATCTAACTTTATTTTGGTAACTGCTTGAGACTGTTCAATCCGCATTTGAGTTAATGTACCGGTATTTTTAATTGTCTGTGGTAAATTTTCATTTTTTACATCATTTACAATTTTTTCTTTGTTATTACGGGGTGTTATTTTGCTTAAATCATTTTTTTTCTTATCCTTTATTTTTCGGGCAACTTTTAACATTTTCTTTTTTTCTTCCCTTTTTTTTTGTGAAATTTCTCGCATATTTTTAAGTTTCGCTTTAAGCAGGAGCAATTTTTGTGGTGATAACTTGCACACATTTTTATCTTTGTCGGTGGTTAAAGTGATAGAGGCGACAAGTTGGCCCTCACAATCACTTTTGCTATTTTGTTCCAGTGCAAATCTGACTTCAGTTGTTTGTTGGTCCATTTTTAAAGATATAACAACGCTGTTGGACAAAAAAATAATAATAATATATTCTGTTCACATAAAAACAAACCACACATTGATTTGGCCAAACTAATTGATGAAAACACTCTAAAATAAAACCTCTATATATAAATATCACTACTTTTTACATTACCGTCACGTTGCTAATTTTCGCGATCGTGACGGAAATGTGAATGTAGCTATATCCCACGCTTTCAATTCTCTGATTTCGAACGTAGAAAAGTGAGGTTATGGATTTAAATTAAGAAACATCGATTTTATTTAAATAATAAACTACTTCATGTATAATCGATTTATAAAACAAAATATTGGTAATGACGGAGATGTGAAAGGAAAAAATATTTTTTAGTTCCTTACCTTTTAATCTCATTAAAGCATACACTACAATCACACTACAATCAAAACATAACGCCGCAATGATATGCACGTCACCGAGCACCACAGAATAATGCACCATAGAATACGATTTTTAGTGATTGGTAGTAAATTCAACGAATATTACCTGTGACGGTAATGTTACTTAATCATGGTATCATCATAAATTCTTTACATGGAAGAAAAGTAGCTCTTTTGGTTCTAATGTTACTTAAAGATTTACAAAATTTAGGTGTTGTGGATTACTTTAAGTCTAAAATATTGTCGGTGCAGACAAGAATACACTCGCTATAAGAGAAAAAAATTTATGAAAGTGCTGAGTGACTGTGGACGGTAATGTGATTAAGGATAAGTATGTAAGAAGATAAAAATTAAAAACAGCTATTAGTAGCTATTTTTATGACTGACTTGACAATTAAGGCCACTAGAAGTAGTAATAAAAAATAGTCGTACTAGAAAAAGATGCTGAATATTTTTATTTTCGGTGGTTACGGTAATGTTAACAGTTATTGAAAAATACCCATATATAAGCTCTTAATGTATTAAATTATTTTAGTGGGATCTAAACACATTGTATAACATTGACTTTTTTTTAGGAAGAGGATAAAATCATTGTATAGGTAGTTTAGTCTAAATGCATATTAAGCGACTGACTTATTTATGGTGATGTCGTTTGAGTTGTGAGCAATTTATATAATTTTTTGTTCCAACCTATGCCTATGTAAGAATCAACTTACTTCTCTTTTTAGCCTTGTGGCTGCATGCCTGAACCAATCCATCACAATTTTCTCAAAATCGGCCTCAGTTATTTTATACAAGTGGTAAGCTGCATCTGGAAATCAAAATGGATCTTTTATCTATTGGCCAACATTCTTGATTTTTATATAGGGTAATATGGCAAAGTTACAATTTGTCTAATAAAAAATTCTATAAAATCACTTATCCTCTTGGATAGTATAATATTTAAGAACTTTTAAGAAGAATGTACCTACTTATTAATGCAAAAAGTAAAAAAAAACTGTCATTTGTCTTAACAATGAAATAAATCAATTAAGTTATGCAGATTCAACTTGATCCAAGGATACTGAAGAGTGGCAATATGTAGGTATCGATTATTTTTTAATTTCTGAATTCAAAGTAATAATCAATAAAATTAGTAAATTTTAATTAAATGAATCTTACCTTGTAAAATTTTGGTAAATAGGCAGCCCTGAATTTTAAAATTATTTTTTTGGCCTGTCCAGGAACACATCGTTCCTAGAGTGTTGGTGACCATTCCTGTTAGATTCCGTCTTATGAAGGATGGTCCATCCTTTCCTCCCAATTGTAACAGTTTACTGAACTAAAATTTTTAAAAAAGAGTAACTATCAAATAATGAATAAATTGCTACAAGAAGTTTTAGTCAATGAGTTGTAATTATTACAAATACTGCCAAAAAAGTTTTAAAATAATATCATAATTACAAAACACATTTATTTATTTGATTAAAAAGTAATGATTTTAAAAATGTATCTCTTACCAACTCTTTTTTAAGCCCATCATCAATTAATGCTTCCTCCAGTAGTAATAGTTTTGCCAAACTGTTGCATGGCAAGTATCCATTAATTTTTTCAGTTGTGGTCGACACATTATCTTTCTTTGATTCAAGGACACTTAATCTTGATAATATTAAGTTTAATGTTTCCTGTATAAGTTCCAATTTGCGACTTAAGTCGGAGTTTGACACCTCCAATTCGACTATTTCTATCTGAATATCTGTAAACAGAAATATTTACTATAGTAAATGTCAGGTAATTTTTTAAAAAGGATTGGCAGTGTGAGTGCATGTTTAAGATTATTTTTTTAAACTTAAGAAAGATAATATTACAAACAGTAATTGCTGGAGGGTAGGAGTAGGGAACCTTATCTAGGTTATTGATTAACAACATTATTACCTTGTTGAATCAAAGTGTCTTCAGCTGCTTCTACTTCCTCATTTGAAATCGAATTTTCTTTTTCTTCACTAGCTGTGGTATCGGACCCAACACTAGCTGTGGTATCGGACCTGACACTAGCTAAAATATAAAAAAATATTAATTAGTTATCAAAAACTATACTATATAATACTGGTAGTCCTGTTAAAGCCTAAAAGTCTTCCTACCTGGAATTACCCAACACTAACTAATAGCAGTTTTCAAGCAATAGCATTTAAAATTTCATTTTAACCATACAGGATGCAATTTTAATGACTTTCTCAATTGTGATGTAAATGAACAGGATTTTTAGTATTGTTGGTTCTATGTGTGCTATTTTTTTAAGATTTTGTTTTCTCATTTTATATATACAATTGTATCTACATTATGCTTTGACGACTGTAAGAAAACTATCTTTTTATCATGAAATATATTCTATTCTATTCTATTCTAGGTGCAAAAAAACTTACTTATATCTTCTAAAAATTGTGGCGGCGGACTGTAAATATTTCTGGACTTAACTTTTCTTTTTCCTGGTGCCCTATCTAAGGCTTCATCTGACTCAGATGAGGCACATACTAGTCTTTCTTCCTGTAATGCATCCTCATAGGTAGCTAAAATTATGTTTAAAAAATTATTTAGGTATTTGCCAGTAATAATTAATTTAAGTAGGCTAAAAAATGTATTTTCTTTAATTGTTATTTTAAAGAAAATTAAATTCTCAAATAGTACTATGTATTTATTTAAAAAGCGTTTATTTAAAATACAAATTTGTTTACCAAATGAACCATGCATTGACTTAATCTTATGAACAGGCCAATCAGGATTGGGCAGTTGCCTTTTTATTATTAAAGTTCTTATATCCTTGCCTCTCCTGGGCCATACACATGTCATCTTCTCCGTGTCAATCCACAGTAATGGAACGACAGAAATGGTGTGGTTTTCAAAGTGGATTACCGCATACTGAAAGATATAATACAATGAAAAATATTTGAAAATATTAGAAGAATACAGATATTAAGAAGAAAGGCTCTTGATGCTATAACACAATAGTCCTCATAATTTTTAAATATAAAAATAAATATGGGTGGAAAGATTCAGTATGTACCCTATAAAATTAAAAAGAACATAATTGTTTTATCAAAAAACCTATGACATAAGTACATATATACATATAATATATACGTACGTAAGTGTATATATATATAATCATTGCATAAAAAACATTAAGTGATCAACTTGATCATTTTTAATAAAAAAACATTGTACATAAGTACTAGATTATTTTTAAATAATCATAAAATTCTAACATAACCATATTATGTCGAAATTAAAATGTTTCTAAAATACTGACATTTCAAAAAATGATATTAAACTTAAAGGGCAGCAACATTCAAAATACCATAAAAATAAACAAAACAAAATAACTCACCTATGGTAGGTAGATTCGTGTTGAAATTGGTCACAAAAGCATTGGTAAAATATAGGTAGGTACTGCATGACAAAAAAAAAAAATAAGCAGAAATACAAGCACAAAAAAAAAAGTAGGTGCTTAATATTAAAAAAAATATATCAAGTAAGCACTTCACATATACAGGGTGTTATGGAAATGACTGCATATATTTTAAGGGGCTACTCCTGGGGTGGTCTTGAGTCTCACTTTTTTTTCTAAAATCGGAAGTACCTATTTTCAATTTTGCAAAATACCTTAAATCCGGACAAAACGTTCCTCCCATGCTGGTTCATTACTTAAAACTGGTAACACTGCTCAAAAAGATTTTTTGGGGGTTATTATATTTGAAGAAAATAGCTGTCAGACTGACAGACTGACAGATACTGCCAGATGGATTTTTGTATACAGGTAGTGTGATAAGCTGAGCGATCAGCTGTTGAGTCATTGGTAGGTAGCTGTTTTGAGCAAAATTTTTGAAGGATTCTTTTATCAAATTCCTAGCTTGAGCGCCATTTATAGCAATTTTTCCCCCATTCATATCAACTTGTAGATTTACGGGTTTGAAAATATGCAGTCACTTCTATAACACCCTGTATAAAAAAGCTGATTATAACTAAACTTCTAAGTAATTATACATCTTATATTATATCTATTTTGTAAAAAATTATAAATAATAAAACATACCTAGTATTTTGAACTGTTATTCTGTTACATAATTATTTTAGTTATATATGATTACAATGTACTAATGAAAGAATAATGTTGTCTATTCTTATAGCTTTGCTTAATATATAATTTACTGGGTATATACATATTTCTTCTTTTAATTCATCAACTTTACCACACCCAAGTAATAAAGAGCCACAAGGAGAATCAAAATAGCTTCGGATATTTGAAAACTCATGACATTCAAGGAAATGCTCATTATTTTTCACAAAAAATCTTACAACTTTAGCAGCCTGTTGATTTTTTAAAATACAATAACAATTTGGTTTTGATACAGTGAAATGAAAATTCTCAGATTTTAGTTCATTGTAAAATACAACATTACTTTGATCAACAATTTCAGATCCACTTTCATGAAGTAAAGTAAACTCTGATTCATGATTTAGATTATCGGTTTTAGGGCAGTAAGCAACGTATTCATAATATCTATTAATAAATTGTTGAAGAGGGTGATTGCTCGTTTTTAAAGTTTTCTTTATATCATACATAAAGCTTTCGAATGCAAAGCAACTAAAGTTATCTAATGGCCCAAAACGACGAACATCATTACATAAGTGAATCAAATTATGGACATTATGATTTACATATTCTGGTCCATATATCTCGCCAAACTTTTCCACAAAATAATTTAAAAGAGTCTCGGCATAGTCGAGATATTTTGGCTGGGAGCATAACTTGTCAGATAATAAAATTCGAATTGGAACGTGAAATGAAAGAAAATGCGACCACATAGGTTCTTTTAAAAAATATTTCAATGCCCATGGACCATAATATATTAAAAATTGGCGAAATTCCGTAGCT
This sequence comes from Polydrusus tereticollis, assembly GCA_963920685.1. Classification (NCBI taxonomy): domain Eukaryota; kingdom Metazoa; phylum Arthropoda; class Insecta; order Coleoptera; family Curculionidae; genus Polydrusus; species Polydrusus tereticollis. Next base: position 80,819,403 of record OY987332.1, on the reverse strand, counting down.
TTCCATCTATCCACTTCTTTCAATGACCTTGGTAGTCTTGCAAACTCCTTTACGCTCGATTTTCGGTACTGCTCCAAATTAGCATTAACTGCATCAATATCTTCTTTAAATAAACGTATACCCTGACTTCCCTTTAACCAAAATTCTAATAGTTTTTTCATTACCCCAAGACAAACTAAATGCATGTAATCCAAAGGTATGTCTTGTACTAAATCAATGCTGAGGTCAGATAATACTGTAGATCCTTTGTGGTAATCCTCATCACTCTGGTTTTGAAATTCCTCATTTGATCTAATAGAAGAGTTTAAACTCTGAAACGCCATACGATTTTTTATGTAATCTCCCTCAACATGACATTTAGTGCAGCTGTGATAGGCATTATGATTTTTAACATTTAATATAAAAGCCTTTGCTGGAGCATCACACAAGATTTTAGAAATTTTAATAGAATATTCGAGATTATTAAAGAACAAGTTACTTTTTTGAAGTTCCTTGAACTCTGTAACAAAGGGTGTAAGGAAATCATTGGCATTTTCAGGCTTGGAAGTTCCCTGATAAACCCCCACAGGAAAAGGACGGCATCCTTTTACATTATCCAACCGAGCTAAAATAGGCCAGAATTGGCTGTTACTACTTTTTGTTAAAGGAAGTCCATCAACATTAAGAGACAGTTCCAAATGATTATTTTGAAAACTTGTGGAATTTTTAAGACTCTCAATAATCCCATTGGCAAAACCGAAATGGTAATAATTTCCTGAACTGATATGTTGGATTTGCCCTTGTTCCTTAGTTTTAAGAAGTGTGCGGCAGTCAATTGGGATTTTACTTAGCTCAAGGTCTGTTCTTAAAATTTGTAATAATTCGTTAAAAGCATTATGACTTATATGGTTTTTTACTGCCCATCCTGTTAAATGTTTTATGAACTTTTCATATTTATTTTCACAAAATATATAGTCATTACTGCAATAATCCGATTCTAAAAGAGGCTTTGACTCTAGGGGAGGTGGGATATTTAATTTATTAACTGGTAGTGATTGAACAGCAGTAGAATTTAATTCTACAGCTGCCTCTACTCGAAATGGTTCTGGTAATGCCTCGGGTAATGCTGTACCTTTAGATATCAATACTTGTCTTTTAATTATTTTATTTATGTACCCTCGAGAATAATTTCCAATGGGTTTCTTTAATCGCTGCAAGAGATAAGGACATTATTTTTTATTTATAACATTCTTCACATTAATATCTAATAATTTTATCAACTGGCCATTAACCAAAGTCCTTCACCTTTGTATACAGGGTGATTGGTAATCCATGCATTCTTTGCAGGAGGTTATAGTAGAGGTAATTTGTGATTTTTTCTAAATATGAAGTAAAATTTAATAAATAAAATAATTTGATAAAAAAATGTTTTTGCTATTTTTAAAGTTTGAACATGTGGTTTTGTTATCTGTGACACACTATTTATATATAAAAGAAAGTATTGCTAATAGTTCTAGTTTGCAAAATAATAAAATTACAAAACTACGTAAACATCAATTCAAGTTTTTAAAATTAAATCAATTAGGTATAGGGTCGCCCGGGGTGATTGTGACATGTTTTTACTAAAATTTAAATATTTTTTTTCATAATTTCGACATATTTCTTGTTTTGCAGTTTTATTATTTAAAAGGAATAATATCTAGTTGTTCTATTTTCAGTTTTTTAGTTCTTCAGGATCAATTTCTATGGATCTTTTGTAAAGGACCGTTTTAAAAATTTGACAGCGTGTGTCACATTCACCCCGAGAAAAGGGGTGAATGTGACATACAGTGGGGCGAATGTGACAGGGGGAGAAAATAAGTGAATATGTCAAAATATTACGTCATTTATTAAAAATTTAATTACATTTCAAAAACATCAACTTTTTTTGGAAACTTGACCTGAATTCGCTGTCCAGATTTTACTACTTCTGGACTTGGAAGTATTCCTAAAATTTGCTGGTAGGAAATATATGAAATGTCTTCTTCAACGAATTTAAAGTAAACCTTATCATTACCAACTGATCGCAAGCCCATGACCTTTACTTCTTCTTCATTGTCCATTTCAGCCTGGATGCAACATACATATCTATAGCAATTTTGATTTTTTTTTCCTGCACCAAACCGGACTAACACGAATGTGTTACTGATGATATTTTTCTCATCAGCAGGCGCAAGCTCCTGAAAGCCCTCCTCAATATTCAGAGATGCAGATATCCCAAAAGGTGTCCTTTCATCTTCATTACCTTGGTCTTCGTCGAGGTCTTTGTCCATATTATTTCTCCTAGCGATTTTAGAGGTCTTTTTGCTTTGTAATTTTATATGTTCTTTTTTTTCTTTAAGTTGCTCTAAATAGGATTCCCTTGTAATTATCTCTGAATCATTTATTCGGCGTCTTATTTTTTTTGCATCATGAGAAGTTTGCCGAATTCTCTTAAGCATAATATTTTCAAATGATTTGGTTAGTGGTGTCAGTTTTGGAAATTCGTTTTTAAGCTCATTTTCTGGAAGTTCAGGGTTATCATTCTGGCTCTGATTTACTGCATCTGGTAAAGTGGAAGTCGATGGTCTATCAGGTTTATTTCCAGGATTAAAATACAACTGAGCGGAGGAAACGGTTGCTTTTTCTACTTGATTTAATGGGGTTGACGATGATTCCGGAACAAATGTCTTCCATGGTGAATTGTTTTGGTTGGACTGACACATTTGCCTCTTAAAACGTTGAAGCTTCTCCGGGTTAAAATTGGATTCGTCGATAGCATTCTGGTTTACTCCCAAATGTTCATCATAAATGCCAGTCTTTTTAAAACCGCTTTTAATTGCTGATGAGCTTAAGTTTCTCCATACTTTTCCTAATATATTAGCAAATTCTGATTTAGAAAGTTGTCTTCCAAAATTATTTCTTGCCCAATGAGTCAGCAACTTATCCCATTTTACCTTCAACCCCCTAAATACGGCAACATCTAAAGGTTGAAGGAGGTGGCTCATATGCGGAGGCAACTTTAATATTGTTACATGGTTAGCAATAGCCAATTCAATAAGCTGAACGCTAACATGTGACAGGTGTCCATCATAGATTAACACACATGGAGTAGATACATTTTTTAAAAAAACTTCTTTAAACCAATTTAAAAAAACCTTTTCCGTCATCCATCCCTTTTCTGACACAAAGTATGAAGTATTTGGAAAGGACTCATTTCCGCCAATCATTGAGCTCCATAGTCTTTTTCCTTTATGGACAATTGTAGGAGGTAAGAATTCTCCATTTGCGTTGACGCATGCTAAAACTGTGGTACTAGTACGACCAGTGCCTCCAGTTACCCTTTTTGCTGGCTTTCCTACACTGCATACTATTTTGGTACTTGACGGATCACTATTCATGCCGGTTTCATCAGCATTCCAGATTCTATCAGGTTTTCCCAAAATATCATTTTCGATCAAAATTGACTCTAACTTCTGATAGAAATCGTTAACAATAAACGGATCATCCGATTGACGAGCTCTGGAACCTTCTAACCTCTCTGGCTTCTTAAGAGAAAGGTTATGGCGCTTTTTAAACCCTATCCACCAATCGTCTCCGGGTCGACTGTCTTTAAAACGAGTTTTAATATTGTTTTCTATGGCAAATTCTTTGACGGCATCTTTAACCTCTTCTTTAGATAATCCAAGTCCCCAAGAATTCATAATATTCAAAATCTTTACTAAATATAGTTCATGGCGTTTACTCAAAGAAGTCTTTTTATTGCTTATTTGACACTGAGAAGTTGAGGGCCTTGGATTTTTCCCTTTCCATCCAGTTAGTTTTAAAATAAGGGTCGACCTCGGTATTTTGTATACTTTGGATGCTTGTAATTGAGATATTTCTCCCTTTTGAACAGCATCGATGGCTCGTTCCATAGCATTCTTTGACCACCGTCGTCCCTCACCCCATTCTCTATTTTTTCGTTTATATCTTCGAGGCATTGCGTCTGAAATAATAATAAGCTCTAATATAAAAATGTATTTAAACATAAATTTGTGAGCATATTTTAATGTGCATTTATATGTCACAATCACCCCGAGGAAGGATGTCACATTTACCCCACACATGCAAAATGGCTGGGGTGAGTGTGACACCACTGATTTTCAGATCAAAATTAAAAAATATATCTAAACTTTATTTTACCTGTAAAACACTGTTTACTGACCTGCTCACACAATAACAACAATCACTTTCTTTAATAGTCGGTATTTGTTAAAATCTATTTTGCATAAAGCAAGAAATAATTCGTGTTATTGAAATATTTGCACAGCTGCAATAATAAGACGTTTCACAGCGATCGCGAATAGGAAATGGCGTCTAAATTAATTATGTCGGTAAGGATGGTTTCTTCTTCGACATGACCCGCGAAAATTTAAAATTTGTAAAACGAGTTTTTATTAGGTTTACACTGCCACATTGACCCCATTGTCACATTCACCCCGGGCGACCCTAACTCGAAAACCACTTGCTTTTTTGGAATAGGTCATATTTAACAAAAAAATATTGTTGTGGAGTGTTTAAAATATAGGTAATAGGTACTGCAGCTCAGCTTATTCTACTTATTCTCATTCTCATACCTTACCTACTTATAAGTACAAAAAAAAAAGATATAGGTACCTAGGTATATACCTATTAGGTAAAAGGTTAATGAATTTAGTGATTTATCAGCAGAGATGTATCAGAGGAAAATATTAAAATAGGAAACAAATTATTGATATTTATAGGAGAAACATTTGCCAAACCACGATACACCTACACATGCATCATGCCAAAGAATGCCTGCAACGATTTTTTTTTAGATTCGTAATTTATAGGTGGAAATGCAGTAGGTATTTATAGGTAGGACCTATGGTGAATACGTGTATAAAGATCTTAAAAAATCGGAATTTTCACAATAAAAGTTCTATAACTACGCTACTCCGGCTACTCTATGCTTTTTAAGAGGTTATGTATTATGTAAGAATAAGCCGTTAAGGCCGATTCATAAAACTTTTCGTCGCTGTTCCCGCTCGTCGCCGCCGTTCCCGTCGCAATTTAACCTAAGGGGAAACAGTGTATACGTTCAGAAAAGCCGCCACCGCTCCCGTTGGTAGTTCTGAATTGGCCAATTTTTAAATCGCGTCGTTCCCACTGACCTCGGTCGTTCGTCGTTCCCACTTCTGGCCAATGAGAAGAAAGAAATTTTCGACCATATGGTTTGAAGTATTGAAAGAAGAGATTTTAGGGTTAGAGTACTTAGAGTGTTTTGCTGTTTTGTGGATTTTACTACAAAAAAAAACATTAATAACATATAATAAGGTACTAACATCACGCTTTTTAAAATAAAATACAATTCTTAACTTTGTTTCCCAACCTCAAACCTTCTTTTGTTATTGCGGCGCAGTTCGTAGTTCGACTTTTTTATAAATACCTATCCAACGGCGGCGACGAGCGGGAGCAGTGACAACGAACGGGAACAGCGACGAAAAGTTTTATAAATCGACCTTAAAGGTAATAAATAAACAATAATTGTTCTTACCTTAAAATCCATAGTATCAGTTTTAAATATCAAGTGCGGCTCCACAAAATTTACAAAACGCAAAGAGAACACAAATTACTTCGTTAATCTATGAAAGAGAAAGAATGAAAGAAAACGCGGAATCAAGAATCAAAGCACAATGCCACGATGGCCGACACCCTAGTGGCTAACTAATCAACTGCCGGACATAAATTCAGTGTGTAAAAATACGTTAAAAAGACATTTTATCTCTGTTTATTATGTCTTTAAATTATTCATTGGAAACATGTTTTAGTAACGACAGAACATTAAACGTTATAAAACCATGTTTCAATATTGTTATTTTAACGCTAGAACTGAAACTGAAAGTTGACACTCAGGCAACGGTTTAAGTATGTTTTATTGGTGACTTAATAGAGACATTACATGAATATTACATTTTCAAAACGTTAACCTTTGAACATTGCAGAAACGTACTGTTATTGTCCTTATAATGTCGTTTCTTTGATAACATTGAAAACGTAAACATTTAAAAAACGATTTTGAAACATGTTTGTGTAAACGTTAGCCTTGGTGTCTTGTTATTAACGTTGCTAAACATCATAAAGATGTTCTTTGCTTAGTGGGAATAACAAGCCTCCTACAGTAGAAGAATTTTTGGACCCATTTGTAAATGACATATTGAATATTTTACAAAATGGAATGTCCGTTAATGGCCATAATATAACTGTAAGAATTAGATGTTTTACTTGTGACACACCTGCAAGATCCTTTGTAAAAGGTAGGATCCTGTATAATATTTAATTTTTAATTACTTTACTACTTAATTAATACTACTTACTTATTTACTTAATTAATGATACCAAATTGTAATTGTTTTAGGTACAATTAATTTTAACGGCTACAGTTCCTGTTTAAAATGCACAGTAACTGGAGAGTACCATCATCGAGACCACAAAATGAGTTTTTTACGTAGTGATGCACAATTAAGAACAGATGAGAGTTTTCGGTTAAAAACAGATCCCGATCATCACAAGGAAAACACTCCATTAGAAAAACTGCCTCTTGACATGATATAGGACTTTCCCATAGGAGATTCACTACATTTGCTTGATTTGGGAGTTATGAAAAGACTTTTGACTGGTTGGGTACAAGGATCATTTAACTTCAATACAAAGTGGTCTGCATCTGACATAAATCATGTTTCTGAATTACTGCTACAGTCAAGGATGCCAACTGAAATACACCGCTCAGTAAGAGCACTTGACTGTTTTAAATTTTGGAAGGGTTTGGAGTATAGAACATTTCTGTTATATTTAGGTGTCGTTATATTAAAAGATTATCTGTCTTCTGAAGTTTATAATCACTTTTTATTATTTTTTTGTGCAGTTACTATTTGCTCTAGCAAAGAATACAGAAATATTTTACATATTGCTCATGAAATGCTGGTATGTTTCATTGAAAAATATGGTGATATTTATGGAAATCAAAATATTTCAAGCAATATCCATAATTTGTGCCATTTAGTAGATGATGTAAAGTATTTGGGTATTCTATCAACATTCAGTGCATATCCGTTTGAAAATTATCTAAACAAAATAAAAAATTTACTAAGATCAGGGAACAAGCCTTTATCTCAAATTGCAAAAAGAACCTTAGAAATGGAGGGTACTAAACAATATTTTAAAAAGCCTTGTGAAAACATGTTTCCAATTTTTAAAAATAAAAATTCTGGTGAAGATTGCCACACTAAAATAGCATTTGCTTATTTTTATAAAGTTTAGTTAATGGAGGGTCTGATCTTTAGAGCTGATTATAAGAATAAATGGTTTCTAACTAATAAAAATAAAATCATAGGAATGCAAAATTCAGCCAGAGTTGGAACAAACATTTACATATACGGTTCAAGATTAAAAAAGATACGTGCTTTTTTTGATATACCTATTAAGTCATTGATTTTAAATATTTATCAGGCAGATTGTAAAAAAGGTGATTTACCAAAATGGTACAACGTCAACATTATCAAGTGTAAATTAGTAGCTGTACAATACCACTCCGAGACTGTATTTATTCCATTGATACACACCTTAGATTTATGTAAACAAAAGGACTAGGATAGATTTAAATTAAGTATTATTTTATTATAGGGACCCAAAAAAATATATTTTTTTTTGTGATTTGCTATTTTTACATTTAAGAGGATATTCTGTTCTCTTAACCATATCTTGAGTATTTTTCTGTAATTTGGTCTTCATCTTGGATTATGGTACCTATATGCATATTTAGTTCCAAGCTAGTCAAATGTATTAAATGCTGTGATTTAATATTATTTTGTTTTGCTTTCAGGGTTGAAAAAATCAAGATTTTTTTGAAAAACATCAAAAATCGCGATTTTTTTTTATTTTTTCGATTTTTATTTTTATGTATTTTTTCCTATAAATAAGTTGCTATTTTCAGCACGTTTTTGATGTTATTAAATTATTTAAAGAAAAATCGATTAGGAACGGAAAACACTGCAAAATTAGTTTTTTTGTACAACCACTACAATAATTAACTAAAATAAACGTTATTTAGGTACAGTGGTTTTATTTTTTGATATAATAAACCATTAATTAAAACTCAAAAGTTTTTATTTTCTCTTAATCATGATTTTATTGAAAAAAATCAAATGATTTAATCGCGATTTAAATCAATTGATTTAAATGCTTTCTACCTGCTTTCTTTTATAAAAAAAAGTTTAACACTAACTAATTTAGGTACACGATTTACAGAAAAACACATTATACTTCCAAGACGTCATTGCCTGCTGCATCTTCTTGATTCTGGTTTCTAAAAAAAAAAAACTAATAAAACACCGATTGTGACATTTTAATGTTTTAGAAAAGAAATAATTTAATTCAGTCAAGTATCAATCAATCAAAGTATCAATCAAAATCAAGTAGATCTAATTTTGTCACATGCTATTCAAAAAAAGGTTTTAAAAGATATATTTCATCCATTCAGTTTTTAACTCGCCCATTTTGTTTTGTTTGCTTGCTTCGACTAACGCTGTTCTTTAATAGTTTTCTTAAAAATTCTGCATTTTCTGTATACGTGAATCGGCAAGATGAATTATCTTAAATATTGTGTCAATTATGGCTTCAAATTTCAGAAATGGAATTTTTTTTTGATGCTTTTCTTTAGTCGCCCCTGTCCATGAGCATAGGGTCAGAAATTTGCGGCTAAAAAGTTTATCCATAAGGAGATACCCAATTTTTGTCCCATGTTTGTTACCATCTGTACCTCCTAACGTGGACATTCTACGAACCTAAAAATTACACAGAAAATAGTATTTTAATCGAGCTTTTAATATTGGAAAATTATAAAACGGATGCACTCTAAAAATTCAAAATATACTATGATGATGATTTACCAGTAACCCCTGAAAATCTTTGTCTGAAAGTTTTGTGTTAAGAATATCCAGACCATCAAGTGATGCAATTGGTAAAATTTCTTTGAGTTTCTTCAAAACTATCCTGTTCTAGAACAATGGTATCTTTTTTCTGCTTGACTAATATGTTAATAAGTTTATCAAATTTAATGTGTAAACCGGCCACCTCTTCCATAATTTTTTGCAGTTTTTCAACAAGAACTAAAATGAACCATAAAATACACAACAACTATTATACCTCTACAAGACTCTGTGAAATAAAGCAATGCATGTAGTTAACTCACATTGTGTGCAATTTATTTTTTTTTTAATTACCTGGCTCGGTTTTTAAATTAGGATCTTCTAATGGCAAAGTAATAAAGTTTTCTCCCAATTCCACCATGTATATTTTTTTTTCCTTTTTGGAAATAGGTGTCGGGGGCAAAGCAGCCTCTACTCTCTTAGGCGGATTTGCAATGGCTGACTCAGCTTCCTTTGGTGCTTGTGACAACAATTCATTGAAATTATAACTTTCATTATAATCTTCTTTAGTGTTTATCGGATGTTTTCTTTCATTTGCTTTCTGCCTGATGTACCTGTACAAATAAACAATGTTTCTTAACACAGAGTGGACTAAAGTACAACCCACTAAAAAAATCTAATCTTTAAACATTGACAAAAAAAGTAAAAAACTTACTCTTCCTCATCTTCGGTATCGGAGAATTTGGATAGGTGCTGTTCTATTGCCACTGCTTCTGTGAAACTATTGATATTACTTCTTTTTACTTGGCAATCTTGTTTGGACCAAGTTTCTTTTTTTGGTTTACTATTCCCGTCTTTTCTTAGGGTGTATCCTTGTCGGCCGGAGGCCAAAATAAGGTTCCGTTCATTTCCCAGTTTTCGGGAACAACACATAAATTAACGCCGTTTTCTTCTTCGGTTTCCACTATTTTGAACATCGTTCGCGAGTTCACGTATCCAGACAAAATAAACGGGAAGCAGGATCCAATTTTAAGGGATTAAAGATTAAAAAGAAACATGCTAAAATATGTATTTAACCTAAAACGTCAAACTTCAAACGGAAAGTCTGAAATTTGAGGTTAACATCTTTTTCTTCTTTTTTTTTTAGTGAAGGTGGACAAAAAGTAGGCAGCTTGTGGAGGCTGATAAGCGGCTAAAATGGAGCCAGGAACAAGCTTAATAGACTCCATTGTCCACAATGCTGCCATTTGGCTTTCATCTGGCAATTTATTATGCATAATATCAAGAAAAATGTTCTTATTTTGACGGCCATTAATTACGTAAAACAACGAGACAGGAGGATGAGAGAACATCGGCCATTTTGAGATAATTATTAATTTTTATTTTTCCTTTTGAAAACAACAATATTTAACGAATAAAAATCAGCACATCTAACATTTAATTAGACAAAGTATGTTCAGGAATATGTTTAATGCATTTTTATTTCAAATATATATTTTTTTAATTATCACAAAATTTATTGAATTTTCTAAATATTAGAAAATAACGAAGCCAGTAAAGGGAGAGGAGCTACCATACACCTATTTAACGATAAAACTACCTTCCCACATACATTTTGTTACAAGTTCATCAATAACAGTCAATATATATACCGCATAAATAATATAAGTTTCATACGCGCTAACTCTATCATTGCTGCGTCAACCATCAAAGTCATAGGTATTATACTTAATTGAAATATCGGCGTGCCCTAATCGATTTCAACCAAAAAGTTTATAACAGCCACTAATTGGCATTTATTGGCGCATTTCCATTTAAAAGCCGGAAATTGTTGTACCATTTCGGCTGTCACAGCGCTTTAAGGACGTCATAAGAACGTCTAAGCAGCTTGCTGTAAAAGCTAAAATGCTCTAAATTTAGCTGGAATAACGTTGTCATAGCCTATTTGAAGCCTTTGGTGTTACTTGGGTAAGTTCCTTTTATCTGATTTTACATTAAACAAGTCGCTAAAGATTCGCTCAACACATGCATTGGAAAAGGGCAGAACAAGAAGTAAAGAAAATACTGTTTTTAAATTTGGAAATAGTATTACATTTGCTTCATTTTCCAGAGTAAATATGCCAGCCCAATATTTGTCGGATTCTTTTACGTTTAAGTGCAAAGTGGCGACGTCTAAAAGAGCATGTTTTCGCCATTCATTGTCTAGAGCCTGCGGATCAACATGATCTTTTAGAACCGGAAATCTATTTAGGATATAATTTAAAGACTTAATATTAAAGGACTGAGCTACAGTAGGGTCTATAATTTCTAATATTTCATACACCGGGTCAGAAAAATCGAATCTTTCTTTAATATTTGTTACGAGTTCAATATAAAATGATAATATACTTGTTAACAAGTTGTCGCAGTCTTTTTTGTCAGTGTCAGGGCTTTCGCTTAATTCTGCAAAGCTTTCTGAAGCTTTAATACCTAAATATATTTTTTTGTTTGGTACAAAATTGGCTGGATTTTTGTGATTAAATTTAAAAATATCTTTAACTTTCCTTATAATTGGGAGATCAATATAATTTGCACACACATTTTTCAAAAGATTCGTAGTTTCTGGTTTGACCTTATACAGCAAGGGCTTTTCCGACTGGAATAGAATATTAAAGTCAGTCATAAGTCCTAAACTATAAGACATAAATTCTAAGTAAATCTTAGTAAATGGATTAGCCATTGTCTCCAACATATTGTCCGTTGTGATAGAAGGGTCCTCGAATACATTCTCTCGTAAGTATGCAATTAGAGGTTCATACTGTTCGATGACTCGGTCAACGCAGGCCTTTATTGAAAGCCATCTTGTGACAGATGGAGAAAGAATTTTGTGAATGTCAACCTTAAAAAAACGCTGAAATTCCTCAAATTTTTTTCTCCGCAAAGAACTTCGGTTAAAATGACTTCCCAGGTTACGCAGTAAATCTTCTACGTGCCTAGGAAGTTTTAAGCATGCTTTCGAAGTTGCTAAATGTGCCATATGACATGAGCACTTAACGCAAATTATATGAGGAATTTCCTGTTTCAGCAACGAAAAGACTGAACGATTCTGACCAACCATAACATTGGTAGTGTCCGAAGAAAATCCAACCAAATTTGTAAGAGGAATATTTCTGGACGTTAAACTATCTTTTAATGTACTATACAGCTCAATTGCTGTGGAACCACCTGTCTCCACGATATCAAAAAATATATTTTTAACAATGTTTAAATCTAAATCATAGTATATAACTGAAAATGCGCACTGCTTCCTAACCGAAACGTCTGTGGTCTCATCCATAATCAAGGAAAAAAACACTCCTGGCAACAGCTGCACGGAGAGATCATTCATAATAGTTATTATCCTAACAAGTGCGGAAAGAGCCACTTTCCCGCACGCGACTGCCGTTACCCGAACGACGCGAAGCGGAGTTCGGGTAAGCAGTCGAGTGCGGGAAAGTGTCTTTCCGCACAAGTTAGGATCAAAATTTTTCCTACAGGCGTTGGAAAAACTACAACAAAATATTTCTAAAAATTTAATTTTACTGAAAAACAAACACAGATTTAATTTCTAATTATAACTAATATTTACATTAAAAGTACAATTTGATGCATTATGCAAATTGATTGCGGATGAAGCCATTGAAGCCAACTGATCCTGATGAGCGGATGGTTGCAAAGAAAGAGGTATCGAGCTGTTGTTAGCGCTGCTGGGAAACTGTGGAGTTTTTGCTTCTAAATTATAGCTCAAACTTGATGGACTATTGAGATTGAGAATTTTGTTAGACATGTTTTTTTTGTGTGTGATGGATTCCTCCAGGTAGCCTTCGGCAACAGACGTGGATTTCCATCCTCCTAAACGTTTAATGTTTGTTATTTCTTCGCCAGAATTAGCAAGTAGAGTGGCCGAGGAACGTCTAAAACTGTGGCCTGTGTATAATTCTGGATTTTTGAGTCCTATATAAGCTGCAATGTTGGAGGGCATTTTTCCTATGGTATTAATTCCAACACATTGGGTACTGCATTTTCCATGTTTGTAGTTCAAAAAGAATCGGCGGTGTGGAGTTTGCTGTGGACGTAAGTTTGCATATTTTCTGTATAGATTTAGAAAAATTTCATTATTGACTGCCTTAGTTATTACAAAGGATCTAGCAGAATGGTTTTTGGAGTCGTTTATTGTGACAATTATAACGTCTCCTTTGTCGTCTATGTCGTCAATGGTAAATTTAGTTAGCTCCTCACGGCGGCAGGCACCAGCCAGTCCAAAAATCGTTACCACTTTAATTAGAAGGAAAATTTCATCAGGTGCTTCTTTCATAAATTTCGCAATCTCTTCTTGTGTAAAAACTTTTGCTTTTTTTGCTCGAAAACCTACATTTTGTCTCTTGATGTACGCAGTAACTTTATAGTATTTACTGATATCTAAATCTTTCTTAACCTTAAGTACACTTTTCAACATGGAATATCGAGACCATAAAGTATTTGGCTTCCAAAGTTTAGACATTTCCAAGAAATATGCCAAAAGTACTTCTTCTCTTGGTGCTTTTACATTTTTCGCTTCACACCAAGTAACAAAATTATCGTATTGTTTTTCATACCTGACTATTGACTTTTTTGGTAGCAAATCCAAATTTGCGACACTTGCAGCTTCTAGAATATCTTCTGGAAGCTCATCGTCCGAGAAATTATCTATGGAAGACATCTGTATCAGAATCTGAACGAAATTATAAATCAAAGCCACGCTCCGGTGAAATGTTGTAAGGTGTCACTTTGACAATTAAATTTTATGTGTGTGTCGTGGTTACCATGTTAACATCTATGTACGGGGTTTTTGAAATAAACCGTTTTAAATCAGCTTTTTTAAAAATGTTTAAAATAAACGGCAAAAATTAGTGTTTCTGTAATATACCTCATTTACTTTCAATAAAAATTTATATTTTATTTATTAAAGTGTCTTTCCGCATGAGTTAGAATCAAAATTGTTTCTACAAGCGTTAGAAAAACTACCACAAAGTATTTCTAAAAATTTAATTTTCCGTGCGGGAAAAATTTTCCCGCACCGTGCCGGAAAAATTTTCCCGCACCGTGCGGGAAAATGGGTCTTTCAGAACCAAAACGAGTGCGGGAAAACGGTATATCGCGCACGCTTGTAGGAAAATGTTTTTCCCAAACTTTCACACATAATCCTTGTCGCCTTGGATCTTCTAACACTCAATTTTTGTGCAATTTGCGAATCTGGGAAGACATCTTTCAATAATGGACAAAGTGTATTCATTAACAAAAAAGACAAATCATTTGTCGCCAGTAAAGCCGATAATTTGATTTCAGCCCTTCTTACTGAAACCTGGTCAGATTTTGGTTTATAATCGGTTATTTTTCCACTAGTCGAAACTTTTTGCCAATTCAATTTGTGCTTTTCTGTTTTAGAATGTCGCAGTAAAAGACTTTTGTGGGCTCTAATTCTGCAATTACATACCTTGCACCGTGCATAGTGATTACTTTTTGAATTGAATGTACTTTCTTTAAGCCAACCGCTAAATGCTGGGATGCTTTGCCATGACTGCAAAAATTTAGATTTGTTTTCCCTCTTAACAGAATGTTCTAATGGCATATGTTTCGAGGTTAGGTGATGGCTGATGATTTAGGAAAAAATAGTGAGAAAAAGTGCAAATATTGTAAAAAGAAAGTTGTTGAGGCTTTGCAGTGTGTAAGGTGCAGTGCACACTACCACCCAAGCTGTGCGGGAAGAGTGGAAAGCGCAAGCAGCAGCGGAAAATTTGTTTGTTGCCAAAACGCGGAAAAAAGTGAGGTTAATAAACAAAAACATAGCAAATTAAGTGAAAAAACAGAGAGCGTGGCGCCTGAAATGGATGAAAATAGGCTGAAATCAATTATTAAACAGTCCTTTCAGCAATTCCTCTCACCAGTGGAGTCAAGAATTGATCAAAAGTTTAAGAATCTTGAGAAGTCTGTCCAGTTCATGTCGGATTCGTTTGAAGACCAGAAAAGAAAATTTGAAAACGCTTTGAGTGAATTACAAGAGCTCAAAAAAGAAAATCGGGGGTTAAAAGAAAGAATACAAGTCCTCGAAACGAAATTTGATGAGTTGGAGGTCAAGGAGAGGGCAAATAATATTATCATTGATGGTGTGCCATTGCAGTCTGTTGATGAAACTGGTAAAATTTTCACTAAGATTTTAGGGGCAATGAACTTACAAAGCAAAAACTATCAATGTGTCGAGAGTTTCAGATTAGGTAAGAGAGACAATGGACCGATTATGGTTAAACTTGGCCAAGTACAGATGAAAAAGGAGATTTTAAAGAGAACTAAAGAATGCAAGGGGCTAAAACTTAAGCAATGTGGCCTCGAATGTGAAAATAATGGTAATGACAAGAAGATATTTCTAAATGAAGATCTACCTTTTGGCAAGCGTATGCTGTTTAAAAAAGTAAGAGAGTATAAGAGAGAAAATAATTTTAAAGCAGCTTTCTGTACAAATGGAACAATCTACCTAAAAAAAACAGATCATGACCCCCCCATTAAAATAAGGATGGAGAGTGACCTACCATAGACTGGAGCATAAAAAAAAAAAAAAAATGTCATAATGCCCATAAAGTATTACATTCGATCTACCTAATGTTATACTGGATGACTATAAGTCAAAGGAGGCAATAGTATGTGATAGTTTAGATGAAGTATACTATTTTAATAACAGTCATAGTGACATTAATATCATTCATGTGAATATTAGGAGCATATATCAGAACTTTAATCAGTTTTTGGTGTACCTGGAGCTTCTACAAAAACAATTTGATGTAATCGTAATGTCTGAAACACACAGGATTTATAACACTAGTGATTTTAACATACCCGGCTACAGTGCAGTTTTTAATGAGAGCTCATTAAACAAATGTGATGGCTGTTTGATCTATGTTAAGCAAGAATTCTTTAGGTCCAGTCAATTGTTCATTGAAGGAAATTTAAAGATAATATCCATAACAATACAAAAAAACAACAAACAAATAGATGTTCTGGCAACTTACAGGGGATTTGCAATAAGTAAGGAAGATTTTTTGAACCAATTGAACACTGTTCTGCAGAGAAACCTGGAGGATCAGGACAGGATCTATATCTTTGCTGGAGATATAAACATTGATCTGCTTGACTCAGATGCAGAGAATACAAATAATTATATCACAATGATGCAGAGTCATGGCTTCATGAGTATTGTCAACAAAGCAACTAGGAAAACGAAAGATTCGCAAACTTGTCTTGATCACTTCTTCATAAAATGTAAAAATTGTTTTTTACAAAATGTTAATGCGGTAATATTAGAGCATAAATTAACAGATCATGACCCCATCTTGCTTAATGTACAATTAAATAATAATGTGGAAAAAACTAACAAAAAATATTCATATCAAGTTACTGACTTCAATAAGCTTGCAACTCTAATGCAACAGGCAGGATGGGATGATGTGCTGAGTATAAATAATGCAAATATTTGTACAGATAATTTTATTGGTGTTCTTAGGGGCATTGTTTTGCAGTCTACAAAAACTAGGTATATTTCATGTAAAAAAAGAAGAATTAAACCATGGATTTCTGGTGGTCTGTTGGTGTCTATTAGGAATAGGGATAAGTTAAAAAAAGAGTGCACAATAAATCATAACAATTTGGCTTTATTAAATAGATATAGAGAATACAGAAAAATGTTAACGAAACTAATAAAAATCTCAAAATATACTTATTATAAATTACTTGCTCAGAGAACCACAAATGACTCTAGAAAACTGTGGAGTGTTATAAAGGAAGCAACGAACGACCAGGGATCCACTACTGAAATAAATAGTATACGAGGCACAAATAATGTAGAAATTAGTAACAAAAATTCGATAGCAGAGGAATTTAACAAATATTTTTCGGGGATAGGTAAAAAATTAGCTGACAAAATTAATAATAAAACCGTGACTGGTATGAATGTAGTGGAAAAAAGGGCAGAAGTCTCATTCTTTCTAAACCCCATTTCAGAATCAGATTTAAATAAAGAAATAAAAAGCTTAAAAAAGGGAGTGCGGGGTGGTGAGGATGAGATTAGCTCAGATATAATAAAAAGGTATATACCTTATATCATGAAACCATTGTTGCATATTGTCAATGTTGTGTTCAGTACTGGGGTTTTCCCTGAGATTTTGAAAACTGCTATAGTTATTCCATTGCATAAACAAGGGGACAGACAAGTGATGAGTAATTATAGACCGATCGCATTAACTAGTACAATTAGTAAAATAATAGAAAAATGTTACAGAAGACAATTAATGGCTTTTTTAGAAAAATACCACCTGTTGAGTAATAATCAATTTGCGTTCAGGGAGGGCACCAGTACTGAGAATGCACTGTGCAGGGTAACGGAGACTGTTCTAAAAAATTTAGATAAAGGTAAAAAAGTAATTGGTGTTTTCCTGGACATGCAGAAGGCTTTTGATACTGTGGCGCATCATATTCTCCTTAAGCGGCTGGGCGATATTGGGGTGAGGGGAATTCCTAACGACCTAATAAAATCATACTTAAAAAGAAAACAGAGAACGAAAATAGCGGGCGAGGGAAGTGGGAATTTAGAAGTTGATTGTGGTGTGCCGCAGGGCACTGTGCTCTCGACGCTCCTCTTCAATATTTATATAGATGGCTTATTATCATTGCTGGGGGAGGAGGGAGTTGTTTTTTGTTTTGCAGACGACTCGGGAATAATCATTAGTGGGGAAGACTGGGAAGTAACAAAGCGGAAGGCTGAAATAGCACTTCAAAAGATAAAATTTTGGTTAGATAGAAGTCTGCTGTCACTTAATGTGGAAAAGACGAATTTTGTCACTTTCGCGCTCTCGCCTCGATCTTTGCCTGTTTTTCGGACTATGAGACTGCATGATCCTCAATGTAAAATGGAGCATGATTGCGGTTGCATTAGTCTGATAAATAGAAAAACTACTTTAAAGTATTTGGGAGTTTACATTGATGAATGTTTTACTTGGAAAGATCACATAAAATATGTTACTAATAAAATCCGGAAATTGATTTTTAAATTCTATGAATTACGAAATATATTAACTTTCTCAACTTTAAAATCGGTATATCAAGCCTTGGTAGAATCTATAATAAATTACGGGATAGTGGTTTGGGGTAACGCAGGACAGACTGTTTTGAGAAAACTTCAGGTTGCACAAAAGTGGGTAATAAAAATAATATTATTTAAAAAAAAAAAGATACCCTACTGAGCTTGTTTTCAAAGATAGCGACTTACTAACACTAAATCAGCTATACATTAAAGCTGTTGTTAGATTTATGTTGACATCAACCTATTACAGAGAGGGTATTAGTCATGGTATGTGCACTAGGGGTGCGACTCAGAATGATGTTGTCCTTCAAAATCCCAAGCATTCCCTTTGTCAGAGTAGTGTCTATGTTGTGGGACCAAAGATTTACAATAGCTTACCACTTGCAATTAGATCTAAGCCTTATAAAAAATGTAAAAGTGAATTAAAAGCGTGGTTGCAAACCAGTAATTATAGTGTAACTTTTATTGTTTAGAAATAGCATATGATAGTGAATATAGTATTTACATTAGATTAAGAGTTTGTATAAAAGAAAAGAACTGTTATTTAACTTAATTTATTACTTACTATCATAGAACCTCAATGGACATCTTAGATATAAAAAAAAGGTGCACACACAGCATCATTGATGCAATTGTGCATGCAGAGGCAGTGGGATGTATAGAATATATTATACAAAATTATTGTATTATTAAAATTGTTAAGCTTTGTATTACTGATTACTGCTAAATAAATAAATAAATAAATAAATTCACTGTTTTTTCTTTTAGTTTTCGATATTGCAAGTGCGTCCGTCTCATTAGGTGGTACCTCAACCTAAAATTAACGTTTTTGATTGAAAATGAAATACGTACCTACCCCTTGAAATACAATAATAAAATAATTTTTCAATACGTACAGCGCATTCACTTGTAATATCATCAGCAATATCGTCTTCTATTGGATTTTTCTTCTTAGGGCTTTTACTGCAGCAGGGCTGACCATCATCAATTTCCTTGCCAAGAGGATCTTTTTGTTTTGCCTACAATTTTATTAGATATTTAAATTTTGCTACAATATACCTCACCTCATATGTCTTACCTTAACGCTAGCAAGCCACTTGTCCATGATTTTCTGTTTACACAATAAATTGTTATCAACAAATTACAATCCAATAAATGCACACCATATCAGAGACCGTATCTCGCGTAATGTTTTATTAAACTGATCTCATACCTCATACCGTTGGCATCGCTGACCATCTGCCTGTTGTTGTTTTCAACAAAACATCGGGTGATGGCGCGATGGTCATGTTGTTTTACGAACCGAAAAATTTTAATGGCTACAGCGTTGTGTCCATCAAGCCAACGATTTCAGGAGATGGTTTTACGGTTTGTTGGATTGGATAAAATTGAGGTTAGTTTCGCGTTTACGTTTTAAAAATAATTTAACATTCTTTTCGATCTAGGAATTGTAAAATCGAGTGTAAAATATATTTGTAGTAATATTGGAAATATGGAGACTGGATCAAAGGATGAAGCCACAATGGTACCAGTTTTGTTAAGTTATCAAAATCATGAATTTGAGACTTTCGTATCCGGCACATTGTTTAAAATTTTACATGAAGGTAGGTTTATTTAAATATATTAGTATGTTTTAGTTGTAGCAAAGTCATTAGTAGAAATCATTTTTTGTTTTATATCTGATTCTTACCATTTCTAGTGCTTGTATAAATATTATTCTAAACTTTTTAGATCAAACTGCATTGGACACTTATGCCAAAATGGTGTATGAACGGGAGATTGCCAATAAAATAAGCGATAGTGAGGAGGGCTTAACAAGTGAATCTAGTACAAGTAATTCTTCATTACAAGAACAAAAATTTCAGTGGACTGAGAAGTCCACTTTACTGTTGATAGAAACTAGACTCTCCATGGAAAAAGAGTTTATTAAACCATCCTGTACAAAAAATAAATTATGGAAAAGAATTTCGGACCAGTTATAAAAATATAGGTAACTATAATGTTACCCATACACAGTGCGATAACAAATATAGAAATTTGTTACATACATACCGCACAAATAAAAAAAAACAGCAAACTAGTGGTGAGGGAAGCATAAGTTGGGAGTACTTTGAAAAGTTTGACACTGTGTTAGGTCACAAAGAATCATCCTATCCTTCTGAAGTAAATATAGGTTCTACAATGAATTTTGAAAATGAAAGTTTTAACAATGACGGCGACGATATGAGTATTAATAATGATGAGGGTAATGGTGTGAACCATAACAATGGAACTGTCGAAAATGTCGGAATTCAACAAACAAAAAAAAGGAAACTTGAAATTTTATCCATGGGCAGATACTTGTTTCTAAAAAATAAAAGACAGGAAGATGTAGAAAAAAACAAAGAGAATATAAAGCGACAAAAGTGGGAAGAAGAAAAGGAATTGCGGAAACAAGAGATAGAGGCTATTAAGTCATTAGCAGAAGCAATTGGCCGATCCAGTCAATAGAAGATTCCTATATATGGTAAAGGTTTTTATCAAATGTTTTTTATTATTTTTAGTGTTCTTTAGGTACACTTAAAATGAATGTTGTTATATATGTTTTTTAGTTTATAATACCTTAAAGGCTGTTTTTTTGTGATTAAATAGTTATCTGTAGTTAAAGGTAGTTTATAGTAACCCTAAACTTTATATTTATGAGAAAGCAATATTTAGTTTGTTGTTATTTACTTCAGTACCATTAAACTAAGATTTGTTCTTATACCTAGTTTTGCAAAATTAAAACATTTCTTTTAGATTGATTTGATAATATACTGTTTCTGAGCAAGTTTAATATAGGTCTGGTGGTATTTGAAAAATATAATAGTATATACTTTACTTCGGTTTATTTTATTTCATTTACTAAGTTTATTTTTCTATACGTACTTAATCTAAATCAATTACAATAAGTTCATTATTTCTTCTCTTTTTCTTCGAGCTTGTAATAGTCTCAGACTTCTATCTCCTTCTCTAATTTCTTGTTCAAATTCAGGCTCTTCTACCTCGATTTCGAAGTCCATGTTGTCAATAAAGTCATTATATTCCAAAGCTATGTTATGTAAAATACAAGCAAATAAAATATAGAATTTGGCATATTTCATATTTTTTAGGTCTAAAAACTGCAGTCGTCTCCATCTTCCTTTCAGTAAACCAAATGCCTATTCGATGAGCACCCTAGTACTGCTTAATTTGGTGTTAAATAACTTTTGTTTGGCACTTAAATGTCCATTGTCCTTAAAAGGACATAAGAGGTATGTCTCCAATGGGTATGCAGAGTCACCTAATAAATGTACATTTTCTTGCAAGGGACATGGTTCTCTGGCGAAATATTTGGCTAATGGCGAATTTGCCCACATTCTGGCATCATTAGCTGAGCCAGGCCAGCCACAGTATATGTCAATAAATTTCTTTTTTGAATTACATACTCCCTGCAGCAAAACAGAATGGTAGCCTTTCCTATTATAAAAGGAATTATCTCCTCTATAGGGTGCAGGAATTCTAATATGGGTGCCATCTATGCATCCCACCACACCAGGCATGCCATTTAATCTAACATCATTGAATTCCACTACCGTTGCATTAACTGCATCGCCTTTTGGCCATTTAATGTATTGACCTTTTAAATGTCTCTCAAACAAATGACAAACATATAAGAAAATTCTGTGACTGTTCCCACGTTCAAGACCAAATCTATCGGCCACACCTCGAAAACTTTCACAGTTGGCTATCACCCACACACTAAATAAAAGTGCCACTTTTGCTGTGGTTGGTGGCCTTCCGCAATTGACTGAAACTCTGTCATTCCTGCTTCGATAAAGTGGAGATACCTGTTGTAAAATGACCTAAAAATTAAAGACATTTTTAATTTATATATTTTTTTTCTAGTAGGTACCTACCTAGCTAATGTAATAATATATTAAGTAAGGAAAAAATGAAACTAAAAATATAAGAAGTTACACTGTGCCATTTACCTCCAAAGTGGACCGTGTAATTCTGAAGTGGCTCTGGAAGTCAATATCTGAATACAAATCTATAATTCTGATATAAGTATGGCTTCTCACACTTTTTTGTTTAGTACCTAACAATTCCTCATCCGAGTCATCTAATGTAGAGCTAGAACTTGATTCCTCATACTTTCTCTTTTTATTAGAACTGGCTAGAATTGCACCAAAAACTTGTATTGCTTGTCTGAAAAGAACATCATTACTTATAACAAGTACTATAAATAAATTAGTTTTTGGGTGTTTCCCCACAAGTAAGAAAAACATAACTTTGTAAGTAATAAAATCCGCTTTCAACTAGGAAACAAGGTTCCTGTATAAGTTCTTGTGTGACAGGGATTTAAATTTCCTTACACCTATTCTATTTTGTAGTATTTATTTTTCCTTACAACCTTACACAATGTTACAACTAATCTATCTAAAATATGACTTTAAAAGGCTTTGACTTAAATATGAATTTTGTTTCTTTGTTCCAACTCTAAACACAGTGCATGGCTTTTATTAATTAAAAAAGTTTTATTTTTCCTACTTGTGGTGAAACACCCAAAAAGTATTTTTTAGGACCTATCTATAAATCACAGAACACTGCCACAGCCACAAATATAAGTATTTTAAAATCATGGCAAATTTATTTAGTTTTTTGTATCGATTTCATACCCCTTTCATCATTTCTTTATCATTTTTTTTTATTATATTTACCTACTTTACGCCACTATTGCACCATTTCAAAAAATACTTACTTGCTAATCATACTCTGAACTAAAAAAAAACAGAAGGATGTTTTTCTTATAACGCAAATTAATTAATTAATAAACACGTGTTGGCTGTTGACAGTTGAAATCACTGGTGTTTTATTCACCGCTGAATCGGCGCAAATCTGCTCCATCGTACCAAATCATATGATAATCGTTTTCAACCGGGCCGAACATCGATGCCAACAGAGTGGTGGAAAAAACAACAAGAGGATCACCAATTTTATTAATCAAAAGTAAAATCGAAAAAAAGATGCGACCAATATTATAATGAATGCGAATTCGCCGAATTACTAGGAATCACAGAACACAGAATGCTCAGAACAGTACAGTCCAAACAACTAATGTAAACCACAGAAGAGAAAAAGAGATGGAAACGTTAAAACCAGTCGTACAGTCGATCGAGAAAATAAATTCGCTACTGCATGGATGCGGTGCTGCGACGATCAAGATTATATATTTATCTTTTTTTACTATTATGAAATAAAGGGAGATATAAACAGAGAAATCGTTCAAGTTCGGCGTCCGTGTTTCATGTTACTAAACTCGAGTTAAGTTCAAAACTCAAATATTTTTAGGCTGTGTGCCAGTTGTTTTGGTTGTTTGGTAACCAAAAAGTCCAAAATAGTCCGTATGAAGAGGGAGGAGGGTTAAATAACTAGTCAGGTTGTATTCAGGTGAAATAGGATCTTTATTAGGGAGTTTTTAGGCCACCTATTTGAACAGCAATACACTTTATCCGTTATATAAAGCATGCGCAGTAGCACCGAAATAAGGGAACACTTTAATAACCGACATTGCTCTACCTTAATTAAAGTAACAGTTACGTTGTTTTAATAAGGGATATTGCTTCTACATTGTTGCCGCCTATAGAACACTTATAAACATTTTGAATCATAAAACACTAAGGTCTGTAATAAATTCATGTCATATCGCTGAGCTTCAAGTTTGCAAAATTGTTTTTTACTATATTTATAGTTTTTTCTTTAAATAAACTTAAAAAAATCTCATTCAATTAAATGCTATGGCATCGTCCTAATTCAAATTTAAAAAGAAGAACTTCGTGTACCTAACCTAACCTCTGAGCTGTGCTAACCTCGTTGTCGTTATTTGGTGTTGTTATTTAAAGCGTCATTTTCTTTGTTTTGTGTTTTAAGTTTTAAATAGTTAATTAAGTGTTTAAAATGGAAGGACTAAAAAAGAGGCTACGATTTGGAGATTTCGATGATGTTATTCTTTTACGGGAAGTATTAAGTCTTAACCCCTTTGAAAATCCTAATGAGTGGGAAATAATACAAGAGCATGTCTTTTTAATTACAAAAAAGAAGTTTATGATCCGAACTTTGAAAGATCATCTTGAAAGATTAATAAAACTTTGGTTGGAAAAGACAAAGATTCTGAAAGACAAGTAAGTACATACAATATAAAACCTATCATATTTTCGATTTAAGATTAGTTTTTCACTTAATCTTAACAACTAAGTACTTATGATACTTTTAGGTCAGGTATTGACGAGCCTCAAAGTGAAAAGGATAACTTATGTCAGAATATTTATGAGCTAATGCAAACATTTAAAAAGGAAAAGCGGAACAAAAAATCAAGTGCCAGTGTTCGGGCTTTGGCCAAAGAAGAAGGAGAAAGTGCTCGTAATATGTGGGCCTCGATGAGGCCCAAGATGCAAGAATCCGCAGAAAACATTATGGACAATGTTGGGGTTCACGAACAAACATTTTTGCATGACCATTCCTGCGAGTAAAAATAAACAAAACAGTTTTCTTATTTACATCTTTATACTAACAGCTATAATATTATCTGCATAAACATCATAATATCTTATTTTTCAGATGGTATGGAATGCGAAGTCATAAATGAAAATAATGTTCAGGACTCTCAGGAGGAAATTTTCATAGACATTAGTAAGCAATGTTACTTTTACTTATTAACAATTAAAAAACTTTTTCTGTAGTAATGTAGGTACTTACATACGTACCTACCTACTTGTTCCACAAGTAGATAACATAGGTACCTATATCAGATTGGAGATTTTAACACAGTGATTATTACGAAAAAAACCACAATTTTATGCACAAAATAATTGAATATAATTTAAATGTTTAAAAAAAATTTAGTTTACATTAATATAATAACCTGCACACAGAAAATCAGCCTTTTTTAAAAATAAATGTGTATTTGGTTTTTTAATATCGGTACAATTTTTTTTGTAGACCCAGAAGGAAATTCTAAAGAAATTGGTATGGGCAACGAAAATCAGTTACTGCTGCCTTCTCCCCAGCCAAATTGGAATCCAGTACCAATAACACCTGCGAAACAAATGAAATTGTTAAGTGCAAGTGTAGCACCCAGTACACCAGCAAAAACCTCCAAAGTTCTAGGTAATTTTTTTTAAAAGTTGAATTTTGTTATTAATAGAATTTTACCACAGTGCTACCTACACGGTTGACAAAACTTAAAGTATATTAACATATTTTTATTAAATAATGGCTAGTAGTAACTTTTATTTTTTTTAGGCCCAGTCAGATCTAGGATTCGAAAAGTAAACACTCAGAGGCAAGGGCTGGCATATTTAGAAAAATATGACAGGGAACAAAATGACATAAAACAAAAGGAAATGGCACTGGAGTTCAGAAAAGTAGCCCTCCAAGAAGAAAAACTTGCTTTGGAAAGGGAGGAAACAGTAAGAAAAGCAGCTCTTGAGGAAAGAAAAATGGCATTGCAAGAGTTTGAAACAAAAAAGAAGTTAGAGTTAGAAGAAAAAAAAATAAAAATGGAAGAAAAGAAAATTAGTTTGGCATTAGAGGACAAACAAATTTTGAAGTCTTTAGTTGAAAGACAGGATAAGATTATAAATTTATTGTTAACCACAACTTGCAACCAAGTGTAAATAAAACTATTTTATAAATTTACCTTTTTTGTCTTAATTTCAGTGTCTACAAGACAAATCACAGTTATTACTTAACAGTAAGGTTTCGTAGTTCTGTGAGAAACTTTTTAGTCAATTTTATTATTAAAATAATGTTTCAGTTGAATCTGGTAGTCTATGACATGTTTAAGATTGCAAATAATTTGCGTTTGTTAAAACTAGAACAAGGAAAATAAAATAATAATAATATCGGAATTGGAATTATTTTTATTTTAAAATATAAAAAATACCTAAAAAAAAGTACTTGTTTCTAGTACTAGTACTTGTTAGGTTCTTCAGCCCTGTTAGTATGGGTTCCAGAAAATAATTTTCTGAAAAACGCTAAAGAAAACTAGTGACACTTATTTAAAATATTTAATAATTGAGACACTGCTCCAGAGTTATAGGTTCAATATTAAAAAACTGTGCAGTTTGACAACCATACAGAGAAATATAACAATTTGTTAGTATATTTGCTGAAATATACATTTCTTCAATATCTTGCAACAATAACTTTTGGTTTTTCTTAAAGTCTAAGAATGCAAATTCGGATATAGTTTTCCCAAAACTCCACTCCACTGCCTGCCGTACAACAGACATGGATGTGTTAAAATTTTGTTGATCTTCATTAATACCCCGACCTGGAAATGGACATAATAGAAGTTCTCTTATTCCATATGCCTGATCTCCAAATATAACATAGTGCCTACCATCAGGAAACCTCATATGGTTCTCTAATTGCTCATACAATCCAGATTCCCTAAAAATACCAGCATCATGGCGTCGACCTGGAAATGCTCCTATAAGACTAGTAGTTATGCCATCTGGAGTAACAACTGCCTGGTATTTGACACAATGATAGCGTTTGTGTCCAGAGTAGTACTCTTCCTGGTCTTCTGAAGGGCGGCAGATAGGTCTTGTCGTACCATCTATAAATCCCCAACAATTTTGAATGGCTGCCCCTCTTGCGGATATAGCCTTGAACAATATATAATATAATTATAACAATGAATATACTAAGGGGTAGTCAGTTATATATTTTTTTATAGAATTATTTGGTGTTGTATTTGCGTAGCTTTGAATTTTTATGTGGTGCTCGTTCTTTAATTTTAGAGGTCACTCTGTTGCTGTTTATAACCGACAAAATAAAATAGTTTAGTAGAAAAATACTCACATCTGCATACAGTTGTAAACGGTTTTGATTCATCCAGTTTAAATTTGCTATATCTTCTAGGAGATGGCTGAAATTTCTGTGGATATGCATATTAACAAAAGTGCAAATCTCGGAAAGCGCAGGGCTTGATCTTTGAAAAATACTTTCTAGGTCACACAAACGATTTGGGTATGCTAACCTTCGAAGAAATATACATAATCCCTCTATTCCTACAAATGAAAAAACAGTACAGAAAGTACAATATACTTTTTTTTTCTTACATAATAAAACGTTTCAGAGCGCTTATAGAAAATCAAACCATAAGCTGTGAACAAAAACATTAAGCTTTCACTTACCTGTTGCTAAATGTCCTGATCTAGTTCTGATCTGATCCGGAATTCGCAGGGCAGCAACTAGTCTTGGAATGTCTTGTTTGGCAAAACGAAAATTTAGTTTGGCCTCTTTGGCTTCGTAATCATCCAAGTTAAAAATAGGCCTAACAACCGCGTCACCATCAACAGGATCTGGAAATATGTCATGAAGAATCATTCCTCTTAGCACATCGTGATTTACCCCTTCAGGACCTCTTCTTCTAATGATAATGTCAATAATCTCTTCCATATTCAAATTAACAAAGGCAAAATTTAAAAAATTGCCCAAAGTAAATAGTCTGTCCTGTATATTCTTACAAATTACAAACTTTTTAAAATTGAGGTTATATTATAAAATAAATGCAACTGTCGCTGTCACTTGTCACGTTAACAAACGCCTCGTCAAATGGTTTAAAAACTAATATTTGAAATACCTTATTAACGTAGCATATTTACTTTATTAGCAGATAAAGAGATATAACGTCTGACGTTTAGGTTGTGGCCTAAAAACTCCCTATTGTTTTGATCATCTATTTATAGTGTCTTGTGACATATGACGTTATTGGCATTGTTGCCAATCTATGTAAGAGGTGTGTTCACATACACACGTTACATCTCCCCTTTTAAAACTATCTCTTACCCCCCTATTCTATATGTTTCAACGACGTCGTTAGGGGTCGTTAATAGACGACTATCGTAAATATAACGATACGTTTGAAACAAACTTATTCTGTAAAATTACGACTGTAGTTACAAGACGACAAGTCGTCAAAATATTGTCGTTGATGAAACGCAAGCTGGGATGCTGTCGTTGAGGGTCGTTGTAAGCTTAGGAGGCCAAGTTGGTCGATCTAATACTTTTTGTTGTGTTTTTTTGCAAGGATTATAATATCTTGTTTCAATTTTTATTATGAATAGAATACGAAGGCGCAGAATATTTAATTTTTTACTGGAAGAATTAGCAAGAAGGTATGCATGTTTACATAAATATTTAATATTTAAAGTAGGTTGTTTATAACAAGTAAACAAACAACTACAATAATAATAATATTGTTTTAAAATTGAACTTAAAATGTTTTAAGTTATAAAATTTGGTCCTTTTTAGGGCACAGAACAGATTTGTAACACGGCAGTTAAGAGATACAACTGATCCTTTTAATATTCCTGACCAAAATTTTCGACGAAATTATCGGCTAACAAGACAGGTGGCTAGAAATCTGTTTTTAGAAATGTTACCCCATTTTACCCGAATTAGAAGAAACACTAGAATTCCGAATATTCTAAAGGTCAGTTTATGCGCATGATGCACTTGGTAGGTAGGTACTTAACAAAAAAGTGAAACTCTTTTGGGTTTTTTTTTAGTTCATAGCAGCTCTACATTTTTTTGCCCATGGCAGCTACCAAAAGTCCATAGGAAGGGATAGGAGTGCCAGTATGTCACAACCTTCTGTAAGTCGCTGCCTACATGAAGTTTGTGATATATTGGTAGGCTACTTTGCTAATCGGTATATCCAGTTTCCTACTGAACTTCAAAATATAGTTACTGTTAAAGCAGGGTGAGTTTCTCATTTTAATTTCAGATGGTTCGAATGCTTTTATATGGTTGGGTTTTTCAAACCCCACTTGAATTTGTCAATATTTTCGTATAGCATCTTATTGTCGGGAAGGTGTATCAAAAAAAGAAAAAGATTTTTGGTGAATCTCTATATAGGTACTTCCTTATTGAGAATTTTGTTAGATTCTGACTTCTAACTCTGAGTTTCTGTTAAATAACAAGATTCTATTTTCCTTTTTTTTTAAGCTCTTATATGCTTTCGTAGCATCTTGAGTAAAAGGTGAAATTAATTTTTACATAGTATGTATATTCTTTTAGTTTTTTTGAAAAATTTGCATTTAGTGGAGTTATTGGGTGTATCGATTGCACCCATATTAAAATATTTCCACCAGCTGTAAATGATCCAGTGATGCCTGGGAATGTTTTCATCAATAGGAAGGGTTTTCATTCTTTGAATTGTCAAATTGTAAGTAGGTATCTTACCCAAAAAGAAGTAATATATGGAGGTGATTGTTTTGTAGATATGTGATTCAAATCTGAAAATATTGGCTGTGAATGCCAAGTTTCCAGGTTCAGTACATGATGCAGCTATCTGGAGGTTAAGTACCATTCGGCAATGGGCAATAAATAATTATGAAAATGGTGATAGAAATACATGGCTTTTAGGTATTTATTACTTAATAAAATAAAAAAATTGTCTAGGTAAAAAGAATTTTTTTAACATCTTACAGTTTGTTGCTCTTACAATTTTGGCCAATTAATTAATTAATTAATATAAGTATTTTGTTGTTTTAGGGGACTCAGGGTATCCGCTAGAGCCATTTTTATTAACTCCAATACCAGGTGCTGATCCTGATAATCCAGAGGGGCGCTATACAGCAACACACATACTAACAAGAAATACTGTTGAGAGGTGTATTGGCCTCTGGAAGGCTTATTTCAGATGTTTACTTTCTGATAGAGTACTACATTATAAGCCAAAATTTGCCACAAAAATAATCTACTCATGTGCCATACATAATATTGAGAGATCATGGATTAGTGGATAATGATATAGAAATAGGTAAAAATACAAAAACCTTATGCACTTAAATCTTGACAGCTACTTAATATTTAATTTATTTGAAACCCCTCTTATGTATGTAGTGTTGTTTGTAATTTGTAATTGTCGATAAACTACCATGTTTTTTTTTTAATCGAAAAAAGGTATTTTGAGACAAGAAAGCATGCATATTTAATCATTAGTTCTAAAAAGTTCCTTCTCAAATTTTATTCTGCAACTAGTGATTTTAGTTGCTTTACACTACATGGTTACAAACTGAGGTAATTGAATTACTGCTGTACATGGCCCTAAAAACCTTTATTTGTTTTAATTTTTGTTTATTTTCAGAACTGGAAATTGACGATTACCTACCAGATATTCCACAACACAATAATCTTCACCTTGATGGAGTAAGGACAAGAAATAATGTTATACAAAGATTTTTTATGTGATATCTATTAGGTATAATAAACTTCTTAAAAACTTGCATGTTATTTTACTATTGTACTACCTACTTACTCCTTGGCAAGTTATGTTACAAAACGTGGTTAAAACTAATTTCTTATTATAACGTCTGTTCTAGCAAGCGGGTTGGGGCCAGTTTTTATCAGAAATACAGTCTACCACATTGATATTGTATGTAGGGCCCATGATGGCTTATTATGTCCTATCATCAATTGTGTTTGAAGGTTTAAAACTGTCAAGGACTGCTTGCTAGAACAGACCTATAGTATAATACATGTCAAGGTTTTTCAACCAACAATAACTGAACAACTAACAAAGTTAAGTAACTTTAAAATTTAAAAAATCATTCGTAGTCTGAATCACTAGTATCGCTTACATTTACATTATACTTGACTTTAAGTTTAAGTCTTGACATTTTATTTTCTTTTTGTTTTAAAAAAACAAGCTTCGCTAGGTTTTTATTTATATTCTGTAGTACAGAGAGTGATGGGTCCTCCTGCTCCGTCATGATTTTTTTTACCTGTTGAATCAGGTTATTTTCTGTTACTTTCTTGGGTTTCTGATCCATCTGAAGATTTCCTTCATTTTCTGGCATCTTAATATCTTTTGCGTGCACTTTCACTTTTTCCGCAAAATCAGGTTTGATAGTTGATTGGTTCATTGGGACATCCTGTTTGGGTATCTATAACAATAATTTTTAGATAAGATAAGGGTTGGATTTCTATAGACATAGGAAGATGACCTCTCAAAACAGATTAAAATTATGAATCCTGGTAAATTGGTAGATAATTTTACACAAACTGACAGGGCAGGATTATTGACAAATGCGGCTGCTACTCAGACCAATGTTAAGATGCAGGACGTTGCATTACAAGCTGATGGTCCCTGTATTAGTATTAGTAATTGCATTGGTAATCTTATACAAACTGACAGGGCAGGATTACTGACAAATGTGGCTGGTACACAGACAAATGTTAAGATGCAAGATGTTGTATCACAGACTGATAGTCCTTGTATTAGTCAAAAGGGGATGCAAACCTCTCCAGAGAAAAAAATGTCTGATTTGGAAATGGATAACAAGTTAAAACTAATGGAAGAACAAAGACATGAGCTGTTAGTTACAGTTGAAAGTGATCAACCAGAACTGCCTAGTGATCGACCTGTGAGCAGAGCTTTGGTGTTGTCTGATGAACAGGGAAGAAAATTGAACTCTACTCTGAGCTCTTGTTTTTCTAAAAACTCTAAAGTAGACTTTACGATTGAGCATATTCTTAAACCAGGTGCGGGTCTGGACAATATTGTTTGTAACTTGCGGTCGCATGTACGGAATTTTACTTCTAAGGATTATGTAGTGATAATAGGGGGGTTGAATGACTTTTGTAACGATAAGGTTCCGGCTGGTAAAGTCATACAAAATATCATTGAGGAATGTCCTCATACAAACTTAATTTTCTTATCTGTACCTTACGTTTTTCCATATAAAACTAATTTCAAAATCTACAAATTTAACAATAGAATGTACAACTTCTTTCTCAGAATCAATTCTGCTTCTGAAAATCTTGTGCTTTTTCTTGATATTAATTTGGCAAATGGATTAAAGATGAAAATTGGGGCGCTATCTCTTGAACTGTCATCTTGCATCCTAGACCACTACAAATTTGGTAAACAAAGAAATCTGATTTTTATTAAGCCGACTGAGCTTCATTCGGAGAATAATGGGTTTGGGGACGCGTTTGGTGCATTTTGTGGTGGTTGTGGTCCTGTGCATTCTGATGAGGGCGGCTCAGCCTTGCTCCCGGAGAGCAGTTTTATTGTGGCGCCTACTTCGCAGGATGTTCAGGATAGCAACATGGCGGGTCTGGAGAGTGATGTGGGTTCAGGTATGTGTAGTGATTCTTCTTTTTTATAATTTCATCCCCTGAGTCAAATTTGGCAAGGGAGGGTGCACGCTTAACCATATTTCTACAGAATATTCAATCGCTGCGAAATAAGTGTGATGAATTATATATCCTGTTAGAGGCGAATAATTTTCCTGACTTAGTTTTAATTACCGAGCACTGGCTTAAGCCAGATGAATGTTTTCTGGTACCGGATTATAAACCCGTTTCCTTATTTTGTAGAGAAGACTCCATTCATGGTGGTACTCTTATTTTGTCTAGGGGAAGCTGTAGCTTTCAAAAAATTGATAAATATAATAGTCTTCTCACAGAAAAAACTTTTGAATTTTCAGTGTGCTTTTGTAAACAATATAATATTTATATTCTATGTGTATATCGTTCACCTGCAGGTAATGTGTATGAATTTTTAAATAAACTTGATTCTCTGTTGAGCAATATTCCCACAAATTCTAAATTGGTGTTGGCGGGGGACATGAATATTGACTATGGCAATAAGGATTCAGCAAGCACTGTTCATCTTGGAAATCTATTGACAGCTTATGGCTTGCAGATGCATGTGCAGTCTCCCACCCGTTTTTGTGTTTCAGCCGCTACAACTATTGACTATATATGTTCAAACTGTGATGTTTCCTGTTGTTCGGTGTTGAACTCGGGAATATCTGATCATGAGGCTGTTAGTTGTAGTTTAAGTTTTGATCGTCCCAAGTCAAGCAGGAAGCGCAGGCATGGACGTATATTTAATAAAGCTGCTTTTCTCAACTTTCAATGCTTGTGTCAGAAAGTAAACTGGGGTTCTGTACACATGTCGGATGAACCTATTGCTTTGTTTCATTCGGTTTTGCTAACACAGTTTAATAGAGCATTTCCTCTGAAGTGGATTAAAATTAGGTCTAAAAAACGCAATGCATGGCTCACTGAGGGTCTAAGAGTCTCGGGAGCGAATTTACGGTCCTTGAACTATATCAGAAGGTTTTGTAAGGATCCAGGGTTCATTACATATTGCAATAGGTACCGTAATATTTATCGCAGGCTTCTAAATGCTGCAAAAAATTTGTATTATGAAAGGAAACTTGCACATTCTGCAAACATCCAGAGGGATAGCTGGGCAATGGTTAACGAATTTCGTAATAAATCCGGTGATGCTGATGATGATATCGATGTGGATCCGGATACTTTTAATGAGTACTTTTGTAGCATTGCAGGCAGGCTGACTGGTAAGATTGTGCCTTCTACTGACCCACTTGATTACTTGAGGGATGTAAATGTGCCTGGTTCCTTCTACTTTTTCCCTACAAATCCTCAGGAAATAAAAGATGCCATTCTTGAAATAAAAAATAAAAAATCCTCTGGAAATGACGACATTTCATCCGAGGTATTAAGTAAGTTACCCTTTAATGCACTGCATGCTCTGTCTGAGGCCATTAATGATAGTTGGTCTAAGGGGGTTTTCCCCTCTTGTTTAAAGTCATCAGTTGTGATTCCTCTTCATAAAGGAGGTGATCGGAACGAACCGTCTAGCTTCAGACCTATCTCCTTGTTACCTAGTCTCTCTAAGGTTATCGAAAAAATTGTCAAGAAAAGAGTGTGGAATTACTTATTGGCACATGATATAATAACGGGTGATCAGTTTGGTTTTCAGAAGTCTAAGGGTACTCATGACGCCATCTTCAGTTTCTTGGAGAGAGTGTATCTTGGATTGAATGATGGTGGGGCCACTGCGGCGGTATTCTGTGATTTGTCGAAGGCATTTGACTGCGTGGATCACGGAATACTGTTGCAGAAGCTTCATCGATATGGTTTTAGGGGCTCATCTATTGATTGGTTTTGTTCATACCTTGAGGGCCGTACTCAGGTGGTTCGTAGTGGTGGCGCAAGGTCATTGATGTTGCAGGTTGGGTGTGGAGTTCCTCAGGGGTCGGTCCTGGGACCCTTGTTATTTCTGATTTATGTAAATGACATAGTGCGCTTGAATATTTCTGGAACGTTCACCTTGTTTGCTGATGATACCTCTGTCCTATGGCACAGCAGGGAGGTCCAAAGCTTAAGGCAACAAATATCTCAGGACCTTATGGAAATTAAAAAATGGTGTGATGCCAATCTGCTTACTTTCAATATTGCAAAAACAAATATTATAGGCTTTAAATGTGATATGCAGGGGTTGAATTTGGCCACTGAGCCTCTACAGGAAAATGCCTCAACAAAGTTTCTGGGAGTTGTCATCGATGGCGAGCTTAAGTTCGAAAGTCATATATTGAGCCTGAGTAAAAGATTGTCATCTGCGTGTTTTGCCATTCGTACCGTGAGAGCGGAACTTGGAACAACAATCGCTCGTACAGTCTATTTTGCATTATTTGAATCTCGTCTTAGGTATGGTATTGCATTCTGGGGCGCGTCTACCAAGTGCTTGCTGAGTCTGATAATTGTGTTGCAAAAGAAGGCGATTCGCTTCATCGCAAATGTCCATCAAAGGGAATCTTGCAGACCGCACTTTCGGGCTCTTCAAATTTTAACTATGACATCCTTGTTCATCCTTGAAATTACAACATTAATTTTTAAAAATTACCATAACGCTCGTGGTGAATCGGAGCGCACGACCCGTCAGACCTTGCATGTACCCCTGCCTATACCAAAATCTGAATTAATAAGAAGATCAATCTTTTATAAGGGCAAACAAATTTTTAATATCTTGCCCGACAGGATAAAACTGTTAGGATCTTTGAAGTTGTTCAAGAAAACCTTAAAAAAATCCTCTTGGATAAGGCTTACTACGATATGCGTGAATTTTATGACGACCCGCCACTGTAACTTTTGTATCGTCTCACTTTGTGGGCTATTGGCACTTAATTTTTTATATACTTAATTTTTTATATACTGACCACATACCTACTGTTTTTACCTAATTATTGTACTTTAGTTTATTGTTGTTTTAGTCTGTAGTGTAATATACATCATATTGTGATCTATGTCTTATATTAGAAATTAGAATAGCATGCTTTGTCACCGAAATTCCAGTTTCATGACAATAAAGTATTTTTTGATTTGATTTGATTTGAAGTCATTTTAAGTATTGTATGATATTACTCCGAGTTCAATAACCGTAATCTCCCAATTTGTAGTATTTGCAATACAATTATTGTGATTTTGCAATGCTCAAATAGCTATTCTAATTCAAATTCTGCAATGGATATAAAATTTTGAGAAGTTTGTTTCTTCCTTTATTGTGGACTTGCCCATGAAAGAACATTATAATTACTTACCTCAGGAATACCAATCTCATCAACACCTGAAATACCATCTACTACAACTTTTCCAGTTAACTCGATCAGTTTTACTTCCAAATCTGTTAAACTTTTTTCAGGTTCACCACCACCAGTCATTTGACGAGCAAGTTTAAGGTTTCTGGCCTTCTTCCGTATTTGACACTTCCAATCAGTGAAAACCTAAAAAAAAAAATGTAAATCTTAAAAGTAAAGAGCAGGATAATTTAAGCATTCCAGTCGAATGAGTGATAATAAAAATAGGTAGGTAGTTTAAGATGTGTTTGTAGTTCTATTTTAGATAAAAAAAAGGTACTTACCCTTTTCCACTGAAAAGTAGTTCTTGTGGGACCCCCACAACTGTTTAACTTCGAACTTAGTAAATCCCAGGCCTGATCTAAAATTTCTGGAGATGCTGGCTGAAATTTATTATTTCTAATGAAAAGATTGCTTTCTAACTCTTCTAAATAAACGGCATATTGCTGCCTGCTGGTTTTGCTGCTCCTCTTTTTTTCCATTATTAAATTTTCGAATACGAATACAATGCAACGCCAGTAACACAACTTTTTCTGTAGCAAAATTCAAAAAACCGAAAAATGAAATGAGGTTAGTTTTTCTCATTTTTAAATCACTAAACATACATTTTATCCAACTTGACGTGTTAATTATGTTTCTTTTTTTATTTACCATAAGCTAGAAAAGGACAGAAATAACCGGACTTGTCAATCGTACGAAAATGAATTATTCAGCAGATACTATGCATCCTAGAAACATTCGTCAGTCGTTGAATACGGGTTAACGATAATAAATCCTGATAACGATACCTTTACAGAATAGCATTCTTTCGATTGTCGTTGAAAAAGTCGTTAGGAAATCTATAACGACAGCAGTTTTCGAACGACATCGTTGATTAACGACTTCTTACAGAATAGGGGGGTTACCTAAACTATATATCACAGATTTATAATAATATCACATAGTCACATTTTACACTTATTCACTAACATTTTATAACATTTACATGGTGTAACAATTAATTAATTTTTTGACCTCATATATGTATACATTAACGATTTATAAAATACATTTCCCTTTTAACATGTAAGAGACATTATTTAAAATTGAAGTAGTTATTAAATTTAGCAGGCGTTTTGCTAATTCTACCCGACTTTGTAGTTACTTTATTATCAGGAAAGTCTCTTACATATTCTGTCAAAGCTTGTGCTTTATTAGATTGCTCTGACTCCAGATGATAATTGTGTGGTGAATCATCTCTACCCACATAGCACAAACATTTTCTACGAATATTACCAGATTATCCAAAAAAAATTATTCGATTAATCCTGATTAATCATACAATATCTAATCTTCTATTGGGAATATTCCTAGAAATCCGATATGTGAGAAAATGAGCACATTTCAGGAATATTCGAAGAGAATATTCTGAGCCAATGAAAAATAGATTATACGAATATTAAATATTCAAAGAGAATATTCTGAGCCGATGAAAAATAGATTATAAGAATATTAAATATTCGAAGAGAATATTCTGAGCAGATGAAAAATAGATTATAAGATTATTAAATATTCGAGGAGAATATTCTGAGCCGATGAAAAAAGGATTATAAGAATATTAAAGGAATAGCTATTAAAAATCCCCAGAATATTCTAGCATAATGATAAGGTGGGAATTTTCAAATTAAAGACAGTTGTTCAATTCTTACTTTACTTTAATAAAGTACTAAGGACAAGTACAGTGTGATCCACTTATCGTGTCCATATTTTGATTTAATATTATATAACGTTGCTTAAGAGTTAAAGAAAAAAGTTAAATAGATAAATTTCTTGCATTGGCATAAAATGATTATCTGTTCATTTTTTATAGATACAGAGAGTCTCATTTTCCCAATCCAGGCACCAACTTTCTTATTTTAAACGAAACACCCTGAATATTGACAGGTATTTAGATTTCTTTTAACATTTTATAGGTATAGGTATCCTTTAATATGCCTATTTGTTATCGTTTAGCCAATATTTAATTTTTTTAGGTAAATTTTAATCCTAAAAAACTTATAAAATAGCATTTGAGATGAATGCTCATTTAGCAAAAAAAAAATATATTGGCTAAACGATAACAAATAGGCATATTAAAGGTTATTTAAAATTCATATAAAATTTTAAAGGAAATCTAAATACTTCCCATTATATATACGGTGTATCATTTAAAATAAGAAAGTTGATCCCTGGACTGGGAAAATAAAACACCCTGTACATATATATATATAAAATAAATACATACAAATTTTACGTCAATGTAAGAAATGTATCTATTTAACTTTTTTCCTTGACTCTTAAAGCAACGTTATGATATCAAATTAAAATGTGGATAAGATAAGTGGATCATATATACTGTACAAGAGTCAAGAACTATACTAAAAATTATAAAAAATGCCTATAATTCATTCAATGCCAACTTCATTATTCACTACTTCTGCTTTTTTTTTCAGTCTTTCGATGGATTTTGATAAATAGATACTAGTTTTTGATTCAATTTCTTTGAGGGTTGGAGGATTGGCACCCACTTGTAGAGTTTCTAGGAAAAAACAAACATTACATTACCATTTACAACATAAACTGTAAAAATTTAAATAAATAATAAATACCGGCTGTTTATAATTTTTTATTAGTTAAACATATTTAAATAAAAGCACAAACCAAGTAGGCATTGATATTTTTAGTTAACTGACAGGAATACTGAGGTTTTGGCACAACTTTTAGTTAACTAAAATATGTGATTTTGTTATACCATGCAATGAAAAACTAATTTGCGCAGTTTAAAAAAATAGTTAAAAGCGCCTTATTAAGCTAGATTTTCATGCATCCGTTATCCGATGATACGATCATCCGACGGCGCTCTGATTGGTCAACATTTTTTGCTGTCATTATTTCGTCCGAAAAATTTAACATTTGTCCGTCATCGTAAAAAGTTAAAATAAATTTAACTTTTATACGATATCGTATTATTTTGACATCTTTGACATATACCTTTAACCTTACTTTCTTTCTTGTTTTCCTGTCTGGTTCATAACTGTCACAAAGATTTTTATAAACAATTTATTTTTGTTTTATTATTATAGCTTTGGTTACTCAAAATACACGATTTGTTGTACTCATATTTAAAATAATAATGAACCGCCGTGGAAGGTGCTCTAATTATCGGTTCTATGCACAGTTAGAGCTAGAAAAGCGCCGAAGAATGAACAACGTGTTGTTATTATCACTTTTATTAATAACCAGAAGAAAAAATAAAAGGACCCCTAAACGGTTTTGGATAAGACATATTTTCCAAAATCGGCAACAACAAGGTGCCTATCATAATTTATTAAACGAAATGAGACTCACTGATAGTGAAAAGTACTTCAATTACCTAAGAATGTCAAGTGAAAATTTTAATATCTTACTTAATATTGTGGGGCCTAAATTATCAAAAATTCACTGTGTACGAGAACCAATATCTACTGGCGAAAGGCTGGCACTTACACTAAGGTAATTCTTATGTTTAATAAAAAGAACATTTACTTTATTAGAACAGGTAAGAATTTTAAATTTACTTTTACCTTATAGATACCTTGCAAGTGGAGATAGCATGGTGTCAATTTCATATGCATTCCGCATTGCTCCTACTACAGTAACACACATAATATATGAAAGTTGTAATGCCATATGGGACTGCTTAGCTGATAGTGTACTTCTTAAACCTGGTGAAGAATCTTGGCTAACTATTGCAAAGGATTTTGAGGAAGGATGGCAGTTCCCTCACTGTGTGGGAGCAATTGACGGGAAACATGTTATTATTCAGGTAAGTAGGTACCTAGATAGATGAAGATTCAGATTCACTAAAATTAACATATTTTGTCAGAACATTTTGTATTTCCATTCCTATATTTTAATAGTCATATGATAATACAACTTATTACATAAAATAAGTTATGTAATTAAGTGTTAAACAGTGGATATAAAGGTAAATATTTTTGTAATTCGTAGGCACCAGAACATTCCGGATCAACATATTATAATTATAAGGGATGTCATAGCATTGTCCTACTGGCTTTATGTGATGCTCGTTACAAATTTACCCTGGTGGATATTGGTGGTGAAGGCCGACACAGCGATGGGGGGATATTTAAGAATTCTAATATTGGAAAATGTATTTTGGAAAACCAAATGAAGTTTCCACCACCTTCTCTGCTCACTGAGAATGATGATCCTTTTAATTATTATATTGCTGGCGATGAAGCATTTCCTTTGTCTACGTGTCTTATGCGCCCATATCCAGGAAGCTATTTGTCACAAACTAAAAGGATTTTTAACTATAGGTAGGTAGTATTATGAAAAAAAGAATGAAAAGGCATTCTATTAAGTAAAGATGCAAATTATATCATAAAAGATATCTGTTTTATTTTAGGTTGTGCAGGGCACGTAGAGTTATTGAGAATGTCTTTGGCATATTAGCAGCTAGATGGCGAATATATAGAAAACCAATTATAGCCAGCCAGCCAACTGTAATAGGAATTGTGAAAGCCACAGTTTGCTTACACAATTATATAATGAATTGTGAATCAAAAGCAGGAAATGAAAAGCGGTACTGCACTTCCTCTACTATAGACAGAGAAGATGAATTGGGAGGTGTAATAGAAGGAGACTGGAGAAAGGAGCCCAGCAATAACCTAATTTCTGTAGGAAGAACAAGTACAAATATGTATGGCCGAGTAGCTGAGACTATGAGGGAAAGATTATCTAGATATTTTGTTGGACAGGGAGCAGTTGCCTTTCAGTGGGATAAATGAAAAAATAAATCAGTATTACTATTTTTATTTGTGTGTATACAGAGAGTCTGCATAAAATTGACCACTTTCCTAAGCACTAAATGTCACCACAAAAGTCTGCAATATAATATGATACACCCTGTATATTTTATTTGCAACTCAACTTAAGTACACTTTACAGAGCTATCTATTTAAACTTTCAATTAAGATAAAACAGATTTATTTTTAAGTTATTTTAAATAATTTTGGCTGCCTTCATATGCAATTTGTAGTAATTTTATTTCTAACCTACTTCTCTCGTTCTGTGGCATCATGCTGAGCATCTGTGATATGCGTATGCATATAGGATTTATTTTTTCTCTTGTGATTTCCTCAGGGGCAAGAGGTGGTTGAATAAGAACTGGTTCCTTATTGACCTTACCAAGAGCTTCCAGAATGGCTCCTTCAATGCTGTTTTTTTTCATCCTTCCTCCTTTTGTTTCATCACTACTTTGATTTGAACTAATTGGTGATAACAAAGGTGAAGAGCAACTTGATGTACTTGGTGATGGTGGTAGAATATTTGATACTGTAGGTCGGAAATTTATGGTGTCATTAAGAAATAAAAGCAGATCATAATAGTCCCACTTCTTCTTTTTTGTGGCACCAGATCCACTTGGAGTGTATTCACCCTTAATTCGAACAAAGGTGTCCCTCAAATGACGCCACTTCTTTTGTAACAATTCTATGGAAAATTCTGGGTTTTCACCAAACTCATTGAAAATTTCCAACCATAAGTTTTCTCGGATAGTTTTGGACCTCTGTTTTAAGGGCAGTCGAGAATCCCATAATGCTGGTCTCACTTCAACACACGATATTAACAATTCTTCCACAGTGTATTCGGTAACTTGTGTGGACCCCTACAATATTTTAGTTACTTTAAACAGGCTCTATACTATTTTAACATTATTTATATATTTAAAGCCACTGTTTTTGTCTGCTTACCTCAGTTTCTTCATTTATGCTCTCCCCAGGAAAGTCTTGGCTTTGCTCCATAAAGAATTACCTATTGAGTTTATTAAAAATTACAATGGAAAATCGAATTAGGTAGAACCCAAGGTTAAAGTGAAGCGGTGAAGCCAAAAAATTTTAAGTAAGTAAAATTGTAAAATAAACAGATAACAGATACCTACTTTATTGACATTTCACAATATTGACAACTATGACAAGAGGAACTGACTTTCGTATAATCGGACAACGGATGCATGAAAATGCAAAAAATATCAGTTGGGACTGAATATTTTGACCAATAAAAAACCGCTATTCTAACCAATAGGGACCGTTTCGTATTATCGTATCGTCGGATAACGGATGCATGAAAATCTAGCTTTAGTTGCAAAAATATTTTTAATAATTTATTTAATGGTATTCAATAAAAATTTAGGTCTTGTCCTTAAGGTATTCACTGTCTATAAGGGCATTAAGATATTTATAATTTACCTGCTAAAGCTTCAAACAGTTTTGTTGTCTGGAATGCTTTTTTCCCCTTGTGCCCGCTACGGCTGTAGTTCTTCATAACGTTATCATCTAACATTTTTCTTAAGATTCTGTTGATCGAATCTGTTAAGTTCTTCCCACCAATTTTTCTTAAATTTTGAATCTTAAATATATTAACATAAATTATAGTTAGAACAT
The DNA here is from genome assembly GCA_963920685.1 of Polydrusus tereticollis. Taxonomy (NCBI): domain Eukaryota; kingdom Metazoa; phylum Arthropoda; class Insecta; order Coleoptera; family Curculionidae; genus Polydrusus; species Polydrusus tereticollis. Next base: position 80,777,417 of record OY987332.1, on the reverse strand, counting down.
TTGCAAATGTTGGTGGAATTAAACCTAAACAACATAAAAATATTGCTAATTAAACCTAAACAACATTAAAATATTGCTCATTAAGCATTTCCAACTGATTAAATAATTATGAAACACTAATACTTACAAATAACTTGCTTATATACTTCTTCATTTTCTAAATGGTTTTCGGATTCATTCCATACCACAAGAAACGATCAACTCACAAATTAACAAATTTATTTAGGTTAGATTTCAGTTCGTCTAGTGATCGGTGATGACTAGACTTGGGCTTAACCTGTGTCACTAAACAAATGATCCCGGCAGCCGAACGGAGCCGAATGCAGTCTTCTTGTATATTGTGAGTATGGAGATCTTTTCCACCATTCGTATCGTCTAGGTATGCGAAAATAATGAATTGGTGTGTTGCACCACGGGTTCAATTTATAGAAGTATTAAAAATGAAAATATGGTATTATTTTGTAAATACCTACTTTTGAAATGACAGATCACATGAACATTTTAATATTGCAGTGGAGAGATACAATAGAAAAATAGAAAACCAGGATTAAAATAAATAGCTTTATTTAGGTATAAGTACCTACAATAAATATGAAAACTCTAACTTTATTTTATAAAAGTCTCGTTAAATCTTTAATTCGATTCGGAATTTTGGTTTGGGAAGGGGGGGGGGGGTCTATATGATAAGGCCCTCTACCGTTTGAACATCGCTCAAAAATATATTTTGAAAATCATGTTTAAGCTAGATTGATTATATCCAACAGAATTATTGTTTTCGAGTGACATCTGTAATGTAAGAAAGAACTATGTATATGGTCAGTGTGTCGGCATTTGTTCATAGGAGTAAATCATTGGAAAGTACTGTAAATCACCGCTATACTACACGTGCTAGAATGAATGATAATATAAATATTCCAGTAAGTAAGAATAATATTAATTTTAATAGTCTGGCCTATTTGGGTCAAAATATATACAATATGCTTCAGGGAACATTAAAAAGTATAAAAAATATATCTAGATTTAAAACTGAATGCAAAAAGTGTATAACAAAAGAATACAATAACTTGAAATGGGAGCGAGCATTTTATTCAATGCCTCCATTTCTTTTTCAACAGTGATCTGTTGAAGGTGTCTTTCTATTTTTTTTCGTACTTTATTTTTCTGGGCATCAATGGCTATTGAAGAAGCTTTTCTTCCAATTTCTTTTAATATAACAACATTATCGTCATCACAGTTTGTTACGATGTGTAATTCGTTGTCATCAGCAACTAAAATTAATTAAGATTCGATGTAAATTAAAATATTTAGGAATAAGCTCTTTGTCTTTGGCTACTTATAATCTTTTCCAGACCCTAATACAGATTTCAAACAATAACTTTATTAAACCACACCACCTGATTGTTTAATTTAAAAAAACCTTTATTATTTCTAACCAGAACCACTACCTAACCAACTCTATATAGCTCTATACCCATTAACCCAAAATCCAGCTGTTAGACTTACGCCTAATATTTTCCTTGGGTCTTAGAGGTTACTTGTACTCTTCGGTTCCTTCTGTGGTCTTAATTAAAAGTTGAGAGTATTCTCAAATAGTTTAAATTGTATTAAATTAATAATTATTATAGAATAGATTTTAAAAATAATTTTCCTACCAGGAATTATTTTTATTTATTATTATAAAAAAAATGTTGCGGCAATGCAGACTCACCACTACCATCACCTACTGCTCCTGATATTTCCTTATTTATATCTTCAGTTTTTTGCCTAAACTGAGCCACCCAATGTGAATGCTTGCACATGTTAAATTTGATAGCAGAGTCTATGCAAGAGCAACGATATTTGTGAATGCACGTTGCACACTCTGTACATACCAGTCTACATGTACATATTGTCCTATATTCCTGAACAAAATAAACTTCATTTTGACTTCGGGAAAGAATTTCCCATCCATGCTCGACTTTTGTAATTAAGGGTGGATCTAGAGTAATGCTGGTTTTGTGCCGTTGACGAAGGTCTTGAAGCTTTTTTGGAAGTTTTCCTTTATGTGTTACTATGAGTCTACCGATAAGTTTATCTCTCACCATTGTCATGATAGCATGGATTGCCTTATCCAATCTTTTCACTTTCTTGCCTTTTAGATAAATATATTTGATCAAACCATGCATGCGCTCCAAATGCATATTGGTGTTTATGCCACAATTTAACCTATAACAATAAGCCCAATATTGGCGATTATTGAAATAATTATCCTTGAAATATTTTTTAAAGTCTTCAAAATCTGGATCAGTTGAAATGCAGAAATTTTGGATCATAATTTCAAATGCCACTTGGTCCCGCTCTTCTAGAAGTGTTCTAAGCTGATTAAAGATTATATCCTATGGAAAATTAAATAGGTAAATAAAAAAAAATTAGGTATAAGAAGTACCTACAATTTATGAAAAAAAAATTATTGTTCATTTTTAAAAAATAGTGATGTCAATAATACCTGTTTTTCTTTTCCCTTAATTTTCGACAAATTGTTACGCCATGCTCGTAGTAAATGCCAGGTACAGAATAGCCTAAAATTATAAGGGTAATTTATCTTGTTATACAAAATGAAATAAAGATGCTTACCTTTTGCCTGGGGGGCCCATAATTTCAATCCAGGCATTAAAGTAAGAGTCTGCCAAGTCAGACATGAAAACGCTGGTTTTTATACATCCCACTTTAAGTAGAATATTTGAAAAAAATATTGACATAACATCTTTATCGCACCTGTTGGAAATTAAAAATGCAGCGGGGAAACCTTCTCTTAGGTCATCCAAAACCATTAAAGTTGTCAACTCAAAGTCATAGCTGTTTAAGCCGTGAGTACCATCCAAACAAATGCACTCTGCTCCATATTTTTCAAGAAATTCTTGTTGTGCTGGAGTCATAATGATTATTACAAAGTCTTCACTTTTCAATTGTGGTTGTTCTTGTAAAACAATTCCTTGAGGTTTATAATATAAAATTGTATCTCCTTCTTGCCGCATTTGATTTATCCAGGCTTCCACACTTATAGCATCATTCTGATGCCTTACAGATGATGAAGTTAAGTTAAAACATATCTCAATATTATATAAATCTTGCCGGTTTAATAAATGAATTCGTTTTAATGTCTCATCTGATATTGAGTCACGAACTTCATTTAATATTTCATCATATGGAATTTTTAGAGCGATTTTGGATGCCAACATGTTTCGTTCTAATGGTGTGAGAGCAAGATGTCCAATTTCATTCTCATGTCCGACATGACTTGTAACAAAATTCACTTTTATATTGTCTTCATTGTTATTTTGATATACAGTTATACTCGCAGGACAATAACCATTTATTTTAGAAGAGCCTTGTGTTTTTAAGTGTCTTTTGCCCTTACCGCTAGGGATATAATATCCTGAACGATGGCATTGATATTTGGTCATTGTATGCTTTTTAAAATTTACTGTTTTTATTATGCGAAATTTCGATAAGGTTTCATTTTCTATGTTCAATTTCCATTCCTCAAATTTCTTAAATGATAAAAATGCATGTTCTTCTGTGTTGATTGCAATGTCATGCACATTCTTGAAATGAATTAATATTGCATTTTTTAATCCACATCCATAATTGCACATTGAACATTTAATTAAACCGCCAGTTGGCTCGGGGGTGTCATAACCCAAAGTGTGTATTTTGATATGAGATTTAAAGTTATATTTATTGTTAAAATTTTTTCCGCAATTATTGCACGTATAGTTATATAAAGAGTTATTTTTATATTTTCCAGGTGCTAGCTCTTCAATTTTTTCGGCATGAAATTTTTTTACATGTTTTCTTAAATTTGTTGTGTTACTGAATGTTTTTCCGCATTCTAAACAATTATTATTTGTCTTCACAATTTCCATCTAAAATATTAAATAGGTAATAATCTACGGTAATAATGAATATAGATATATCTGGCATTTGAAAAACGATATGTACAAATTCTGTTTATATTTAAATTAGTTTATGATCATAGTATTTTCTAATACTAGAATAATTATTTTTTAAATTCAACAAAATTTTGCCAAGTTGGTAGATAGTGTATTAAAGTAATAATTTACCTTTCATTTTTTTAACAATCAACCCTTTAAACAATCAACTTTATAAACTGAACCAAACACTTTGTAACCGTTACGGCTTAGCTGATCAGAAAGACAAGGACAAGGTGTGGTTTTTTAAACACGTTAACAAGCCTCACATGCTCGCATTTCCTTTTGTTACATTCACCATTGCGTCAGTCAGATGAATCGGCTCCGTTCGGCTGCCGGGATCATTTGTTTAGTGACACAGGTTAAGCCCAAGTTGATGACTAGGATCAAGTGTCAAATCTGTCAATTGTCAAAATCAGATTTTGGTAAATACGAAAATGACCTTTATGTCATAGTACCTTAAGGTCGACATACGATAACTATTAAATTTTATTTTTTAAAGGTGTTGTTTGAAAAAATCAAGTTTGTTTTTTTTGCCATCCATTTTTGAATGGTACGGAATGATCTCAGAATTTTCGGATTGTTAATAGAATATTATAACTGGAATAATAATACAGTATCGTAAAGAATTGTTCCTGGAATATTAATTTTTGAATAATCTTATCAAAGAATATCTAGGAATAATCTCAGAAAATGACGAATATTCATAGGCTTTTCGGAAGCTGTGTAGAATATTCGCAGAATATATTGTGCTATGTGGGTACAATATATAAAACTGTTATTTTGAATGTCAAAATTTGTATTTTGGCATATTTTAAAGCTATTTGCGTGTGATTCACCGTTACCATCATTTCCTGGGGTCAGACTCTGTGTTATATCGGTCTCCTGGGAGATTGTATTGTCACTTGTACTATTTTCTATAGGTAAGTAGATATATTTTTCGACTTTGTTCAAATACTCGTCATCAGTGCTAGGTGGTGCAATTTTATTTTGTTTAGTCGTTTCTTTAAATAGTCTAATAAATTTTCTATTCCGTACTAAAACTGCACCGTCCTGCAACTGCACTTTATACATTCTTATCCCTATCTTATTTACAATTATACCCTGAGTCCAGTTACTCTTAATAGTCTTTTTTATTAAAACTCTTGCTCCCTCTTCTAATTCTGATAATTCTTTTACACCCTTCTGTCAAAATAGTATTTTTGTTTACATTGAGAATTTTTTATATGTTTATCATATTCCTTCTTATTATTTATCAGAGGTTTATAAATTTTGTTTAGGTAAAAGATCTCTTAAATTTCTATTAAATAAAACGTTTGCTGGCGTTGTGTCATTATTGAGAGGTGTATTTCTTAACGCTAACAAAGCTAAATATGGATCTGTATTGTCTTTTTTACATTTTCTTAAAATTGCTTTAACTGTTTGAATCGACCGTTCAACTTCACCGTTTGATTGTGGGTATCTTGGTGACGGAAATTTATGCTCAAATTCCCAATCTTTTGAAAAAGTCTTGAATAAAAGGCTCGAAAATTCTGGACCCCCATCTGACATTACAATCCGAGGTATTCCATGAATTGAAAACATTGTCTTTAAGTTATAAATAACATTTTCACTAGTCAGATCCTTATTTAGGTTACGTATCTCTATAAATTTGGAGTAATAATCAACAACAATTAGAAATGAAACTCCCTCAAAATGAAAAATGTCAATTCCGACCTTATACCAAGGAATATTTATGACCTCGTGCGGAATCATGGGCTCAGATTGATTTGACTTATAAAATTGCTGACAGACACTGCATGCCAAAACCATGTCCCTAATTGCCTTGTTCATGCCTGGCCAGAAAAAAGAGTTATTTGCCCTATTAACACATTTATTAACACCCATATGGCCCAAATGCAATTTCGTCAATATTTCTTTACGCAAAGCTCTTGGAACTATCAGTTTTGTCCCCTTATACAGTAAACCACCCGCCAATGTTATTTCTGATTTAAATTTAAAATAAAATTTTATGATATCTGGTACATCCTTGATATTGTTTGGCCAACTTGTAATTTGATTTTTTAAAACAAAAAGTTCTTCATCTTTATTAGTAAGGTTCTTGATTTCCTCTATTTTTTGCTTAGATGCATTTAAGGATTCGGAAATCAGACAAACTTGAGCTTCCAGCTCCAAATCTACATTTTCATCAAAAATTTTGTTTTCAAAAGCCCTAGACAACGTGTCTGCGATTATTAGGTGCTTGCCTGGTTTATATATAAGTTCAAAATTATATTTTTTTAATTGTATCAATATTCTTTGCAACCTTGCCGGACATGAGTTTATTGGTTTATTTATAATTGAAATAAGAGGTTTATGATCAGTCTCTACCTGAAACCTTCGAGCAAATACATACTGATGAAATTTGACACATCCAAACCAGATAGCTAACAGCTCTTTCTCTATTTGTGCATAGTTTTTCTGAGTTTCAGTGAAAGCTCGTGAAGCGTGAGCACACGGAACATTATTTTGTATTAGGGATGCTCCCATACCATTCTGTGAGGCCATACCATTCTGTGAGGCATCAACAGAAAGTGTTATGGGTTCGTTAGAGTCGAAATATCTTAAACATGGTGCCTCACAAATAAGTTTCTTAAGATTTTGAAAACATTTATCCTGCTCTTCGTTCCATTCAAACATACTATCATTCTTCAGCAAACATCTCAAACTAGTTGTTTTCTCAGACAAATTTTTTACAAATCGTCCTACATAATTTACTAAACCGAGAAATCTTTGCAAGTCTTTTTTGTCCTTTGGTACTGAAATATGTTAAATTGCCTCTATTTTAGAGTCGTCAGGTGTTATACCCTGTTCTGAGAAAATATGACCCATGTATCTAACCTCATTCATACCAAATTTACATTTTTTTAGATTGAATTTAATATAAAACTCTGCTGCTCTTTTAAAAACTTGGGTTAAAAGCTTTATGTGATCTGCTAAATTCTTTGTTATATCATCTATATAAACTTCACATCCTTCTATATTTCCAAATATCTCGGACATTCTTTCCTGAAAAACCTCTGCTGAACTAGCTAAGCCGTATGGCAATCTAAGAAATCGATATCTACCCATTGGAGTGGCAAAAGTGCAAAGTTTTGAGCTTTGATAATCTAATTTAATTTGCAGAAATCCTTGTGTTGTATCTAAAGTACTAAAAAATTTTGATCCTGTTAATTTTACTGTAAGTTCCTCTAAAGTTGGAATGTGAAAATAATGTCTACATACACTCTCGTTCAAAAACTTTGGGTCTAAACATATTCTTAAATCACCTGTGGGTTTCCTAACTAAAACTATTGAATGCACCCATTCAGCACTACTTTCATCTTTTATTATAATTTTATCTTTTTCTAGCTGATCCAAACTTATTTTAAGCTTATCTTGGATAGCAAATGGTACCCAACAAACAAATTTGGTGAAGTAGACCGAAGAGACAATAAAAATACCTTAAACAAGTCTGAAATTTGTAATTTATGCCCAATTATTTTCCTTTGACGTAAAAATTTCTTTTAACTATAAAAGTTAGGTCAAACATAAGTAGTTGTCAACCTAAAAAATGCCTTTAAAGTTTAAGTTATTTTCAGATAAAATATTTTGTTATAAATACCGTAAAAGCGCCCATCTTGCAACACTTTTGGACTTTAAGTGTCGTTTCTGAGAAGCCTTTTGAAGATAGTTCCAAACAAAAAATTAGATTTTGTTGGTCGATATGGGTGCTATCAAATAGCATTCATTTCTGTTTCAGTCAGGTGAACATTTCCGAAAAAAACAAACAAAAATCTGGGTGTTGCAAGTAAGGTGCATGATGGCCCATACTTGCAACACTGCCTGTTTATTTAGGATTGTCAAGTTATACGGCTTTACATCTTACTTGCAACACATAACAAAAGCAGAAAAAAATATTGTTGTTGTAATTGTTTTTTTTTTTTAGTAAAAATATGGTTTTTTATTGGAAAAAACATCTTTATTAATGAACAGTATTGAAAAAATCACAAAAACTTTTTCAATTTAGTGAAACAAGTCAACTTATGCTAATATATCAAATATATAAACTTATCTAGAAATAAAATCTAGAAGCAAAAGAAACAATTCTAGTTAAAAAATAAGGAAATAAACCTAAATAGGAAAAAACATACAAATAATAAGTAGTAAGGCAGAAAATACTGATTGGTTTTTATACTAAGGTTTCTTAAAGTATAGTAAAGTATAGCAAAATCAACATATAAAAAATAAAACATATAAGTAGGTAGGTAACTGTTGAACACAAAAAAGGAACAAATAGGTAGGTAACTGTTGAACACAAAAAAGGAACAAATTAGGTATATGTAGATATTTAAATCACATTAATTTTAGTTGCGACCACCTCTCTTCAAGATTAAAAGTGTAGTGACCTCTAAATTTGAAACTAAGTTCTAATTTTGTTAGCACCATAGAATTTTCAACAATTGACAGGTCATCAACTGTGGGAAATATAAATGTATTTTCGGGGTGCTTTCGACCAATAAATTTTCTCATGAATTTGCAGTAAAACAAGTTTTCGTCGGCGGAAAGTATTTCAGTGATTTCTCCAACATAGTACGTTGAGGTTTTAGATTTGAATTCGACAATTATAAAATCTCCAATGGAATAATTAGGTGCCACAGAGTCAGGACGGTCAGGAGTAAGATCTGTTAAAATATCCTCCATTGTTTCGAAGTCAGATGAGGAGTCTCGAACGGAGAAACTATCGGAATCACTTGTGTCAGATTCATATTTTGTTCTTTTTAATTTTTTATTTGTAATTACCGGTCTTATTTCTTTTTTTCTGCTAGACCGTTGTTTCGAACTAGGTCCTGGGACTTCACTAGCATCACAAAGGTTGTCAATAGAATTATTCTCGGGGTTACCCCTTTCTGGTGTATCCCCATTTGTCAATTCTATAGTATGATCTTGGCAGTTTTCCAAGTTTATTTCTGTCTCATTTATGGGATTAAAGTCTTTCGACGAAATACTTTGTCCAGGTTTAATGGCTATCTTCTTGCGGCGCATGGTTTTCCTTTCTGATGGATATCGCATTTTTTGTAATACGTTAATTAGAGATGTGTTCATGACATCAGAGTTCTCGTCATTTGTTTCATTTTTAGCCCAAGATGGCAGGCGCTTTAGCACTTGATTTGGATCATGTGGAAAAATGCCACAAGCGCGAAATCCGCTTTTAAGATTTCCAGCACAGTTTTCTTTAATTGAGTCCAGAGTGCTCCTTAATAAAGACGGAAACTGATCTTTGGGTACGCATCCTCTATTCTTTAACTTCCAGGCGTTTAGCTGTTTTCTCCATTCTGCTTTTAGTGGGCGAAAAAATGACACGTCCAGCGGCTGACATAAATGCGTGCTGTTTGGTGGCATTAGCACGAACCTGATATCATTTTTCTGACACTCCGCAATTACCGACAAAGATAAGTGACTTGATAGATTATCACCTATTAGCAATTTTGGGCCTTCATCTAATTTTTTTATAAAAGGGATTACAATAGTAAAGAACCAGTCTTCAAAAATCCTACTATCAAACCATCCAGACTTACTCCTATTGAATCTGGTTCCTTGAGGCCCATTATTGGTCCAGGACTCGTATAGATGCTCGCTTCGATACACAACATATGGTGGGAGTAAGATTCCATCAGCTGTTCCAGCCATCATAACTGAAACTGATGTTTTACTGCTATCAATACACCTTTCTGGATGTTTGCTACCCCTTTTGACGATAACTTTAATTTTACCGGGGTCATCGGTAAAATTTGTTTCGTCGTAATTTAGTATATGACTTGGTGAAACATTCTGAAGAGATACTTCTAGCTCCGTAAAGTATGTTTTAATTATCTCTTCGGAAACTTCAGATCTGGATCGCTTGATGTTCTCGCAGTTTCTTTTCGTCAGCTTCTTATGATCTTCTAAAAACCTTTCAGCCCATCTTCTACCTGGCATATTGTTTTTAAACCTTTTTTCTCTGGCACCTTTTTTGTCCAGATATTGTTTTACAATTAGTTTTACATCATAAGCAGTGATCGGGAATCCCCAGTTACCCGCCGTTTTAACCCCTTCTACGAGCTGCTGTTCTTCTTGGTCGGAAAGTACCTTCGGAGCCCCATGTTTATTACTAAACAAACGCCGCCTTTTTCGAGACAGTGTGGAAGGTGTAATGCCAAAGATTTTCGATACTGCTCTCAATGACTTGCCAGTGTCAAGCATCGCCAAGGCATTTTGCAAAGTTTCGTCGCTATAATTTTTATATGTACGTGCACCAAGAACCCTTCTTGCATTTCTGGGCATGTTGCAAGTTAGAGACTAAGCGTTGCAAGTTAGCTGCAAAATGTTCTTTTCTAGAAAAAAAAATCTTAATCAGACCCTGTTCATATTAAGATCTTAAAAATTTTAGGTTATGGTTCGGAACGTTTGCCCAATGAAAATATCGTTATTACACTTCTCTACTACTTTTAGTTTATTCTACGCATCTGAAGTTTTTTTATCAACAAAACATCACTAAAATTTTATATAATTCAGCTAAAATTATCCATGTTATAAGTTACACTTACCGCCAAATTTTCTTGCACACCACGACCTGCGACCGCCGAACAATGAATAGGTCGATTGAGCGCAGTGCGATCTCGTAAAGTTTGGGAGATACAGGGCCGTAATTAAAGACATGCGTTTTGTTGCAAGTAAACTCCCAGTTGCAAGTTGGGCGCTTTTACGGTAACCAAAATAACACCTAAAATTATGTTCTTATGGTCAAAGTAATTTTAGGTTATATATTTACGTTATAATCTAGCAATTTTTAACCAAGAAAATGTTTAAACCATCCAAGGAAACTTTAGGTAGTTATTTAGAGTCAAAACAACTATATTTTATCCTCATAAATAACTAATAGGTTGAAAAACTATTTAGTCATTATAATAGGTTATAAATTACCAATTTGGACCCCCAAAAGCAGTCATAGAGGACAAGGATTTCTTTGGTAAAAATAGAACCCAATTATTTACCAAACATATAACCTCCAAAGTAATACAACCAATTAAATTTCCCTATAGGTTATATGGCCCTGTTTAAAGTTTAAATTTGCCAAAAAAAATAACCGAGGTAAATTTTTCTTGGTTACCTAACAGGACCTTTTTATCATCACGTTGTATCTAAAATAGTAATTTTTGTTGGTTAGGTAAGTATACCTACTGTTGTTTTTTTTGTTTTGCGGTTTAAATTTAAAATATGAATAATTCAAACAAGTTTAAGCCGTATCGACATTCGACAAATTACTATAGGAACGTAAAAAGAATAAGAGCAGGGAAGCAAAATAATAATATACCATTAGCATTGCCATTTTTAGCAAATATCATAACGCACACGGCAACTTCGTCTGTTGTTAGTAGTGATGATGAGTTAAATACTATAAGCCATAATTATGATAACCCAAATTTATCACACCAAGTTGATTGGGAAAATACTTTACCAGAAGAAGATCCTGATGACACAGCTGAGGATATTGAAGTATTGACTGACCAAATTTCCTTATTAGAGGAACTCAGATATTGGGCGCTATCTTTTAAAATACCGCAAAATGCGTTAGGGGCTTTGCTAAATTTGTTGAGAAATCATGGAAAAACTGAACTTCCTAGAGATAGCAGAACTCTTTTAAAAACTCCGTCTTCTGTAGCCATTAGAGAAATGGGATCTGGGAAATTTTGGTACAACGGAATCAAAGATAGTTTAATTAACTCTCTTTCCAACATTCAGTCCCCACCACAATCTGTTTCTCTTCTATTCAATACTGATGGTATTTCACCCTTTAATAGTTCGAACTATCAGTTTTGGCCCATATCATTTTTAATTCATGAATTACGTGGTAAAATACAACCAATGATAGCAGCTATTTACTATGGCGAGAACAAACCGCCTTTAAAAGATTATTTAAATGAGTTTGTAAAAGAACTAATGGAAATTTTATTACATGGAGTAATTGTAAACAATCAAAAAATTACGGTACAAGTAAACTGTTTTGTTTGTGATACCCCAGCAAGAAGTTTTATTAAAGGTAAGTTCATAGCTTTTTTAAAGGGTAATTGAGATATATTTTTGAGACACTGTTTTCTGCGAGGGTATGGTGATGGGAGATATAACAAAACAGACTTTCTCAGAATGCCATGCTCTGTATATAAAAACTTACATCAAAAAAATGTTCTAATAGTCTTTGTATAAAAATGTATAAGGTATCTTATAGGTACCTACCGACCTAAAATATAAATCTCCTTAGTTTCCAGTAAAATGTTATACCCACCAACCTACAAATTATTTGTATAAAAACTAAGTCTATTTTTTTTTCAGGAACACCTAACTTTAATGCAGAAAATGGGAGCTGCATTAAATGTACAGTAATTGGAGAGTGGGATTCCCGAGGACGTCATATGAGTTACCCAAGAATTCATAGTCCTCGTAGAACTGATAAAAGTTTTCGCGACAAAACCGACGAAGATCACCACAAAGAAGAAACGCCTCTCATAGAATTACCTATAAATATGGTGGATGACTTTATAGTTGCAGATTCTCTCCACCTTTTTGATCTAGGTAAAATACTTTTATTAACCATTTAAATTAAATTTAAATAAGTAGGTACTTGCACTGAGCATACATAGCAGTATAAGCTCTTACGTTACCAGAATTATATTATTAAAAAAGAAAAATTTTTGGAAATTTTAGTTGAAGAAAAACTGAAAAAGTTTTTCAAAAATTTTTCTTTTCTATTGGTTTCGGTATCCTAACCGACAAAACTCACTTTTTACTTTTAATTATATTATTGTTCGAATTATTATTAATGTTAACAAAATATACGTAAGCATCTACTTTAAGACCAAAGTTTTATTTATGAAACAAATATTGATCACATTTAAGTGTTCATTACCAATTTGCAGATACCTATTGGATTATTCTTTCTTTAAAAATACATTTTTTTCTTTTCTAAACATTTGCAAACTTTAAGGTTGACATATATGTTGCTTATGAGTTAAATTAATTAATATCCATTTTAGGTATTATGCTGAAATGTCTTTTTGGATGGCGTGAAGGTAGTTATAATTTTCGAACAAAGTTTTCAAAAGCTCAAACTGACCAATTGTCAAACATGTTACAAACATGTAACAAAACCAAGCCAATAGACATTCAGCGAGCAATAAGAAGCCTTAAGTCGTTAAAGTTTTGGAAAGGATCAGAATACAGGATTTTTCTTCTCTATTTGGGACCAGTTTTTCTGAAAGATTTTTTAGCTCCAGATATATATAATCATTTTTTAAAACTAAGTTGTGCAGTAATCATCCTTTCATGCAAGGAATACTTAAAGTATATAGAAATAGCCAAAACATTGCTAGATGATTACATCGAGCAGTTTATTGATATTTATGGTATCGATGCAATAAGCAGTAATGTACATAACTTATGCCACGTCATAGAAGATGTTAAAAAATTTGGTCATCTGCCTTTAATTAGTTCATATCCCTTTGAAAATTTCATTGGGCAGTTAAAACATCTAGTTCGTCATGGTAATTTACCTCTAAGCCAAGTAGCCAAAAGATGCATGGAAATGTCCAAAATTAATTTTTTTACACATGGAAACAAAGATAATATTTTTGTCAAAAAAGAAATCCACGAGAAACATGAATTACCTATGTGTAATGGGGTTTACACATATCTGAACTTGACAAACGATTTTGTCCTACGTGCTGATGATAAAAATTGTTGGTTTATGACTAAAGGTGGGGATATTGTAAAAATGTTAAATGCCACGTATTTTCAGGAAAAAATTCACCTTTTTGGAGAGAGGGTTAATAATAAATATGATGTCTTTTTTAAGCCTTTTGCATCTTCCAAACTTAATATATTTGCATCAAAAATAGATGAACATTCAAGTAATATGGTCAAATATCTATATTCTTTAGAGGAAATAAAGTGTAAAATATTCTGTATAGAACATCACAACGAATTTGTATTTTTACCCTTAATACACACTTTGGATATTAAAATTATAGTTTGAAAATGTAGTCCAAAGTTTGCTACTGCTTATATGCACAAATACAGTTGGTTAGAATAGGTTAGGTCAACCACAAAATAAAAAATTTCAGCTTTCTTTTTTAAGCTGTCGTATTACAGGTGTAATAAAATTTACTTATTTAGCTGTCCTGTTAAAGTTATAATAAAAATCCTAAATATTTTTGCGTTTTTTATTTTCGAAAATAAGGTCTAGAATTGTATATTACATTACAAGACCGGAAAGTAGGGGAGAGCCACCAACAGTGGCCATGGCTGGTACAGTGGCCGCCAGTGAATATTCTCTTGCAAAACGTACACTGCTGGCGCCCTCGCTTAAAATATAATACTGTTTGTGTCATCTGGACCGTCCACTATAACACGCACCTCAATATCATGCACCTCATTATCATCATTGTGAATAACTTCCACTGGCATGATAAGGTTCTCATCGTTTTTTTCGTTTTCCTTAGATCCTAATTTCTTTTTTTTTTCCTGTGCCTTTTCAATTTGCTTAGCATGTTTTAGAGTGTTATATTTAAAAAACTTCTCATTTTTAGAAGCGGTCCACCGGCCATCCGCCAATTTAAGTACTGCCAAAAAAAGTTCTAGTATGCCTTCGCATAATTGGAATGGCTCCTTTTTCTCTAACCCGGGTGTACGAGACACCCCAGTCCACGAAAACAATGTCAAAACATGTTCACTAAATACAATTGATCTAATTTTTTTGGCAATTAGTTTGCCTTCTTCATTTCCATCTACCCCCCCAATGGGACTGTATGTGTCAATCTAAAAAGGGATTGTCACAATAGTAACTTTAATTTATTTTATATGGTAGGATTCTTGATGTTTGTATTATGGGAAACAGTAGGTATGGTGATTTCTCAGAAAAATTTGCATTTTTTTGTGCACTTAAGGTATGTCTACATTTTTTTTAGTTGTGTCAAAGGCTGAGATTGAGTACGAACTAGATTTATCAATGGAATATGAAATTTTAGTATAAACTCCTTTAACCCAAGCAAAGGTAAGATGTCATTGTGATAAAATTTCTATAAATTATAAGTACCTACATGTTTTTCAAAAGTTAGGCCACCCAGTATCACTTAAACTGTTACACTTTAATTATTAATTAAATAATTTGTAACTACCCTTATTTCCTTTATACATACCAAATATTTCTTATATTCCCCATTTGTTTCGATCAGTTTGTTGCAAGCATGTACCTCCTGTACTGTTTGAAGAGGAAATGGAAATATACAGTGGTTCAAAGCCCCAGTCTCTTTAGGAGCAGGGTCTATATTATGTTTTTGGTTCTGTACCTCTTTTATTAATTTGTAAATTTTTTCCTGTATTAGTTTCTGATAGGTTAACTCAGACAACGTTTGTTTTTGATTTTCTATGACCTCACTTATTTTTAGATTGAGCTCTTTCAGAACTAAAATAAATAATAAAGCTATTTCAAATTTGTGAAATAATAAATACCTAAGTACTTACTATACCTATCTAATGTTTCTTTAATTTTTTTTAAGATATTGTAAGATGATAATACAATAATACCTATTGATTTTTATTAGGTACCTATAATTTTAAATTTTTGTTCTTAATAGCACTAGAGGTAAGTAACTTTTATGTTACAATATTTAGGTATGTTAAATTTTCAGTTGAATATAGGTAGTATATATACACCTTGAGTCCTTGAGTCACTGAAATTACATATTTCTCAGAAAAATTTGAGTGTATTTGCAATGTATTTTTAAGTACTTCATTGTGCTATTTGTAGTTTTTACTATTTCAGGGCAATGACCCTTTGGTGCAAGTGTTTGCATAGGTACAAATTATATTTTTGTGAGAATAAAAGTTTAGGTACCTAAATAAATACTTACATACCTATAGTATTGTGCTTGCAACATCCGTTACAATCAACATCAATATTTTCAATAATAATAGGTGGCTCTGCATTATTTATGGATATATCGATACTCTCAAATAGATCATCTATAGCAGATTTATTTACCACCTGATCTTGTGATTTATAAGAATTTTGCTTGCACTTTTGACCAATGTTGACACTAAAAATTGGAAGTTTCCTCATGAAGCAAAAAAAAAGTAAACAAAAACAGATTTATACATACCTATCTTCTGCATCAGTACCACAGGAGACGTACTCTCCTTCCCAGAGTTCCGCTTCTTCTATTCCACAAATATTTCTTTTTTTTACTTTACACTTGTAAGATTTCCAATCATCAAGGGGGATTGTTGACGGATCAGCCCTTAAAGCGGTTAAATTGTTTTGGGGCCAATATAGCGTTCCTTCCTTTTCCCAATTATGCGGCACATACGAATATTCTACCGTGGAGCTGGTACCCCGTCGTTTCATAACCGCAACAATTTTGAAGCAGTCCTCCCCGTCAATCATGATTGTGTAATAATAATTTACCTTTTAAGGACTATTCACACTTGTCAGTCACGTCTCAGTTCCGTTGCCGTTCCGTCTCAGTCTCATTCAGTAAATATCTGTGACGGATATTCATACATATCAGTCATTAATTGCCCTCTGATTGTTAGTAGTTGTAGTGGTTTTCTCTGAAAATTTGCGGAATGGCTAATTTTACAGATGACGAATTAGCTATGATTGCTGTAGCTCTTGATGAGGAAGAAGAGGCGACTCGAACCCCAAAGAGGAAGTGGGTACATAAGGCGTGGTTGAAAAGGGAAATTGAGGGAGAATTCAGTACACTTTATAAGGAATTAATCGATGATGAAACTAAATTCTATGAGTATTTTAGAATGTCTAAAGATTGTTTTTATATACTTCTTAATAAAATAGAACCCCACTTGAGAAAGCAAGATACTCATTGGAGAAGGGCTATTACACCAAGGCAGCGACTAGCTGTATGTCTTAGGTAAGTAAATTTCGAGAACAGTAAACAGCGTTTTATTTAAAAAAATTAGTAATTTATTTCAGTCGTGACAACAAATATGAACTTAAATAAAATATTTTATTTGCAAAAAAATTATAAAGGTGTGTAACTTTGAAAGTAGTTTTGTAGCTGATCGTGTGCATGCTGTGAATCCGAACTGTTAGTATCCTGTCCATTTCCAACTCCATCGCTGGGTGAATTCAATGGGGTACTAACTGCTGATAAACTATTTGAATAATATGACGTGGACGACATATTACCGGCAGATGCTGGTCCTTGACGCGGCTGATTCATTAACTTTTGCATTTCATATTTTTGCGTAATATTAAATATTTCTGCTTTTGCCAAATGTAATGAATATGGATCTAAAGATTTTAGTGTTGACCCTATAGAAGCCAAAAAAGTGTCAACGGGATATATGTATTTCGTTCATTTTTCTTTAACAAATAGTCCATTAATTTTCCAGATGCACTTATTTGGGGTTCCACTTTTTTATAAGCTGCTTTTCTTACTGGCGTTATTTTCTTATCAGTTTCAGGAATATTGTTATGTGGCGGAGAGGATATATTATCATTTCTTGAATATTCAGGTTCAGAAAGCAAAGTAGACTCTTCGACAATATCTTCTCGAATGTTTTCAGGCTCTATATTCACTTCACCTTCTTCTTCGTCTTCTTCTTGGCTGTCTATATTCCCTTTTGTGGCCCTCTCCCCAAAATACCTATTTAGAAATTCCAATTGCGTGGAATATTTGTATACTTTTATTTTCTTTGCGCTCTGGCCGCTTTTAGTCACATTTTTTTTTAATGCTTTTTGGTAAGTGTCCCTAATATTATTCCATCGTTTTTTGCAAGATGATACTGAAATAAAAATATGTTATTTACAATAGTTGCTTAGAACTTAGTGGTAATAGAAATTATGTATACAGGATTTGTATTATTTTTTTGAAACACCCTGTAGAAAATGCGCAATAAAATTCCAAAGATTTTTGTTTTTTCCTTTTAGATATCTGGCTACAGGAGATTCTATGAAAACAATATCATTTAGCTATCGCTTGGGCCATAGCACGGTATATACCATTATAATGGAAACCTGTAAAATTATTAATGAAAATTTTTTAGTGAAGAATTACCTCAACCGTCGGAAGAAAAGTGGAAATCTATTGCCGATAATTTCTATAATCTATGGAACTTTCCTAATTGCATAGGTGCTTTAGACGGCAAGCACATTTCAATACAAGCACCACGAAATAGTGGGTCACTTTTTTTTAACTATAAAAAAACATTCTCAGTTGTCTTATTAGCCCTGGTTGATGCTCAGTATAGTTTTATAGCTATAGATGTTGGTGCATATGGGAAGAACAGCGACGGAGGGATATTCGGAAGCTCTAACCTTGGCAAGGGTCTTCACAGGGGTTCTTTATCTGTACCAAAGAATTCTGCATTACCAGGTACAGATACTGAAGTTCCATACGTAATTGTAGGAGATGAAGCCTTCCCCCTTAAGACATATCTGATGAGGCCATACCCAGGACAAGAACTGGATTACTCTAAACGGATTTTCAATTATCGTTTGTGTAGGACAAGGAGAATTGTGGAAAACGCGTTCGGCATTTTAAGTCACAAATTTAGAATATACTTCAGAAGAATCCAAGCATCTCCAGAGAATGTAGATACAATTATATTAACGACTTGTATATTACACAATTTTATTAAAAAATACAGCACATCAGTGACATATAATCATGAAAGAACAAACACAGTTACAGATTGTGCTTCAAAACAAACAGCAGTGCTGGAACATTTGCCTATGCAAGGTGGGAATGCGTCAACAGATGATTTCAGAGTAAGAGAATTGTTCAAACAATATTTTGTTTCAAACGTTGGAAGTGTTCCATGGCAAAACGATAGAGTTTAAATTAAATGTTACCTATATTATAATATACCACACATATCTAATAGCTTACCATCTTGTTTCATTTCTTTTGCAATCCTAGCCCAAATATTGTTTTTAAATCCTGAGTCCATATATTTGGAATCCGATAAATCATATATAATAGGATATTCTCGAACCAACTCGATTAATTTTTCGTCATTCATATTTTTATGTGAAACCAATAAACTTTTTACGAAAACACGTCAGTCAAAACAAGAAAATATCGTTGGCGACGAATTTAAATTATGACTGCACGGACACTCAAACGAGACTGATGGTAAAATCCGTGACGGCGCCGGACGTGTTTGACAATGTCGGTTTAAAAATAAGGCAACGATATTTTTTTTTATCGTAACTGAGACTGTTTGACGGAACGGAACTGAGACGTGACTGATAAGTGTGAATAGTCCTTTATGCTATAATTTAGGAAATTCACCGTCATAAACAAAATTTAACAAAATAAAATAATTTCTGGGAAGCTGGGAGTTGCAGCTTGTCACTAGCGTCAGTTGTCGATATTTTATTTCGTACCGTATAAAGTTCGAACATCGGACAACTATCGACGCTATTAAAGGTCCACTAAAAGAAGATTTAATTTTAAGGGGAAAGGGGTTTTGACGATTATATCTGTGGCTTGGTTCTAAAAGGGCCAATGTCATTTTTTATCAATTTGAGAAAATGATCTTTTAAGTTTTTAAAACTTAACTTAAATTAATGTAATCTTAAAAAAATGTATTAAACTCTTTAATAATGCATTATTTCTAAAAAAGTTTGCTTCTGCATATTGCAAGGATGTTCCTATTAAAAAGTGGTAAAAAAAAAACTTTTATTTAAGAAAAAAAACTTGACATTGGCCTTTTTTGACCTGCAAAATAAAAATCAAAGAACTTCATTGGCCTTTTTACTAAGCTTGGGGATGAACAGCAATATAGTAAAAAGTAGCATTAAAAGAAATATCTTTTAAATTTAACTCTATATTTTAAGCATTTTTAACATAAAACATCAATCTCCTACATATCGTCATCAAGGATCTCCTCTTCGTCGTCATCTAATGTATCCGTAGCTGTTGGGGAGACTGTAAGGGCACTTAAAAAATGTCCATAGTATAATCTGCTACCCTCGTCAATATAAGCCTGAAGTTCTTTTAGATCTTGAAGCTTGTTTTGGGGGATACCCAAAGACTTATCCGCTAACGGAGTAAGTTTACATATTTCTGGTTTTGAATTCCGAGTCTTCTTTCTTGTCAAGTCAACAGTAAGAAACGCTACATCATCTTCAAAAGTATTTTTGTAAAACATTAATCCTGGATTATTGTGCCTATACTGGATGTGTCTTATTTTGTTCCAACATACCGGTTCGCCGTTTGTATTCACCTTTCTATGCTGAAAGTGCTTTTGAAGAAGCAGCTTAAAGTTGAAAAAATCATTCAAACCCAGCTCTTGCACTAAAATAGGGGGCTTTCTGGGGATCATTCGAATTAGGTTTGCCCAGTCTCTAGGAATGTCAATTTTACATGTCGTACTTTTCTTGGCCTTTTCGATGATGGCGTGAATAGTATCTGCCTCCATATGTGTATGCCCAGGTACTAAAAACTTGTGACTAATTGTCATTTCTCTTCCTATATTTTTAAACTCTTCAATCACTGTCAAAAACATAATTGGTAAAAATATATTTCTGTTTTGACCGGGACAGCAGTCACTGTACAAAATTATTTCATTGATGTCTTTAGGAATATTTTTTATATAGGAAAGCAAACATGAGGCGATTTCCTGTCCCCCCCGTCTAGCGATGGTCTCGTTCCATAGGTAGCATATAGCAGAGTTGCTGTTTCCTCGACTTTCATAAATTGTAAGGTTTAGCGTCCATAATTTTCTTTTGTAAAATGAAATTCCACTTGTCAGACAAGGGGTTGGGAGGCATTTTTGTAGATCGAAGCTTGCGACAGCTAATCTGGGGTTGGTTTTACACCTTTGCCTATCCTCGCGTTTTTCCTTGTATGCAGAGTTTGCTAATTCCACATGTTCATTATGCTTTATTTTTAACTGTTCCTTTTCTTCTTCGCTGACACCAGATTTCACCAAAAGGTCGTATTTGTCACATGTCCCGCAAGTATCATTTGCTGGCTTGTGAAAAGACAAGTTAAATTCTTCGACAAAAATGTTTCTATAAAGTGCTTCATTTCTAGGAAGCATATTGTTTTCCATGCAGTGAGTTACATACAACCTATACATCTTCGAAATGGACAAGTCAGGTGACAAATAATGCTTTTTTGTATGTGAGCGGGAGTAATGGCTTTCATAGCTGGGAAACATTCTAATATGTTGTCTTATTGATTCCTTTTCATTTTCTGGTATTTTTGGATGTTGGTCATGTTTTCCCCGTCGGTCTTCTGGACAAATACCCGATTCTGTGTTTCTTTTCTTCTCAGATATAATTCGGACTTTTTTAATCGTTAGGTCCAGAGTATTGAGAAACATGGTTTGACATACCTCTATACGACTGGAATTTTTCTGAAGATAATATTCCCTTGAAAATTTTCTTCGACTTCTTCTATTGTCTAACATTGTTCTTGCAACTTTTTTATTATGTTCTTCTACACAATTCGCAATGAACTGATTCTGAGCCTCCGATGAAAGTTTATAAAAGTCTCTGAATAACTCGTTTCTTTCAGCACATGAAAACTTTTCGTTACACTTTTTTCGGCATGTACAAGGTGCCTTAATTTTTTTTTCTACTACTTTTTTTCCTTTTAGTGTATGATATTCCTTGCCTTGCATCTTCATTCTTTTTCTAATATTTCTCCCACGCACCTGAATTCGATTTTCTTTTTCTTGAATTTTCTCCTTCAATTGTTTTTTTCCTTCCTCTTGATTTTCTTGTTGCCGCAGTACTTATACTTTCTTTCATATTGGGGAAATTATTCTCATTTTTATTTAGCTCTTGACTTATTAATGTTTCTGCGGTAATGTGGGAAAGTTTTTTTGTTTTCTTATGAAGTTGTTTTCGTTTTTTACGACTTTCATCATCAGAGCTTGAACCTGATTCCTTATCCGAGCTTGGAATATAATCATCGGAACTACCTTCAAAATCACTGATTTCTCCAATTAAGTTGGAAGGCCCTGGAATCGCATTCATGTGGATATTATAATTGCCATTTTTACTAATGTCACCAGTATTTATTCCAACTTCTAAAACAAAAACCGATTCTTAATGTATTTTTTCGTAAGTAAGAATAATCATAAAAACTACTTTTAAAAAGTTAATTTTGTACGCTTCAACATGGATACCTATTTATCAGAGGTCTACCTACCTTCGAAACTACTGACTCCTCCAATTAATTTGGAAGGCCCTGGAATCGCATTCATGTGGATATTATAATTGCCATTTTTACTAATGTCGCCCATATTTATTCCAACTTCTAAAACAAAAACCGATTCTTAATTTAATAATATTTTTTCGTACCTAAGTTAGAATAATCATAAAAACAACATTTAAAAAGTTAATTTTGTACGCTTCAACACGGATATTTATCAGAGGACTACCTACCTTCCAAACCGCTAATTTCTCCAGTAAATTTGGAAGGCCCTGGAATCGCATTCATGTGGATATTATAATTTCCATTTTTACTAATGTCGCCCATATTTATTCCAACTTCTAAAACAAAAACCGATTTTTAACGTATTTTCTTGTAAGTTAGAACTTTAAATCACCCTAAATACTACTTTTAAAAAGTGAACTTTGTACGCTTGAACATTGATATTTATCGGGACTACCTACCTTTCAAATCACTGATTTCACCAAAATCAAATGCCGCTTGTTTATTATTACCGAAGTATTTATCGTCTCCGTTTTTGTTATTGTTGCCACCTTTATCAACTGCAGCTTCTAAAACCAGACAAAAGGAACATTGTAATGTTTATTTAGCTCGTTTTCTTTTTAAATCTTATCAGAAATTGTCGTTACTTTATTTTAAAAAAACATAACCTCACTTTTAAAAGCATACATTAATAACAACCAAAATCACTTACCTGAATCAAGCATTTGTGGGGAAAAACACATCATAGCAATCTTCTTTCCACGCAACATATTTATTAATATTTTCAAAACTAATAAGCTTAAAAAAACACTAGAAATATTAATTTTAAAAAGAACTACTTATCATAACGCAAATTGTTTTCTAATAATATACGGCCAAAGTAAAAATGGTACGTTCTAGACCATACGATAAAAGGGCCAAAGTCCACATTGGCCGTTTTAGAAATAGAACTAATTTCAATAATGTAGCCTATGTCAACATTGGCCGTTGTAGACTTTTATATAAGCGTATCCTGGAAAAGGACATTGACCCTTCCAACTTTTAATACAATGGTTATTTATTGGAGTCTGACATTGGCCTTTTTAACAAAAATAAACCTTAAAAAATGTAATCCGGTCATATTAAAACCTAATTTTAAGGAAAAATTGACATTGGCCCTTTTAGAACCAAGCCACAGATATAAATATGTTTCATTGATAATTAATTTATTATTAATATTATATTGTCAAATATTTAGTTCCATCATTATTTTTTCCTATAAGATAAACTTTATATTTTGTGATCTTTGAATGCAAATAAACTTTCGACTGTACTATCACTATGCTGTCTCCTTTTTCGCAAATATTCTTTTAATTATGTTTTAATGCCCTAATTTAAACCTTAAAGTTAGAAGTTACAATTGTCGTATTCTAGAAAATTTTAACCTATGCCTAAACAAATCGTCATCTTTTGGCCTTCAGTCGTGAAATATTTAACTTTGAGGTTGAAAATTTGGAAAATATGTGTTCAAAGTCTAACATCTGAAAACGGCCATCTTTTTAGTTTACTTGTGTTATCATTTTAACTCGTTGGGAGAAAACTCAATAATATATTTTAAAAATTATTACAATAAATACATGAATAGGTTAAAAAACCAGTTAGGGTAACGGGGGGCAAGAGTGCGCATTTTTTGCTTAAATAGTTATAAATTTATTATTATTGTACAATAAAACATTATTTTTTGTAAAAATATTTATTACAATTTTAGGTTCAAAATAAATAACAAAAAAGTCAACGAAAAGTTAAGAATTCTTGTCAAAAAATTATAAAAAAAATTGCTGCAAATGCGCACTCTTAGACCATTATTCGGTCAAGAGTACGCGCGACGGCCTGTTAAGAGTGCGCATATCGGCAAAGAGTACGCATGCTTATAAACACAAATCACACTGGAATTCACCAGTTGTATACGCTGTACACACTTCGTGCCACCATTTTAAACAACATGTACACTGAATCAGATCTAACTCAGGAGGGTCAGAATAAGTATCGCCACAGCCTGGACAAATGGCAGCATCTTCCGCAATTTCAGTTTTCTTTGTAGAATTTTCATTCTTTTCTGTTTTACTTGTGCTTCTTGATGCGCTATTTGAGGTTTTTACGTTTCGTGGTTCTTTTGTGGATTTTCCGTTTTTATCATTTGCTTTCAAAACTTTTTTTGACCTGGTTTCATTTACAGTTTCTTCACTAAATACTTTTCTTTTTGTTGTTTTTGGAACTTTTTTTACTACTCTCATCTCATTGCTGGCTTCGACCTCTTCTTTATATGGGGTGCTAGTTAGCACTTCAGATTTTTTTCCTTTACGCACTTTTTTATCTCTGTTGCATTTTGGAATTGGCATAATGTGTTCTATATCATTATCTGATTTTTCATTGTCTGTTTTTATAAAATTATTTTTATCACCTTCGTTTTCATTTTCTGTATAGTTTCCTTTTTCTAAATGGATTGCACTGTCAGGTTCTATTTCAGCTTTTGTACTATGCTCAATATTTTCTTGAAATGGAAGAGCAATATCCGGCTTACTAGTTGATGCTAAAATAATAGGCAAATTTGGTTTTGCACTAAACAACATATCTCTTATTTCTGTATCTTCAAATGATATAGAAATATTTTCAATAATTCGTATTTTTTTATCTGTTGGCTGGTGTACGGCTGATGGAACTGCAGGTGAAACTGCGTCACTAGGATATTTAACTAGTTCTTCCACGGTTTCATTTATTGGGCGTTCAGTTACTGTTGCTCCCATAAAGTCCTCTTCAGAAAATATGTCGGGGTTGAAAGGGCAAATGCCAGTACATAAAAATGCCTTATGAGCTTTTTCTAAGTTGGCAATTCGGTTATATGCAGCACCAAATAACGATGACACGTGGTATAAGGAAATTGGTCTACCAGGGTGGTTGATATGCCACTTATCAACTTCAACACTATAACTGGTCTTCAGTGGCTGAAAAAAACAAACATCTAAAGGCTGCAATTTATGACTGCTGTGCGGCGGAAGGCTAAGTAGATGTATTCCGTTTTCTCTGCAGAACAAAATTGCTTCTAAGCTTATATGGGAACTGTGATTATCGAGAATAAGCAGTACATTATTAAATTCTGTTGAAGCTTTGGCAAATGATTTAAAGTGCTTAAGCCACTTTAGAAACAAATCAGTATTAATAAAGCCAGAATCGGATACCATTAAAACCGATCCATCAGGAGCGCCATCAAGAAGTTCTTTTTTCTCCCTTTTCCTTGGAAAAATCAGTGCGGGAGGTATATAACAACCTGCCGCACTGAAACAACAGACCGCTGTAACTAATGTACCTAAAACATAAAAAACCTTTAATAATTATTGACTACAAAAAATAGATTATAATACCTCTTTCCGCCGAAACAATTTTTCCAACAGATTTCTTCCCTTTGCTAGTGACTATTTTAGGAATTTTATTTGGAACCGTGAGAAGCCCGGTTTCATCCATATTATAAATTTGAGCTCTTTCGAATTTCTGGGTTTCAATTAAATTTTTAAGATTGTCAAAAAATCTCGAGACTTGTACTTTGTTAAAACCAGCAGCCCTAGCTAAACTAGTTTTTTCAGGTTGCCTAAGTGTAAGTCCGTGACGCTTTTTAAAAGCTATAATCCAGTCTTTTCCAGCCATCATTTTACTTTTGTTAAAACGGTGATGAAGTTGTTTTCTTTCGGCATACTCATATGCAGCAATTTGTAATTGTTTTTGTGAAATGCCATAAAACATGGAATCCAATTTTTTTATGTGGTTTGCCAGTTCTATTTCCTGTTCTGGGCTAAATACTGGAGCAAATCTGCCAAGGGATTGAGGAACTGTTCCACATTTTAGTCGTTTTCGGAGAGTTGACTCCGGTATTTCAAAGGTCTCTGCGATATGCCGCTTACTTTCTCCGTTGGCAATTCTCTCTTTAATAGATTTTATAATATTTTCGGTAAAAAATAACTTTCTTTCGCTTTTTCTTTTGTATTTACCCATTTAAAACTAGAAAAAAAAAGTAAACGTTTGGTCTTGCAAGTAGTCGTCCAAGAGTACGCATATTCACATTGCGCGCTCTTTGGGTGCGCACTCTTGGCCGACATACCATTTAAAACAAACTAATTATTTAAAATTCCCGCGTTAAACATAGCGCTATGATAGGCCACTACATGTATATCTATTTAAACGACAACATAACCAAAAAAAAATGAAACGGTGATTTTATTTTAAATATAAGTTTCGTTAGAACAAAAAATAACAAAAATTACATCAAAATACTAAGGAATAATAAACTTACCACAACTGCTACAATTTTTACAACATAACAATAATATTTTTACCAGGGACAGATGTTATCATACCACAGACACTGGTACTACTAGCTGGCAGTATCAACTAATTTTAGGTTATTTAATTGTGATTCGTACTCTTAACCGCCGCGCACTCTTAGCCCACTGTACCCTACAGGTTGTATTTTAGCATGCTTGAAAACGGTTTAGGGATTTTAAAACAAAAAATATTTTAATAAATAAAAAAATATGATTTTATTTAAATAAAAACTAAAAATCTGGAAGGCGGGTCTTTTTTGTGTGATTATTATCATTGAGTTATACCAAAAAAAAATCTCGGCGGTAAAATTGCTTCACTGGGAACGCCGTAAAGACGCTTTAATAAATAATAATTATATAGGTATAGGTACCTATATCGCCATTCTAAAACCAACAAACTTAATCCATTTTTATTAGTTATGTTGTTCTCTGTTCAATGCATTATTGTTGTTTATTTTCTTTTTCTAGTAGAAGACTTTAATTGACAGATGAAGACATTAGTCGAATTTAAGGCGAAATCTAGAGAAATATTCCTCTATTCACCGGAGTGAAGATGGCAGCCAAAGATAGCAGCCAAATTTTCCGGAAATACCCGAGCGTCAAAGTACCATCCACCATTGCATATACACTGCTCATTCTAATTCTATTTAAATTAAATAATAACTATGTTATTTATAATTACTTTTCGTAGATTGAATTCAATTACCACTTATATTTTTAATATAATTTGAGCATATTGTTTAGTGACATCCTCTTGCACTACCTTGGGTCGAGAGAAAATAATTTAAAAATATTATTTTTGCGATTTTCTTGAAAACTGTACATACTATCAAGTTCATATTTTGCAAAGAGGTGTAGGAATATGGAAGCAATTTTTTAAACCAGTGACGTCCTCTTGCACTACCTTGTGTCAAGAGAAAATAATTTAAAAATATTATTTTTGCGATTTTCTTGAAAACTGTACATACTATCAAGTTCATATTTTGCAAAGAGGTGTAGGAATATGGAAGCAATTTTTTAAACCAGTGACGTCCTCTTGCACTACCTTGTGTCAAGAGAAAATAATTTAAAAATATTATTTTTGCGATTTTCTTGAAAACTGTACATACTATCAAGTTCATATTTTGCAAAGAGGTGTAGGAATATGGAAGCAATTTTTTAAACCAGTGACGTCCTCTTGCACTACCTTGGGTCAAGAGAAAATAATTTAAAAATATTATTTTTGCGATTTTCTTGAAAACTGTACATACTATCAAGTTCATATTTTGCAAAGAGGTGTAGGAATATGGAAGCAATTTTTTAAACTAGTGCCATCCTCTTGCACTTACCTTGGGTCAAGAGAAAATAATTTAAAAATATTATTTTTGCGATTTTCTTGAAAACTGTACATACTATCAAGTTCATATTTTGCAAAGAGGTGTAGGAATATGGAAGCAATTTTTTAAACCAGTGACGTCCTCTTGCACTACCTTGGGTCAAGAGAAAATAATTTTAAAATATTATTTTTGCGATTTTCTTGAAAACTGTACATACTATCAAGTTCATATTTTGCAAAGACGTGTAGGAATATGGAAGCAATTTTTTAAACCAGTGACGTCCTCTTGCACTACCTTGGGTCAAGAGAAAATAATTTAAAAATATTATTTTTGCGATTTTCTTGAAAACTGTACATACTATCAAGTTCATATTTTGCCAAGAGGTGTAGGAATATGGAAGCAATTTTTTAAACTAGTGCCATCCTCTTGCACTTACCTTGGGTCAAGAGAAAATAATTTAAAAATATTATTTTTGCGATTTTCTTGAAAACTGTACATACTATCAAGTTCATGTTTTGCAAAGAGGTGTAGGAATATAGAAGCAATTTTTTAAACCAGTGACATCCTCTTGCACTACCTTGGGTCAAGAGAAAATAATTTAAAAATATTATTTTTGCGATTTTCTTGAAAACTGTACATACTATCAAGTTCATATTTTGCAAAGAGGTGTAGGAATATGGAAGCAATTTTTTAAACCAGTGCCATCCTCTTGCACTTACCTTGGGCCAAGAGAAAATAATTTAAAAATATCATTTTTGCGATTTTCTTAAAAACTGTACATACTATCAAGTTCATATTTTGCAAAGAGGTATAGGAATATAGAAGCAATTTTTTAAACCAGTGACATCCTCTTGCACTACCTTGGGTCAAGAGAAAATAATTTAAAAATATTATTTTTGCGATTTTCTTGAAAACTGTACATACTATCAAGTTCATATTTTGCAAAGAAGTGTAGGAATATAGAAGCAATTTTTTAAACCAGTGACATCCTCTTGCACTACCTTGGGTCAAGAGAAAATAATTTAAAAATATTATTTTTGCGATTTTCTTGAAAACTGTACATACTATCAAGTTCATATTTTGCAAAGAGGTGTAGGAATATGGAAGCAATTTTTTAAACCAGTGACATCCTCTTGCACTACCTTGGTTTCAAAGAAAATAATTTAAAAATATTATTCTTGCGATTTTCTCGAAAACTGTACATACTATCAAGTTCATATTTTGCAAAGAGGTGTAGGAATATAAAAGCAATTTTTTAAACCAGTGGCATCCTCTTGCACTACCTTGGGTCAAGAGAAAATAATTTAAAAATATTATTTTTGCGATTTTCTTGAAAACTGTACATACTATCAAGTTCATATTTTGCAAAGAGGTGTAGGAATATGGAAGCAATTTTTTAAACCAGTGACATCCTCTTGCACTACCTTGGTTTCAGAGAAAATAATTTAAAAATATTATTTTTGCGATTTTCTTGAAAACTGCACATACTATCAAGTTCATATTTTGCAAAGAGGTGTAGGAATATAGAAGCAATTTTTTAAACCAGTGACATCCTCTTGCAATACCTTGGGTCAAGAGAAAATAATTTAAAAATATTATTTTTGCGATTTTCTTGAAAACTGTACATACTATCAAGTTCATATTTTGCAAAGAGGTGTAGGAATATGGAAGCAATTTTTTAAACCAGTGACATCCTCTTGCACTACCTTGGGTCAAGAGAAAATAATTTAAAAATAATATTTTTGCGATTTTCTTGAAAACTGTACCTACTATCAAGTTCATATTTTGCAAAGAGGTGTAGGAATATGGAAGCAATTTTTTAAACCAGTGACATCCTCTTGCACTACCTTGGGTCCAGAGAAAATAATTTAAAAATATTTTTTTTGCGATTTTCTTGAAAACTGTACATACTATCAAGTTCATATTTTGCAAAGAGGTGTAGGAATATAGAAGCAATTTTTTAAACTAGTGACATCCTCTTGCACTACCTTGGGTCAAGAGAAAATAATTTAAAAATATTATTTTTGCGATTTTCTTGAAAACTGTACATACTATCAAGTTCATATTTTGCAAAGAGGTGTAGGAATATGGAAGCAATTTTTTAAACCAGTGACATCCTCTTGCACTACCTTGGGTCAAGAGAAAATAATTTAAAAATATTATTTTTGCGATTTTCTTGAAAACTGTACATACTATCAAGTTCATATTTTGCAAAGAGGTGTAGGAATATGGAAGCAATTTTTTAAACCAGTGACATCCTCTTGCACTACCTTGGGTCCAGAGAAAATAATTTAAAAATATTATTTTTGCGATTTTCTTGAAAACTGTACATACTATCAAGTTCATATTTTGCAAAGAGGTGTAGGAATATAGAAGCAATTTTTTAAACCAGTGGCATCCTCTTGCACTACCTTGGGTCAAGAGAAAATAATTTAAAAATATTATTTTTGCGATTTTCTTGAAAACTGTACTTACTATCAAGTTCATATTTTGCAAAGAGGTGTAGGAATATGGAAGCAATTTTTTAAACCAGTGACATCCTCTTGCACTACCTTGGGTCGAGAGAAAATTATTTAAAAATATTATTTTTGCGATTTTTTTGAAAACTGTACATACTATCAAGTTCATATTTTGCAAAGAGGCGTAGGAATATGGAAGCAATTTTTTAAACCAGTGACATCCTCTTGCACTACCTTGGGTCGAGAGAAAATAATTTAAAAATATTATTTTTGCGATTTTCTTGAAAACTGTACATACTATCAAGTTCATGCCCCAAGTAAAAAGAAAACTTTAAAGTTTAGCCGTTTTCTATTAAATGACCGCGTCGTATCTGGTGCGCCACCCGGTATAACAATATTATTATGAAAAATGTATCACCTTTGAAAAAGACACATAAACCAAAGAAGGCGAATAAATAAATGTCAAGAGAGCTCTTAAATTTTATAACCCTTAATGGCGGTCGCCCGCCTTGCAACGGATTTCTCATCAATGGGCCTTTCATTTAGGTGAAACATTAATTTTCAAAACTAATATTTGAAAATCAAATTTTAAAACATATTTATTATTTTATTATTGTACTGCCTTTTGAGTGTGCCTGCATTTATCTTACCCATTTGCCCAGTGCAGTCAGTTCGTTTAGTTTTAGGGACAATTGCGTTTACCCTGTGGTGCTAAATTGTATGATATATGGTTTTTTTGTATTTATAATTAGTAATATATTATTGTCTACAATAACTGAGAACAGCAGCTGAAAGAATGGTAAGGGACATATTTTTAAATTTACTTATTTCTAGTTTTACACAATTACTTATACAGGGTGTTTAAAAATAAGTGCGACATTTTTGAAGGGGATATTGTTTAGCTAGTTTTAAATATAAAAGTGTATATGAACGTATGTCCGACCATGCTTAGTTTTTGAGCGGATAACATGTTACATTATTAAAAAAAAAAGTATCAGTTTGTCGGTTAATTTACATAATAATCAAAATGTTTTATGGAAACTGCAAAAATTGTTACGTGTACCAAATTAGCCTTAAATATATTTAAAAACCGACAAGGTAAGCTTTAAAAATAAAAAAAAATATATTTTATCACCCTGTATTGTATAAACTCAGCATTATCGAATGTAAGTTTATATAAACTTTTTTGCTTTAAATAAGCTTAACAATATCCCCTTAAAACATTTTCCACTTATCTCTATCTATTTAATCTAGCTGCAATGAAAAAGAAAATGATTTTATGGATACAACAAAATTTTGTAACGTTTCGTACAACTTTAAAAGTACAAAAAAATAATAATAAATAAAGTTTTTAAAACAATTAAACGCAATATTACAATGGATGTTTAACCACCCTGCAACTTGAAAACTAAGCTCTCGGCACAACGCCTCCGGGTATTGTCTAACTTTCAACCAAATTTCAGTGCCTTTAAAATGCTGGGAATAAGAAATAGTAGAAGGGAAATTCACAATCAAAAGGAAATAAGGATTCGTTCATTTCACAGAAAGAAACCCCTTTCTGAAAAGTGTATCAATAATGTTGAATTTTTGAATATTTGAAACTACTGATAGTTTAACAATAATATGCAAGTATAGATAGGGTGGCGCACCCTATACGACGCGGTAATTTAACGGAAATCGGGTGAATTTTAAAATGATTTCCTTTTTATTTGGGTAAATGCAGGATGTTTGTGGGCGCAATTTAAAATTATTTTGAAATATACCGGATGTCCCAAAAAAAAGATCCATATAAAAGTTATATTTTCTTAAATGGAACACCCTATATGTTACAATATTTTTGGATTCTACATTAAATAATAATTATTTTTTAGTAAGTGCATTATAAGTCCGAACTTATTAGTTTTTGAGATATCCAGTTTTGAAAAATGACATTATTTAATGTACAATCCAAAAATATTGTAACATATAGGGTGTTCCTTTTCAGAAAATATAACTTTGATATGGGTATTTTTTTTGGGACATCCGGTATATTTCAAAATAATTTTGAATTGCGCTCACAAACATCTTGCATTTACCTAAATAAAAAGGAAATTTTAAAATTCAGCCGTTTTCCTTTAAACTGCCGCGTCGTATAGGGTATGCGCCACCCTGTATAGAGAATTCAGAATTTTAGAATTTTTTGGAATAACTCAAAAACAGCATAAATGTGAATCAATTCTCCGATACTTTGCTCCCTCAGTCAAGTAGTTGTTTCATAGTAAGCGAGATGCCAATAAGGAGACTCGTATTTTGGACAAAATGTATCGCATCTTTCTTATATTCAATTTTAGGTGGAAACCTGCACGAACAATTGAATTAGAAGAAGTTCAAAATGGTTTTTAAACATAATGTTTTAACTAAAAAATTATATGACATTTTGAAAACTGAACCTGAAATAACATTGGAAAATATTTTGAATAAAAATGTGAAATTGTCGGTTTTGCAGAAAATACTAAAGTTATTAAATGATAAACACTTGAAATATCCTAGTGAATTTTATCGATTTGCCTTACGAAACAAAGCCGAATTTCAACAATTTTTTGATGCTCGAGGAGAAAAAACAACTATTACTCACAGAAACACTGTTATTCAAAACCTACTGAAAGACAGAAAATTTACAAAAGAAGACATTTGCTTTTATAGGTGTGACAAAAATTTACTATATATAACACTATGTCAAGAGTAAGGTATATGTAATAACCTCAAAAACAGACTTCTTTTGCATTATTATTGTAAAAAATTCCTTAAAGGGTACAAAAATATGTCCTTGTGTCCTGATATAAATAAACATGGGAATTGTGGCAGTGCCAATGTGGTGTCAACTAATATTACTATAGAGCCAGAAATAAATAGTCATGACAATAAAACTATAGACTGTGCCACAAGTCATAATACGTCTGCGTCATCATTAAAACATTCTTTGATATTAGAAGACGACTTACTACAAACTGACAAAATTTTTCTATCTACACCAATAAAATGTAAAAATGTCGAACCGATCTCTTTGGATTTATCGCCAATATTAAAGCCAATAATTTCCACATATTCATTGCCTCAATCTGCCAACACTGATTTAAATACTGCAAATTACGATAATTTTATTTCAACTACCCCAGAAGAACTACCCATTCCAAGGGAATTTTTGAATTTATCTCCTGGTAATATAGTTATACTCCCCTTGGGATCGAAAAATGTATCTAACTTATTCAACATAAATTTTAACGAATGCACGTATTTTGAAGGGTCGTTCGAAATTGTAAGTAAGTTTTTGTCTCTTCTTTTTAAGCAACAAAAGCTAGATACGCAATATTATCCCTATTTTCTACGAAACAGAATATCGAAATACATTAATAACACGTGCACTATAATATTTAAATACACAAAGTATCTTAAAGACAAAATAATAAAATTATATGCCACGTGTAAACATAACAATTGCAAGAAATTTATTATAACAATTACCAAGATAACTGTTTCGGTTTTTAGCAACTCTAAAAACTTTTGTCACAAACAACCCTTAACCTCTTATGTAAAAGGCATTGAACGGTCTATAGTTAAAGAAAATATTTTTAAAGAAAAACCGTCAATATATAAAAAGAAGTTAATACTGGAGGCAAAAAGAAAATTAGTTCTGTCTGGAAATTTGCAAGAAATTAAATCGGATTCTACATTTCGTAAAATAAAATCAGAGGCTATTGCTCACCTTGACCGACATAAAAATGATATCTGGGATTTAATTGAAATGCAGCTTGTTCATAAGGAATACATTCAAGAAGTTTCCATTCCATTTTGCGTTAAACTTTTTAGCAGAGAGCAGTTTTTTTTGCTAGAAACACAAAACAGAGGGCATTTTCCAATTATTTATTTCGATGCCACGGGCACAGTTGTTCGGAAACCATACAAGAACGCAAAACCAATCTATTTATACTCCGCAGTAGTACCAATCCAAGAAAATAAAAGAGTTGTTCCCATATTTGAAATGATTTCAGCTGAACATTTTGCCAAGTCAATATTTAAACTATTTCACGATTTTAGAGTATTTTCCGAAGAAAATAATAGGTGGCCGATATTTGGGGGAGTTGTTACAGACTTTAGTTTTGCAAATATTCATGCAATAGCTAAAGCCTGCAACAGAATAGATTTCCTTGAATATTTAAAAATGTCATATAGCATTGCTAAGAAAGAAACTAAAAATTTTCAAAATTTCATTACAATCCACTTATGCTACGCTCATTTCTTAAAGATGGTGTCTAAAGATGTTAACGAACACTTTAAAAACTTGGATGATGCAATGTTTCTTAAAGATGTAATTGCGCAGTGTATTCTGCTAAATAGTTTAAAAAAGGTCTCTCAGTGGTTTTACAACGTGTCTGTACTATTGGGTTCCGAGTTTTATGATAGTAAAGTAAAAAATGCCTATGAAACTTTGGCAAGTAAAAAAACATCAATCGTTGTTCACAGTGACGCAGAGTTCATTTTCTCCGCCGATGAAGACAAAGTAAATGATACAGCCAAATATCCGTCTTTGTACAAGCAAAGTCCCTTTTTTAAACATTTTTCTGAAATAGTTGAACGTATAATTTATGCCAAGGAGGGTAACGTTAACCCTTTTTACAATAATAACTTCTTGAATGTTTTACAATCTAAATACATGCCTTATTGTGCTTTGTGGACTGGACTTCTCATAAAAGATTCTTACGAAATGGACAGATTTAGCAACTGTTATGCTGAAAATTATTTTTGTAATTTAAAACTAAATATACTAAATTCACAAAAGAACCTGAAGGCTTCAAGATTTATTAGAAAATGTCGAGAGTATGTACTGGCGACTTTTAAGGAAGTTGAATTGGCGATTCCAAAAAGTCGCCAGACTAGACAGACTGAAAAAA
Source organism: Polydrusus tereticollis (assembly GCA_963920685.1). NCBI lineage: Eukaryota > Metazoa > Arthropoda > Insecta > Coleoptera > Curculionidae > Polydrusus > Polydrusus tereticollis. The sequence continues at coordinate 80,742,140 of OY987332.1, read as the reverse complement.
CTGATGATTCTGACAATGAAAAATTTTCGCAAGAGCGTTGGAATAAAAAATCCAAAAAAATATCCACCCATTTTTCAGGTAGACAAGACGCATCTGGGGAAGTTAAGAAGAGCTGTGAGTATGATTTAGAATTTTGTTTGTATTGTGGTCGTGGAAGGTTAGATGAAACAGCAGATTGGGTCCAGTGCGATTCTTGTAATGGATGGTTTCATCAAAAATGCGTTTCCTCTAAGGATAACAGTTATAGCGATATATTTATTTGTAGGTTATGCCTTAATGACGAATCTCCAAAAAAAGAGAAAGTACCTGATAGTAACTGCAAAATACCTGATACGAACTTACTTTTAGCAACGGCGTGTTCAAACTTTATTAAGGACCTTAAAAGCATAACTGAAGGGGAACGCAAGGAGTTACAGAAAAGCACGAAAAAACAAAGAAACTGCTCGATATGGAAATCAGAGCGAAAAAAAAGGATAACAGCGTCAAATTTTGGAAGGATATACAAAGCACAGACCATTTCTAGCAAATTAAACATTGCTAAAGAGCTAGTACTAGATAAAGATATCTCATATTTGCCTGCTATTAAATATGGAATAGACAATGAGGAAAGAGCCATAGAATTATATTTAAGGGAAACCAAAAATTTATTGTACAGATCAGGATTAATAATTCATAAAACTATTCCTTTTTTAGCGGCATCCCCTGACGGCTTAATTAACGATGATGGAGTGAGTAATAGAAGTTAAGTCTCCACACAAACTATCAAAAGGATCCAATGTATTATCAGATTTAGAATACTTAGACTCGAAAGCCAAGCTGAAGATATCACATAATTACTTCTTCCAAGTCCAAGGGATTCTTGAAATTTCAAATCGACCGTGGTGCGATTTCGTTATTTTTATTAATAATGATAATATAAGCATTGAAAGAATTTATAGAAACCCACGTTTTTGGTTCAACATAGTTAGTAAATTAAGGGAGTTTTACATGTTTTACTATTTACCAACCTTGCTGCAACCATGCGTTTCTATTTCTGAAGACGATCGCAAATGGACCACAGGCACCAAAATTAAAACATTATTTAATGGACTTGTAGATGACATAACCTATTATAGAGAGACATCCAGTAAAAGAGATTACACAGTTGCTATTTTCGATGATCTTGATTTGAAAATTAGGGAAATTCGTCAAAGTGACTTTGAGTCATTAACTGGAGCGAAATGGCTAACGGGCTTTGTAGTATCCATAATTATAAGTATCCTGAACAACAATCACAATAGGACGTACCAAGTAATAGAAGAAATATTTTCAACAATGATATTTTCACAGAACTCATATACCGACATATTTCTCTCTGAAATTAAAGTTGTTTCTAGCAAACTTGTCATGCCTTTAATAATTAACAAAAATCATTTTTGTCTTGTATTAGTAGACTTTAATAAAATTACATTCATGTTTATCGATCCCATGGGAAGTAATAAAACTAAAGGGCAATATTACCTAAATGTTTTTCAAGATTTTGTAAGGGCATACAATAAATTTTACGTCGAAAAAATATGTTGCAAGAATATGGAAATTATTAAACCAAATCATATTTTACAGAACGATGGGCACAACTGCGGTCCATTAATAATATATATTTTTTCTAATTTTGTCTCGAAAAATAGATATTTCGAACGCGCTAGCGAGTTCGAAATATATCCATTTCGAACTCCGAATTTTATTTTTTAAAAGTTGGCATTGGTTATATTTAAATGTTTTATTCTGTTGACGTCTGACGTTTCCTGTTATTGTTATCCATGAGAAAAGAAAGTTTTCGGGATTTCTCTGGTAAAAGTTGATTTATCGTTTTATTAGCAATATCCCTTAACTCAGGGGGAGTTAAACTTAGATTATCATGCTCCATATTTTTTTAATTATAATTATGAACAACTCTATGAAATATTAAATCACAAATTTCGTGACAATGACACAAAGAAAATATTATTTATTGTCAAGGCTACTATGATAAAAAGAAATTTAGAGTATTACCAACATAGAATTTAGACACACAAATTTACAAAATTTGAAGGGTTGATTTTCTTTTTAAATATGTATTTTCTTATTGAAAAAATTACAAAATAGAAAAAATAGTATAAAGTACGTGTTTTATAAAGCAGTTAGAGCACTTGTCCCGTTAAAAAACTCGCCGCAAGCGGCTCGTTTTTTAACATGGACGCGTGCTATAAGATGATGCTTTATAAAACATGTACTTTAATATACTATTTCACAAAATTTTAAAACAAGAATCCTTAGAAATACAGTATGATATGGGTGAGTATAGAAAAGAATTAAAATACTTACTTTTAAAAAGTTCTTCAAGCGTCTTCAACCGGTGCTTGTTATGCTCTACAGTTTGTACAGATTCTGATGCATCAAGATGTTTATTTTGCAAAAGGTTAATACATTTTAAATGTATTATTATTGATAATAATTTTTTCATTAGAAACAGAATGTGTAATATTTGTCGGCTATATTGATCATTGTTCATTATGTTCATATTATAAGTTTTTTTCTTATTAATTCGATTATTTATATATATATATATATGTATCGGTCCATCGTTGTTCCCTCCATGATAAACACCAGGCGGACCGACCTCCGGTATTTCTAATACAGTTACAACGTAATGTTTGTATATATAGATTTGGGGGAGGAGCCTTATTACGTCTTTCAAGAGAGGGGTAAAGAATTGTACCAAAAAAAATTATATATATTTTCAAGTTAAAATGTAGTATTAGTTCCCTCCGAATTTATATATTTTAATTATGGTAATTACTTGTAGTTCCCTCCAGCGCAGTTGCCATTTTGTGGAGGGCGCTACGTGCTATTATTATTGTGTCCTTATATTCTTTAAAGGTGTAATGAACTAGGGTATTCGTGGAGGTTTAGCTGGCGCGAAAAAAAAATAAAAGTGTTGAAGTTTCTAAGACAAACATATTTATTTATTCTTTTATCTTAATATTTATTGAATTTTTGACTTAACTGGACCATTTCGTTAAAGTTTTTGATTATAATAAACTCTTTTATCTATCACCTTTTATCACAATTCGCTAACGGGTTTGAGGCGGCCGATTTGTACCAATCCTGAATAATTGATTGTTGACAGTAAGCTTTATCATCTACTAAAATTTCAACTCGCGAACCCCTTAAATAAGGATACTTCACCTTTGACATTTTTTACATTACAGAAATAAGTATCCAACTTTTTGGCGCTATTTGGATTTTTCTACGCAGATTCAATTTTATTTTTAATCTGTACTCTGCAAGTAGAAAGGGTAGTATAGTAATGCTGTCCAGATATAATTTATTGCCTTCTTAATATAACACCACAGTCTTACAGTGGTTATGTTTTGTTATGGATAAACGGAACCTATCCATGATAAGTAAGAGTAAAAAATATCAAAAACTGATTTGGATAGCTTGCCAGATTGAGCTAGTCGGCCAATTCACTGTAGATCCATTTTCTGCTTCTATTCCGACAGTCGCCTAGCTGATGTATATTTCTGCTGGTTCTATGCACAAAAATTTTAAGAAGAATAAATTCTTTCCTCACAAAATACAAATTTTACACGAACTCGACGAAGACGATTACGATAGAAGGACCAAATTTTGTGAATTAATATGCCAAAGGATTGACGAAGACCCCACCTTAATAAAATAATGTTTTGCTTTAGCGACGAGTCAACTTTCTTTTTGAATGGGTATGTTAACAAACACAATAATTAAAGGTATTAGGATAATAAAAATTCAAGAATGTTTTCGGAAAGACCACACTAAATGTTATTATGATGGTTCCAAGACCAAAATGTTCCGGAGTTAAAATCGCCCCCCCCCCCCCCCATCGATCTCCAGCGAAATTATCCAAACATCCACCATGTCCAATAGGCGGGTTCTTCGAACAGCATTCAAAATGAAAATGATGTGACAACTTAAGTTATTAAAAGACCCGAGATTACCAGCTTCCAAATTGACTTCTGCAAATTGGTTAAGGCTTTCGCGGCCAGTTGATGAACTGGTGTAGTCCTGATTCGGGTCTAAAGGCCGTCGTCGGTTGGAATTGCTTCCTAACGTTTCGCTAGCACGAGTGGCGAGCTTCTTGAGAGGTCCTTCCATCTCCGGTGCCGGAAGTAGACTGTACTCGCCACTCGTGCTAGCGAAACGTTAGGAAGCAATTCCAACCGACGACGGCCTTTAGACCCGAATCAGGACTACACCAGTGACTTCTGCAATTTAAGAGGATTAAACTCGAACGTCAATGCAGTCCATCAATACCAACAATCTACCAAACCTCATGTACTTGCACTAACCGAAACAAAGGTCAGATCATCATTTAGTACGGTTAGCTATTTATATCCTGGATACGACTTTCATCACCGATTTAGGCGCCATTTTGGCCTTTGACTCTTTGTTCGCAGTGATATTTCTTGTCGACGGGAGAAGACACTCGACCCTAATGACTTTGATGTAATGTGCTTTAAAATATGAATGCAGGGAATTACTAAATTCATCTGCGGCCTTTACTGGCCGCCAAGCGATACCCATTACAGAGACTTGTTCTCCTCTCCTGCTAAGTCGAATTCTTGCAAACCCACCATCCCAATTCCGAAGTTGTCATCCTTGGCGACTTTAACGTTCGTAATATTAACTGGCTTAAATACTTAAACGCAACCGACAAGTAAGGTCACGAAGTCATCAGCTCTAACCTCATCCAACTCGTAAGTGAACCAACTCGGATTTCAGGCCGAGATGGCGATGTTGCTAGTTTGTTGGATCTTTTCTTAACTTTAAACCCCGAGTTTTACACTGCCACCGTGAGGCCTCCGCTAGGAATGTCTGACCACAACCTCATTTCGGCACTGAACAAACTACCAATTAGTGCCGAACAGCCTTCTAAACTGCGCAAGATCTGGCATTATACATCAGCTATATGGGATGACCTAAAGGACCATTTTTGAACCTTTTCTTGGCAGAACGTTTGTTTTACCTATGATGATCTACCCATCCCTTTCTTAGGAAAGTGGCCTTCTAACAACAAGCCTTGGTTTACCAAAAATTGCGAACGAGCTGTTAAATTACCAAATGATTTCTACCGACAATGGCGTCAAAACCCTACCTCCAAAAATCGTACCATCTTTGTTAACGCTTAAAACTAATGCAAGCAAACGATAAACCAAAGCAAGAAAGCACACAACCAGAGAATCAAAGACAAAGTTCTTAAAGGTCCTAACGGCTCAAGATCATTTTGGTCGGTAGCTAAGACCGTCAGTCAGAACATTACCAAGTCAACCATTCCACCTTTGACATGTTCTGATGGCACCATTGCGACCAAAGCACAGAAAAAAGCAAACTTACTGACGGAACTATACTCTTCACATTCAACGGATAATTTTCAGGGAAAAGCTCTACCGAACACTCCCCCTGTAGAATCGGGAATGCCCTAAATTGTTTTCCTGTACCGCTATGTTAAACGAATCTTGAGAAGTCTTGACACTAAAAAGGCTTCTGGTCCTAACGATATTCCAGTCATTGTAATTAAGACATGCGCTGACGAACTGACACCGGTATTTTGTAGACTTCTTAACTTATTTTACAAAAAAGGAAAATTCCCTCTTGCTGAAAAACCGCGCGAGTCCAACCCATACCTAAAAAAGGCAAGAATACCTTGCCAAACAACTATCGTCCAGTCGCATTGCTTTCGGTTATATCAAAAGTTATGGAGAAGGCTATCAACGAAAAACTATTAAAATACCTATAAGGCTTCAACATTATTAGTGACCGCCAGTATGGATAGTCTAGATCAACAGGAGACCTTCTCGCTTATGTTACTCGCGTTTGGAACAACGCAATAGAACATCATGGGGAGTCCCGGGCGGTAGCACTGGACATTTCCAAGGCCTTTGACCGAGTATGGCATGAGGGGCTTCTAACTAAAGTGAGAGCATACGGGATGCCGGTTCAGTTTTGTTAATGGCTGTCAAGCTTTCTTAAAGACCGTTCTCTGCGAGTGGCGATGGACGGATTTATTTCAGACACATTTAACATCAACGCCGGAGTCCCTCAAGGTTTTATATTGTCACCCACCCTCTTCTTACTTTACATTAACGATCTTTTGGAAAAAACTAAAAATCCTATGTATCGCTTCGCCAATGACAGCACACTTGTTTCATCTTTTACTTTGAATGCTCGGACATCGGCTGCCAATGCCCATCTCTATAGGAGCAAGCGGTCTCACATCTCAGCAAAGACCTGAAATAAATTCTGTCTGAGGGTGACAGTGACCAAGTAGAACTTAACGCTAAAAAACCCAGGCGGTAGTTTTTTCTAAAAAAGATAATGTTGAAAAACCGGATATAGTCATGGCGGGACACTCGATTCCCTTGGCTTTATCAATTCATTTATTGGGCGTCAATTTGGATAGTCATATATATGTCTTGGCATAGTCACGTTGCGGCTATTGCTAGGGCAGCCTTGCCGACGCTTGTGATACTTTTCCGAACTAAGAACCTCTATACACTTCAACAACTATTGATGCTCTATCAAGCCCAAGTTAGAGCATCGTTGGGGTACTGTTCTCATATTTGGGGCTCTGCTCCTAAACGATCAAGCGTGCTATCTATAATAAATGTACCAAGTTTGGTTTGGATCGGCCGTTTTTATATCATTGGTCAATGGTTTTTTGTAAAAAGTATCATGGGTAACGTACTACTGTTTAAAGGGTTAGTGAGTTAAAACTATAGCAAATGATAAAGCGTATTATCTAGAATAGATGTGCCAAGTTTGGTTAGGATCTGCCGTTTTTAAACCTTGTGTCAATGGTTTTTTGTAAAAAATATCAAAGGTGAGGTTCCCTTATTTGAGAGGTTGGCAACCTAAAATTTTAGCAACCGATAAAGCTTACTGTCTACAATAAATGTGTCAATTTTAGTTTGAATTGTTCGTTTTTAATTCCCTGGTCAATGTTCTTTTGTGAAACATATCAAGGATAAAATACCCTGATATAAGGATTAGGCTAGTTGAAATTTTCTTAGATGATAAAGCTAAGTAGCTACAATAACTGTTTCGAGTTTTGTTCAGATTGGCCGTTTTTCAACCCTAGGTCAATGTTTTTTTGTGAAAAATATTAAGGGTAAAGTAGCCTTATTTAAGAGGTTGAAGAGCTGAAATTTTAGCAAACCATAAAGCTTACTCCCTGCAATAAATGCGCCAAGATTGTTTCGGAGTGACCCTTTTTAAACCCTCGGCCAATAAATTTCTAGTCGATAAATAATTAGGTATTCCCCACTCGCATCTAATATTTGATCATCATTTTTGCGGAACAATGTTAAAAACACATGTAAAACATTGTTGTCGGATTTCGGAGGGAACTAAATCGACTAATTAAATTGAAATCTTCTATAACATTCTGGAGGGAACTTAGAACGAAATATGTAACCTACAAACACGATTACAGCGCCGCCGGCAATACGTCGAACTAAACCATCCATTGTCAAGATAAATATGCACAAATTACCCTCCAGGCAATTTTTCGTCAGTTGCTTGCAGGAAGCTTGGACAATGGTTCAAAGTGAAATTCAAGGCAAAACGTAGTTCCCTCCACAATCGGAGGGAACTTGGTCATATATGAGGGAACTACGAATGATATATTTGTAGTTTGGAGGGAAGAACGTAGGGGTTATACATATATATATATATATATTTGGAGAACTACCCCATAAATTCAGCTAAACTTAAATTATAATATAATAATAAAATATTTGAAATTTTCGAAAGGACTAAAATGCATGCATGCATATACTTTGGTAACATCACCTTGGCTAAGCCCTACTGTTTGCAGGTTTAATGTAGGTACCTATTTATTTAAATATTGTAAATATAGGTGTTATTTTGTACCATCATACCATACAAGAATAATATTTGATATAGTTAAGGTTAGTTTGTACCGTCTACAGTTGTCCAATAACAGTCATGTAGAATTTTGTTACCATTGACAATGCAATAGAGGTTAGTACACCCATAGACCTGTAGGTTGGTCTATGGTACACCTGTAAAACATTTTTTTCAGGTTTAATATTTAAAACGAATTTTTGGTTTGGTATTCCTGTTAAAATTTATTCTAACTTCTCTTTGTTATGGTAACTATGGTCAATTATATATGTACACCTGAGAGCATTTAGACGGTATTTTTTTGGCCTACATGGGCATTAAGACGGACCCGAGGCTCATAGACGGTAGTCATGGGCTCATAGACGGTACATGCTTCATAGACGGTATTTTCCAAACGGAGTAGAAGGAGAAATGTGACCATTTCATTAAAATAAGAGGGGTAATTCTATATTTTAGCGATGGATAAATGTCCGTCCGTTATAAATAGGTTAGTTATTTGTTTTGTGTAGGTTAGGTTGTACTGTTTACATATAATAATACGGCTAGATTTCGCCTAATTGTATTAATTTGTGAATAAAAGACGTTTATTAATTATTAATATTGATTTAGAAAAGGAGGTGGCAAATATGAAGAAAATAATGCAATTAGGCAATCCAACGACATGTCAAAATAAATTCAATATCGCGTCTGTGGGCACACAAACCGTTTGTTTACATTTAGAGCATGTGTATCCCGAGTTTCGTTAAAGTTTAATTTGGTTTAATTTAGTCATCAAGGAGTCCAAAAATTGTTGTTAGTTCATCTAAAAAGGTTGTTAAATGTATATAGTGTGCTCCTAAAATGATTTTTGCAATAAGAAACGTTTTGCAGTGGTTTATTTAGTGTGCGTATTTTTAGCAAACAATGTCGGTGACTTGTCTTTTGTAGTCGGTTGTGAAAGTTGCTCCAACAGAGACCAGATAAGTTTTTATTCTATACCTACTAGCTTTAATAATGGGTTATTAACTCATTTAATTGATTTGTCCAAGAGGCGTAGGGAACGTTGGATAGCTGCTCTCAAAAGAGATGATCTGACAGAGTCTATCTTGAAGAATCAAAGTATTTGCAGCACACATTTTGTAACAGGTACCTAAATTACTTCCAAAAGATATTTTCTTGTTAAATTAAATAACCTTCCCTATCTTAGGATACTTTCTAAGTGTGCTGTGTTTATTGTTTTTAATTTGTCTTGATTATACTTTTTAATGTATAATGTAACAGTAGGGGTTGTTTGCCTCAAAGCTGCACCCCTGTACAGATGTTGATGTTTCAAATTTTGAAATTTATACCTACATAATATATTGAATCTATATTTTATAACATTTTATAACATTATAACAATTTCTTTTATTTTTACTATTGTATTGACTTATGTGAGTACTATGTGTATGTTAACACAAATAAACTATTTTGATTTTGATTTTGAATAAAGGACCAGAACGAGCGCGAATCCATACCAATATTATTTTGTATCGTATTCACATAGGTCAATTCTGCAGCTCTAATCTCACGTTTTAGTTCAGCTCGAACTTTTTTCAGTTGAATATATATTACATTATATTTCTGTTGTATTTTTTTCTCAGCTTTTCTTTAAATTTAAGTTTATTTATAATCGATATGTTGAACCAAGTGGGGTATTTTTTTGTGTTTTATTTGGTTTTAGGGATGTGTTCATTGAAGATTTTGTATAATAGAAATCATTAACTGCCTCATTTACATTGGTATTGGATTTGAGGTACGCCCTATCATGTTATCCTAAAAACAAAATAAGCAGAAACAAAATTCATTATTAACCAATAGGTGATAGGAAGATGTTGAATCGAAAAGACTTGTTTTGTGCCATATTAATTACCTGCAATTCAGTTGCAAAACTCTTGGCTGGTTTTAAACCAAACCTAGGTGTTAGAAAATAAAATAGTAGGTACCGGTATATGTACCTATATCGATATCTACTTTTTTTCTTAAAACATGGTCTTATATGGTTAACTGTACATAAAATACAAGGTTTTTCTCATTAGTACCCAAAAAAAAACACCTGATAAGTAACAATTGTCTTTCTTTGAACTTTGTAATAAGGGACACAGTTGTACGAAGCGCACTAAGGCCAACAATTGGAGTACATTTTTTTAAATCTAATTAAGTATAAATTATTGTCAAGATCCTTTAGTATAAGAGATCGGTTAATACAGATAAAATAATTCTAAATTATTACATTTATCTGCCATTTTAAAGTTTTTTTTACTATATTTTAGGTTCCTCATTAGTAAAATCTTTGACTTGCCTGGAGACAAGTATAGTTTATCCAAGTTATCCATTGTGTGATATTGGAACTAAGTATTATTATATAATATAAGATGATTAATAGGTAAAATTTATTAAACAAGACTTTACCAATACAATACAATACAAGGAAAGATAATTAAATATAAAATTAACAAAGTGGCAAACTTTCAGTTGATTCACTGATAAATACAATCAAGTAAAGATGCAAAAAGTAAGTATGCTTGTATTTTTAAAACATCCAAGACTTTGTGTACCTACCTTCAAATTAGCATGCTTTAGAGGCAGACTCGGCTGATATACAGGGTGATTCACGACGATGGCGTATTAGACGTTTAATTCTGGCGAACCAGTTAACAAAACGATTCAAAAATTTGGTTTCTTACATAATAGGACATGCTCTACACAGCTAAAATATTTTGAATAATGCGGTGTTGTCGTTTCTACTAGAAAGTAGTAGCAACTTTGATGTTTTAAATGGAACACCCTGTATATTATTACATTTTTTAATTCTACATAAAATTACAATCATTTTTTAAAAGGTGCACTATAGGTCTAAACTTACATGTCCCTATCTTACTTTTTCATTATCTTTCCAAAAGTGTCATAATCCGGATGTACCGTAAACCGGGGTTACTTTACCACGATTTTGGTATATTTCGTTTAATATCTCGTTTATTTTTAAAGATATCTGGCACTGCTATAACTATGTCATAGTTTAAGGTTTTTAAAGTAATTTTCAGACAATATTTTTGTTTTATATAACCTGCTATATAATATATTTTTTTATTAAAAACTGTGTAAAGTCACCTTGAAATCGGGGTCACTTTATACGAGTATTAAAAACGTACTAAGAGACTACATAACCCCTTAATATAGGTGTCTTTACACGCAGAAACTCTCATAGATACTTTTTCTAATTTGTAAATCATGAATATAGCTTATTATATACTACTTATAATCAAATAAAAGTCAATTTTAATGAAAAAATACTTTAATACACAACGACAATATAAAAAGCATTTATAAAATATACGAAAATATACTGAAACTAAACAATACAACAACAACAACAAAGTTTTTACATTAAATTATACCTTTCAAGTTTCAGACCATGAAATGTATAAACACCCCTTCTAACAGCAGGTTCTCTTAGGAATTTTACGACATCATTTTCCTGCTGTAAGGAAATATCATCTTCAGTTGGGAACACGAAACTTTTACCTTTTTTTCGTAGAAATTTTATTAATAGTTCTGGCCTATCCTGACTCTCCAATATTTGGCCCACAAAGTGCCGAATGCTTTTTTTTGTTGGAAATGCTACCACAACAAATTTTCCTGGTTTTGGTATAATATGATCCAGTGGAAGGGCATCATCGCTGTCTTCTTCAAAGTTCTCTTCAAGGGTCTCTTCAATAGAATAAAGGTCATCATTGTTGTCCTGATCTTCTTCATCTTCAAATATCTTTTTCCCTTCACTTTCGGGTGTGGTATTTTCTTGGTCTTCCCAAAGTTCTTCATAGGAAACCGATTTCCCTGGCGCCACTTTCAACATTTTCTTTCGCTTTTTCTCCGCAGGCTGTGACGGATTTCTTGTTTCTTTTAAAAAGGTTAGCAGACTATCGCTCACTCTTTGCATCACGACGTGTTCTTCTGCCCTTGCCTGGGGCAGCTTTTTCAAAACTTGATTCCTGTTCAAAGGAATGATTCCGGTGGCCCTGAAGGCGCTTGCAATATTTTCCTTATCCTTTAGTTTCAAATATTCTACTAATTTTTTTAGGAGCGATGGAAAGGAGGTTTTATTTAAAACCTTTTCCGCTGGATTTTGCAGTTTAAATTGTTCTAATAATTTTCGCCAGGCCCTTTTCATCGGGGCATAATACCCGACATCCAAGGACTGAGTAAGATGGGTGGAATGGGGAGGCAAAAATACAAATCTGATGTTGTTACGCTGGGATGCTATAATTATATCAACATTCAAGTGCGACGAAAGGTTATCCCCAATAATCACCTTGGGCCCAGGTCTGGATTTTGCCCATGGTAATACAATAGTTGAAAACCACTCTTGAAATGTAAACGCGTCAAACCATCCTGACTTGGATCTATTGTATCGAGTTCCTGGAGGACCACAGATGGTCCACTGATCATAAAGCCTTTCGGCTTTATAAACCACGTAAGGGGCCAGGACATTCATATCACCACTGATAGCAAACATGACAGATATAGACGCTTTGCTCGTGTTCATAATTCTTTCTGGATATTTTATGCCTCTCCTGAAGATACATTTTTTGGCACCTGGATCGTCTGATAAATTTGTTTCGTCGTAATTAAGTATGTTCTGAACTGGCACATTATTCAAACTCTCGGCAAGGTTATTAAAATACATGTTGATTTCATCTTCATTTTTTAGAGCTCTTACACCCTTAATATTCTGACAAGTTCTTTGCGATAATAAGTCCTTGTGTCGATCTATAAAATTAAGAGCCCATTCAGTTCCAGGAAGATTGTCACTAAATTTACTGATTTGTTTGCCAACAGAATCTAAATATCTTTTGACTATCATTCTAAGCTCTAGTGATGTTATTGGGCTACCATATTCTGCTGATGCAACAACAACGTCCACGATATGACGTTCTTCCACTTCTGTTAATACAGGTTGCCCCCCAGGCTTTGCAAGATGCTTACCATTAACTTTGTTCCAAAGCGTTTTTTTGTTTATCTTATACCGCCTAGCAGCTTCAGCATAAGACATTCCATAATTTTTTACGGCTCCTACAGCTTGCTGCAGTTGCTCAGCATTGTACATGAGATATCTTCTGGATCCCAACTTTTTTTTGTAAATTCGACCCATATTTACATAGTCTGGAACAAAAAAGTAATCATGTAAAGACACCCATGCGATCAAAATCACTGTACCGCAGCTGCGAAATTTTACTTTTATAATCATAAGTTTAAGTTAGATATTGTTTAAACGTTGGTAGGACAACCTTAGGTGACTATACTTATCAGAAATATAGATAGAACTTACCTAACTGTTTCTAGTTCGACCCCAAAAACCTTACTTCTGAAGTTTAAGATACACAATTATTTGCCACAACCTTACTTATTAAGCACTAATGCCTTACTGCAACCACGGTGCGTTTTCCGTTTAGACCTGCGTCGACTTGTCGTTTGGTCAGCTTTGAAGTACAGCGCAATGCACGAGCGCATTGTTGCCAAAGTTAGCATAATATAAAAAAGTATCAAGAAAAGTAACTTGGTGTAAAGTCACCTAGCCGTGTAAAATAACCCTGGTTTACGGTAACCCAAAAGCTGAAATATAGTACTTCCGGATTAACCGAAAGTTGAGACTTTTGGAAAGATAAAGAAAAAGTAAGAGGGGGATATGTAAGCCGTTTTGCTCTGAGACGTACTGTTAAGAAGCTAGAAGCTGTCAAAGTTCAAAAATGTCACTTTAAAATTCGATATCTCGGGAACTATCAAGTTTAGACTTATAGTGCAGCTTTTAGAAAATGATTGTAATTTTATGTAGAATTGAAAAATGTAATAATATACAGGGTGTTCCATTTAAAATATCAAAGTTGCTACTACTTTCTAGTAGAAGCGGCAACAACGCATTATTCAAAATATTTCAGCAATGTAGAGCATGTCCTATTATGTAAGAAACCAAATTTTTGAATCGTTTTGTTAACTGGTTTGCCAGAAACGTCTAATACGCCATCGTCGTGAATCACCCTGTATATGTACCGGGAAGTGTACCACCAGACTGGACATAAGAAATCCCATGTAAATTTTGCTACCCTCAAATATTACTTTTTTGAAGGTCCTTGTAGGATGGACCCAATGAAGTCAATTCAAAGCTATTTATTTATTTCTTGTCAGGTACTTGCGTTTATGAAGTTAGTATAATCATTATTTGTTCTTGAATACTGTACTGTAAATCATGTTACTAAACTAATCAAAAATAAAACTTCTATTAGTATCATTTCACATTATCATAATAAAATTATTACTGGTGGTTTCATTGAGGTATATATCAGTTACGAAGAGTTTTTTCTAAATAACTTTGAATTGGCTTATTAGAGAAAAATAAAATTTGGCGTGTGAGTTCATCATACAAGGACCTTCAAAAAAGTCTAATACAATTTTGATGTAAAGTTAACAGGGAAGCCAATATTTGAGAGTAGCAAAATTTACATGGGATTTCCTATGTCCAGTTTGGTGGGACAACACCCGGTATATAATCGTGCTCACTAAAATTTAAAATTCTTTTAAATTATAAAAGTCCTGACCCTATAAATTTGGTTGTAAATGAAATTTAAAAACTTTTACTTTACGGCTATGCATATCCTGTAGGCCACCCTGTAAAACTGTTTTCTTTTTAATTTTAGGCTTATCTATGACCACACAAGTACAGGGTGTCCATTTTTGGGCACTTGTGCAGGATAGCTCGCTTATTCTCATGCAAAAGTGCCCAAAAATGGACACCCTGTACACCTACCAAGTTCAAGTAAAAATTGAGAAGAAGTGACTTTAGGAATTGGAGGTAAGTTTTGGGCTAAAGTCATAATGATGTCACTAATTAATCAAATGTCATAAACAGGTTGAAAAAAAAATTTAAAAGAAATGGAAGTATTTTTTATTATTTATAGGATTTTTCTTTAGATTCAAGTTTGATACGAGATCAAAAGGATCGGGACAGTACATCATCTTCTCTATTATTCCTGTCAACAAATACTCAACCATCAATTCTTTGGAGTTGTGGAATATCAAGAAAAGAAAAAGTAAGGGAGCAAGTAAAGGCACTAAGAATCTCTACTAAATTATACTTGAAATTAATACCTATTATTTATGTTAAATAAGGAACCTGGTTATCTGTATAATATTTATTGTAATAACCTTTACTAATAAAATATCTACTTTCATAGATTTTGTGCAGCGAATGTATAGTACCGTAAAGTGGGCATACTTGCAACAGTGGTATAACTTGCAACAATATGAACCTGGTGGAATGTTTGCTTTCCCCCTCCCCTAGGTTAGGCCGCGCGTCAACCGCTTGCGTGTTTACGTTTAGTACGGATCGGTAGGTCGACTTGTATGCAAGTATAGCGCTGCACAAAATTTACTACGATAAATTTGGCGGGATTTTTCGTCGTCTACGGTAAGTGCTCTAAATTGTTTCTGTATAACTTCCCCTGTTCAGAGTTTATTTACAGTGGGATTTGTATCAAATTTGGATATAATGTGCTTAGATGCTTGGTCTAAAACCTTAAATACCCAGTTTTGATTTAAGTTAAAAGATTTTTGTAAATATATTTTTTTTTTAATTGCATGTCCAGAAGTGGGTAACTTGCAACATGCCCCGAAAACACAAAAAGCAGTTAGGGAGTAGATCGTACCGAAATTTTTCCGACGAAACTTTGGAAGCTGCATTACGGGCTATTGAAAATGGTTCCGGAATTCGGGAAGCATCCCGGAGATTCGGAATTGACCCATCAACACTCTCACGGAAAAGAAGGAATTTGTTTTCCCGTAACCCTGGGAGGCAACCAGTATTTCCCAAGGAAGAGGAGGAAGCATTTGTTAATAATATCCTTTTGGCCGCACAGTGGGGGTTTCCATTAACCTCATATGATATACGGTTAACAGTAAAACAATACCTGGATCGTAAAGGTGTTCGGGAGAATCGTTTTGGAAATAACAATATGCCAGGTTTGGAATGGGCAAGAAATTTTTTAAATAGGCACAAATCTAAGGTAGGCTGTAACTAGCCAATAATTATACAAATTTTAATTAATTTTAAAAATATATTTTAGCTTTCTGCGAGATTATGCGAAAACATAAAGCGGGCCAGAGCTCAAGTTTCCAGTGATATGATTAATGAATATTTTACTGAGTTGGAGAATAGTCTTGAAAATGTGCCTCCTCAAAATATTATTAATTATGATGAGACCAATTTTTGTGACGATCCTGGTCGTCAAAAAGTCATTGTTAAACGAGGTGCTCGTCATAGTGAAAGATATATGGATTCGTCCAAGACATCAGTGTCTGTTATGATGGCTGGTTCAGCTGCAGGGCATATATTACCACCATACGTCGTCTATAAGTCGCTACATTTATATGACACATGGACTGAAAATGGTATAGAGGGTGCGAAATATAATCGGTCGAAGTCAGGGTGGTTTGACATTACAATATTTGAAGACTGGTTTTTAAAAATTGCTTTGCAATATTTCCGGCAAAAAGATGGACCAAAAGTCATGATAGGAGACAATTTGTCGAGCCACCTTTCAGATCGAGTGATGCGTACCTGTAGAGAACATAATATTAGATTTATATTATTGCCGCCTAACTCGACACATTTATGCCAGCCATTGGACGTGGCGTTTTTTAGACCAGTTAAATCTGCTTGGAGGGATGTTCTACTTAATTGGAAACAAAAAAATAAAGGTTGTATTCCAAAGGATCAATTTCCAAGATTATTAAGACAAACTCTTGAAAAAGTGAAGCCTGAAAATTTGGTAGCAGGATTTAGGGCCACAGGGATATATCCGCTGAATAGAGAAGAAGTGCTAAAGCGACTGCCAGATTGGTGCCAAGCACAAGCACCTTTAAATCAAGACGCCTTAAACAATAGTTTTACAGACTTGTTACAAAAGATTCGCTTTCCAGATGAAAATAGGCAGATTAAGCGCAAAAAGAGATTAAATGTAATTGCAGGAAGAAGTGTATCTTTTGATACAAATGAAAAAGACGAAGCAACAAATGTAATAGAATCTGAAGATCTTATAGAAGATGATTTTAACACAAAATTATTTCCGAGAGCCACCACTTCAAAAGAGAGCGACAGTTCGCTCTCGGATAGCCACATGTCTGTCCATGATTCAGATTCCGACAATTGGGATGAATTTAACTTAGAACCAAATGAATACAATGAAGGAGACTACATATTGGTTCAATTTATTCCTGAAACAAAGAGACGACAGGCCGTGATGTATGTTGGTCATGTTCAAGAAGTTTTACGTGAAAATGATAATAATAATTCACTGTATTGCAAATTTCTAAGAGCGGCCGCAGGTACAAAATTGCCTAAAAATAGCTTTAAATATCCAGAAATTGATGATTTATCAATTGTCGATATAAATCAAGTAAAAATGAAGTTACCCGCACCGAAAGCAAAACGTGGAGTTTATACATTTCCCGGTCATTTGAAACTTACATAATATGTTTTGTTTAAAATTATTTTTTATTATTTAGTTTAGGGTCATTTTGTTCCTTTTTGATGTTCCTATAAGAATTTAAGTTGATTATATGTTCCTATAAGTTGATTATACGTTTATTTTTGTATTTTTAATAAAAAAAACTAAATAAATGCATTTTTTTAATCTACAATCATACCACTACCATTCAAATACCCAAATTATTTTTTTTAAATATTTTTTGTGTTGCAAGTAAATCAATACGCGCTCCTAAATGCGATTACTACTGAAAAAAGACACCTGTTGCAAGTATCCACTTTAGTGTGTCTAACTTGCAACACCCGGTTTTTTTTTAAAATATATATTAAATATTCATTTTATTCAAAGTTTTTTGTTAAAATCGGATACTAGACCACAAGACTAAAATTTTGGTACCAATAATGTAAAATTTGACAAAAAAATAAAAAACTTATTGACAAAAGAATTTTGAAAATGTTGCAAGTATCCCCACTTTACGGTAAATTATTAATATTATAAGGCCCTATGTGCACGTATTTTTTTTTTTTTAATAAAAATGGCATCTTTAGGATTACATCAAAATAAAATATACTTTTAAGTTTCGTTTTATTTCTTTTACAACCTTAGTGAACATTAATTTGCTATATACTTACAAATAAAATTAAGCAAATCGGAGACAAAAAAAGTAAAAGGTAATGTAATGACCTGACTAAGAATTATTGCATAAAGATTTGATACGTATATGTGTCATTTATTTTTTACTTTTATATTTACTTTAATACTTTTGGATAAATTGTTATAGTATATAGATTGTCAGTGGGGGTTTTCAGTTTCTATACAGTGAAAAGAGGGTATTTTCTTTTTAACACAAATTTATTATTAATGACTATTTTAATAAATGTTTCACCTGACTGTATCCTTCTGGTACACCACACAATGGTGTAAAATATTTAGCTTCGGTTAAAAGGATATTGAAAGAACTCTATTTGCGAGTTAAAACATGTTGCAGATTTTTTATTAAGGACTTACAATCTGCAACATGTTTTAACTCATAAAGAGAGTCGCATTTCAATATCCTTGATGATATCGGATAATTCGGATAGGTATACACTTTATTTTTTATTATGCATAATGTTTAAAATTGGCGAATGAGCAAGACAACGCAGTTTCTAATAAAAATTAACCAAATTTAATAATAATATGTAATTGCTATAAAATAGTTGTTTTGGCATGGTGTATCTATTGGCATTCTGGTGCCCGAAAATTCCTTATTGCATATTTTAAAGAACTGTTACCTATATCTTATTTTTCAAACTCGAGATTCTCTTGTGAGCAATTATAGGTACTAGGAAAGACAATATAAAGTTTAATACGTATTACAGGCTAAAAATTTTAACTAAAAATGTGGATTTGTCTTTGTTTATGTTTTTTGACTGTGCAAATGGATTACATAATTAGAGTTTATGTTATTTAATTAACTTGCCAAGATTGGAGGGTGGTTTTGATAGTTTATTTCGGAAAAGTAGATTTTTACGTATTTTATCTAGTTGGGGGTTTAAACGGTACTTATTCTGTATATATGTCTGCGTAGACGGTATAGAGACCAGGCTGCTTTCAGCTTCTTAACCGTGAACGGTTTCCTTCGCACACACACGTACCGCTCGCAGGGCGCCATAAAGGATATTAATCCTGTAGTGCTGTGCTTTATCATAAAAACACAAAAAAATTTTTACAATTAAGATATCTTTCGTGATCAGTTCGACTTCCAAATACAGTAAAACCAATAATAAGTTAACACGTATTAAAGGCGGCTCAAATTGTTAAAATTAAAACGAGAACTGTATTTTTTTTATGTTTTTTGACTTTGCAGGTGAATGACATAATAAAATTATAGTTTGTGTAATTTTTTTGACCTGCCAAATAAGGGTAGTTGATGTTTATTTCGCAAAAGTAGACTTTTACGTATTTTATCTAGTTGGGGGTTTAAACGGTACTTATTGTGTATATATGTCTGCATAGACGGTATAGAGACCAGGCTGCTTTCAGCTTCTTAAGACGGTATATTAATCTATGAAAGCACAAAAATCATTTTAGGGTTTTAGATAAATACCTACCGTAAACCAGGGTTATTTTACACGGCTAGGTGACTTTACACCAAGTTACTTTTCATGATACTTTTTTATATTATGCTAACTTTGGCAACAATGCGCTCGTGCATTGCGCTGTACTTCAAAGCTGACCAAACGACAAGTCGACGCAGGTCTAAACGGAAAACGCACCGTGGTTGCAGTAAGGCATTAGTGCTTAATAAGTAAGGTTGTGGCAAATAATTGTGTATCTTAAACTTCAGAAGTAAGGTTTTTGGGGTCGAACTAGAAACAGTTAGGTAAGTTCTATCTATATTTCTGATAAGTATAGTCACCTAAGGTTGTCCTACCAACGTTTAAACAATATCTAACTTAAACTTATGATTATAAAAGTAAAATTTCGCAGCTGCGGTACAGTGATTTTGATCGCATGGGTGTCTTTACATGATTACTTTTTTGTTCCAGACTATGTAAATATGGGTCGAATTTACAAAAAAAAGTTGGGATCCAGAAGATATCTCATGTACAATGCTGAGCAACTGCAGCAAGCTGTAGGAGCCGTAAAAAATTATGGAATGTCTTATGCTGAAGCTGCTAGGCGGTATAAGATAAACAAAAAAACGCTTTGGAACAAAGTTAATGGTAAGCATCTTGCAAAGCCTGGGGGGCAACCTGTATTAACAGAAGTGGAAGAACGTCATATCGTGGACGTTGTTGTTGCATCAGCAGAATATGGTAGCCCAATAACATCACTAGAGCTTAGAATGATAGTCAAAAGATATTTAGATTCTGTTGGCAAACAAATCAGTAAATTTAGTGACAATCTTCCTGGAACTGAATGGGCTCTTAATTTTATAGATCGACACAAGGACTTATTATCGCAAAGAACTTGTCAGAATATTAAGGGTGTAAGAGCTCTAAAAAATGAAGATGAAATCAACATGTATTTTGATAACCTTGCCGAGAGTTTGAATAATGTGCCAGTTCAGAACATACTTAATTACGACGAAACAAATTTATCAGACGATCCAGGTGCCAAAAAATGTATCTTCAGGAGAGGCATAAAATATCCAGAAAGAATTATGAACACGAGCAAAGCGTCTATATCTGTCATGTTTGCTATCAGTGGTGATATGAATGTCCTGGCCCCTTACGTGGTTTATAAAGCCGAAAGGCTTTATGATCAGTGGACCATCTGTGGTCCTCCAGGAACTCGATACAATAGATCCAAGTCAGGATGGTTTGACGCGTTTACATTTCAAGAGTGGTTTTCAACTATTGTATTACCATGGGCAAAATCCAGACCTGGGCCCAAGGTGATTATTGGGGATAACCTTTCGTCGCACTTGAATGTTGATATAATTATAGCATCCCAGCGTAACAACATCAGATTTGTATTTTTGCCTCCCCATTCCACCCATCTTACTCAGCCCTTGGATGTCGGGTATTATGCCCCGATGAAAAGGGCCTGGCGAAAATTATTAGAACAATTTAAACTGCAAAATCCAGCGGAAAAGGTTTTAAATAAAACCTCCTTTCCATCGCTCCTAAAAAAATTAGTAGAATATTTGAAACTAAAGGATAAGGAAAATATTGCAAGCGCCTTCAGGGCCACCGGAATCATTCCTTTGAACAGGAATCAAGTTTTGAAAAAGCTGCCCCAGGCAAGGGCAGAAGAACACGTCGTGATGCAAAGAGTGAGCGATAGTCTGCTAACCTTTTTAAAAGAAACAAGAAATCCGTCACAGCCTGCGGAGAAAAAGCGAAAGAAAATGTTGAAAGTGGCGCCAGGGAAATCGGTTTCCTATGAAGAACTTTGGGAAGACCAAGAAAATACCACACCCGAAAGTGAAGGGAAAAAGATATTTGAAGATGAAGAAGATCAGGACAACAATGATGACCTTTATTCTATTGAAGAGACCCTTGAAGAGAACTTTGAAGAAGACAGCGATGATGCCCTTCCACTGGATCATATTATACCAAAACCAGGAAAATTTGTTGTGGTAGCATTTCCAACAAAAAAAAGCATTCGGCACTTTGTGGGCCAAATATTGGAGAGTCAGGATAGGCCAGAACTATTAATAAAATTTCTACGAAAAAAAGGTAAAAGTTTCGTGTTCCCAACTGAAGATGATATTTCCTTACAGCAGGAAAATGATGTCGTAAAATTCCTAAGAGAACCTGCTGTTAGAAGGGGTGTTTATACATTTCATGGTCTGAAACTTGAAAGGTATAATTTAATGTAAAAACTTTGTTGTTGTTGTTGTATTGTTTAGTTTCAGTATATTTTCGTATATTTTATAAATGCTTTTTATATTGTCGTTGTGTATTAAAGTATTTTTTCATTAAAATTGACTTTTATTTGATTATAAGTAGTATATAATAAGCTATATTCATGATTTACAAATTAGAAAAAGTATCTATGAGAGTTTCTGCGTGTAAAGACACCTATATTAAGGGGTTATGTAGTCTCTTAGTACGTTTTTAATACTCGTATAAAGTGACCCCGATTTCAAGGTGACTTTACACAGTTTTTAATAAAAAAATATATTATATAGCAGGTTATATAAAACAAAAATATTGTCTGAAAATTACTTTAAAAACCTTAAACTATGACATAGTTATAGCTGTGCCAGATATCTTTAAAAATAAACGAGATATTAAACGAAATATACCAAAATCGTGGTAAAGTAACCCCGGTTTACGGTACCTAGTTATCTACCTATAAAGACCTCTACCAAATACCGGGATTTTTAATTAAACCGGTTTTTTTGTGTAAAACTGTGGATATCGTAATTTAATGAAATTTTTAAATTTTAAAATACGGAAACCTTTAGATTTCATCTGGAGAACGTCATTATTCTGGAACGACCTCCAAGATGCCGTGTTCCCCAACAAGTACCTATATAATCTCCAAAGATTCAAGATCAACGCGAACGGTTTCCTTCGCACACACACGCACCGCTCGCAGGGCGCCATAAAGGATATTAATCCTGTAGTGCTGTGCTTTATCATAAAAACAGAAAAAAAATTTTACAATTAAGATATCTTTCGTGATCAGTTCGACTTCCAAATACAGTAAAACCAATAATAAGTTAACACGTATTAAAGGCTCAAATTGTTAAAATTAAAACGAGAACTGTATTTTTTTTATGTTTTTTGACTTTGCAGGTGAATGACATAATAAAATTATAGTTTGTGTAATTTTTTTGACCTGCCAAATAAGGGTAGTTGATGTTTATTTCGCAAAAGTAGATTTTTACGTATTTTATCTAGTTGGGGGTTTAAACGGTACTTATTCTGTATATATGTCTGCGTAGACGGTATAGAGACCAGGCTGCTTTCAGCTTCTTAAGACGGTATATTAATCTATGAAAGCACAAAAATCATTTTAGGGTTTTAGATAAATACCTACCTATCTTTTGAAATGCTTTATTTATACACAATAGGAATTTACAATGTTAACTTAAATTACATTATCCAAGTTTTAAAATACGGAAACCTTTAGATTATTAAAACATTTTGGCAACACAGCAAGAGGCCCCGATATGGGGAGCAGTATAGGAAAATACCGGCCGGTTTGTCTATCAATTTTAATTATATTTCTTAGTATTACGTCCTTGGTGATTATAGCTGCGTTCTACAATCCAATAGAGATCGATGCGACGGATTTCTTGTCACGTGAGAATAAATCAGACAGAAAATTTTTTAATAAACGAACGGTACAGATCGAGATCGCTGTAAAATTCAAAAATCATCAATAAATATGACGTCGACAACACTCTGATTAGGCGTCTTGAAGGGAAGGTCAAATTGCCGCGGGACCAATAGTAAAGCTCGAGCTGCAAAATTACGCATTACTCATGGTTTATTGCCATTGCTAGTTGGTAATGTACAGAGTCTAGTATCCCTATTTTTTTATTGGCCGAGTAATTGAAAAACAAGTTCGAACTTTTTGCACTAAACAAAGTTACTCAAACAAATTGAAATTATTCGCTTTCATCGGCCGAAATTATCCGAACGGTTCAGATTTATTTTCCCTTTACCCTACAGAACTACTACATAGTAATACAGAGGTACACTGAGCAAAATATCGAGTTGACATAACTCAAATATGAGTTATCCCAGACCGACGCGTGTTGCTAATAGGGGACAGCTCAGACCTTTGAGTTACGGCAACTAAACCGAAGAGATTGCATCAAATCACTGTTCATGAGTTATAATAGCCCTGAAGATGGGTTGTTTTAGCCAGCTAGCTTAGCTAATCGTAACTGGGATTGACGAACACATGTGACGTGGGCTGCAGCAACTCATTATTTAAGCTGCCAGAAACCAATATGGGAGTTGTGATGCGTCACTATTAGGGCTAGATTAACTCATGATTCGAGCTATCAAAACTGGACCTTTCAGTTGTTCTAGCTTACTTAACGACTATAGATTTAATCTGTCCTAAATATTGGTAGGAAATTTCAATAGAGCCAAGAAACACAAGAAATATTTAATAATATGTACTTTAATTAACAAACACTTGTTACGAGAACACATGCTAGGTTAACTGACATAAGTGCCATCTAACAACATATGATAAACGTCAAGTGCAAAGGAAATACTCTATGAACGAAGCTACATAGAACAACATAGAACCGTGCGTTAAAGTAGCTCTAATTCTGTAACCCACGACATTGGTAAATCCATTTTTGTCAGTGAGAGGCTGTTCCTTTAAACATCGAGTCTGTAAGTCATCGCGCTGCCATCAATTTTTGTTTTGGTGGCATATCCTGTTGATACTCGTTTTCGCAAAGAGCTGTAAAGTAGCTGTGTACACCTATTAGTGGAGTGTACGAGTACGATGCTAGCCCAAGTACCTAACACAGATTGTCCAGAAAGAAAAAAAAATCAAGGTGTGAGCACGTTGCAACAAATCAGTCACATCTCCGATAGAAGTTTCGAACGCAGCTTCAACAATCAAAGCTAAAATACCAGATTTAAATTGTAGACAATATTTCAAATAAAACCCCTACGATGTTGCCAAATGTTGTAATAATCTAGGGAGGGTATCCGTATTTTCCTTCTAAAATTTCTTACTTACGGAGTTTTCATCTTTTAGAGCTAACCTGTAAGCAACCGTGATAATTATAAACCCGCGGGTAACGCATTTAAAAAGATTAAACAGTTTATAGGGACGGGCCAGTTAGTTTGACAAAATGTTAAAGATGAACTGGCAACCTCGCACCACCTACAAAACGCCTCGCAAATGTAGCTACTGGTTATAATAATAATAATATTATGACCTGTCTCCTCGAGAGTTTAAAACATAAAAATCGATTTCTTTCCCTGTCAAAAATAATAATATTTACATATTTTATTGCCGGTTTAAATGTGTTTTGTGATAAGTACATATAGGTTATAAATGTTATTGTGTACTTAACCTAAAAGTAAAATGTCTCGGAAAATGTAATGTTAGATTTCCCAACAGGATACGAATGCGGGTAAGATCGTTTATTTTGTAAAAATAAATATTCAGAGATTTGAAAAAACATGACATGATCAATATGCTGACAAACACATGACAAAGTATTATTCAGAAACATTCCTAAAAACTTGGTGTTATTGTTTACTTCTATAATACAATCATTTTCTATAGTTACTATGTTAAACTACGAGTCAATAAAAATGAGAGATTTTTTTACGTATTTATTTTGCATAAGCTTTAATAATATGTGACAAAATGATGCATGATCTGGATAAAGTATTGGATTAGTGTACAGAAAATAATATGGAACTAAATTCCTCAAAGTGTAAAGTAATATCATTTACAAGCATCTAAGCTGAGATTTCAATCAATCAATCAATTCTTTATTCATAACTTGCACAAAGTGCTCTTACAAGTCAAATTGCAGTGTAAAAAATGCTGCATAAAAAAAACAGTTAATACATAAATATAATGTTACCTAAATAAATTAAATTTAAGTACAAAACTAAGCGCCACATACCTATAGCCATATTTTTGAGGAATTATTTAAAAATCATGAGATAAGATAAATTGCAGTTAACATAATATATTAAAATAACCTATCTAACAGTTGTTGGTTAACGTCACTATTTAGAAACTCGTCACAAGTATAAAATGCTTTTTTTTTTATATTTTTAATACCCTATATTGGCTACAATCCGAACTGCCTTTCGTTGGAGAGCAAAAATTCTATGCCACAGTGCAGCCTGTCCCCATACAATACAGCTATAAGATATGTTCCCAGCAAACATTGAGCGTCGATTAAACGTCGGCCGATTGGTTTCGGATTATCGGGCCAATGCCGGACGCCAACGTCGATCCGGACCGTATATGACCGCCTGGCCGATAGCAGAGCCAGCAATCGGCCAATTGGGGGTCCCGATATCTTGCCGATATTCCTTTACAACTCGATCCTCATTTAGATGCATATTCTTTACACAAAATTTGTTGGTACAATATCTAAATATTGCGTTTTATTTTATGTTACGTCATATATTCCTTTTCATTTAAATGAGGTATATTCAAAGTATGGATACATTTTATTTATCGGTTATCAGTTTTTCAAAAATTTTAAAAAAAATTTAGATTTTATATTTTTTACTTTTAAAAATCCCTACACTCGCAAATTACAGCTTGGCATAGGGATTTTTTTGAATGTAAAAAATATAAAATCCAAAAAATTTTTAAAAATTTTTTAAAAACTGATAATTGAAACTTATTGTTATTACTTGGTCCCTTTTATAAGTAACTAAAATAAAAAAAAAATTAAAGATATAGATAAAATAGGATGATGACTATATAATTTTAGAGTGATCATACATTAGATACATTCATTTTTAGTCTTTTCACTTTTGGTACAGATAATAGGGATTAATATAACATAACTCAAAGCCCTCTCAAATAGAATAATTAAAACAGTTGATATTTAAATATGAAACGTTTTTTTATTACACATCTTTCCCAGAACATAAAAATATTGGAAAACCTCTAACAGACAAAATATTTACAGTATAATATAACGTTATATGTTTAAGTTAAATAGGAACATAAATTATCATTGGTAACAAGTGTGTCTGTTATTACTTAAAGGATACACTAAAAAACTTAGCTTATAACATTAACAAAATTTTTTAAATGTTATGTTTTAAAACATATTAGATCCATTTTAAACAAAACAACAACAGTTTAAACAGATTATATAGTTATTAATTAGGTACAAAAATTTTAAACAGGAAAAATTATTAATAACCTTTTCCAAACAGGTTTTTAATTAGCAAAAAAAAACTTCACATACATATATACAGGGTGTCCCAGGATAGGTGTTACAATAGGATAAATGTGTCAAAAATGTTTGAATTTGAAAATGACATTTTGGTACAAAAGTTATAAATACAAAATTTCACTTGGATTGGTATTATACAGGGCGAGATGGCCACGAGTAAAGTACCCTTATTTTTGGAATGGGACAAAAGTTTAGTAGAAAGAGATGTTGAGAAATGAAACTTAATATTATAATTTGAAATTAGATCTAGTCAATATTTTTAAAAAAATTTTAATGTAATACACAGTATATATAATACCAATCCAAGGGAATTTCTGTATTTCTCACTTTTGGATCAAGCAGGGCATGTTCCCCAAATGCCATATTCAAATTCAAAAATTGTTGACCCATTTAACCTATCGTATCACTTATCCTGGGACACCCTGTCGTACTTGTATAGTGAAATATGTATTTTCCTGAAACAAATAAACATTTCATGAAACACCCACCACTTGCTTTTGCTAATAATTTTTTAATTAATTGAAAACTAACTACCCTAACACATTGGGTGGGACGGGTGATGGGTTAGTTTGATTTTTTTTTTTCAATTAATTACTAAATTATTAATAAAATCAAAATATCCTGAACTATTTCATTACATTAAAATATGAAATTTTAAACTTAAATACTAAGAAACAGAAATCTAATCTTATCTTAAACAAGAAACTACAATACAAGAAATGGAAAAATTTCAGTCTTCAGTACTCGGCATAGTTTCTTTTTTGCGACTTATTCGTCCACCTGCTCTGTCTCCTGCATTACGCAGCCAGGATTTAATAGCTGATTCGATGTCGTCGATTGTGGCATTTCTTCCGTTGACATTTCGACGTACAGACGCTAAAAAGTTACCCAAAAATTAATTCAAAGGAATTCAAATACATATTACATTTTTATATTACTATTATCAATTTTTATGTTATTTTATTAATTTTACAATATGTAAGTTAAATTTTATAATGCAATTTTAATAATAACAATGTATGTATACTTACAAATTATTAGTTGAACCAACATTTCTTGATCCTTTATTCCTTTCTTATGGTTGCGACCCGTCCAGTTGAGGGTTTGTGACACCGGATGGCTGATAATTTGGCCTAAAACTTTTCTTGTTATGGAACCTACATCTTTGCCACCAATTAGACTGAGTTTAATGGTCTGAAAAAAACATATATTTTAACTTGTGCCACCAATAATCTAAAAATTAACAAAAAAAGGTCAACAAAACTAAAAACACAACATAAAATAAAAATTAACTAATAAACATTAAGGGTTATTTACCACTTACATGAACTCGGGCTATAAAAATCCAGTTTTTTTACGATATCTTTTTACTGAGGTAAAAATTTTAAATTTGGCCGGCATCCAATTTTACGGCTTCTAGTTCTTGAATTTAAGAAATAAGTCTAAATTTTTTTCTTCGAAAATTGTAGAAAGAGATGCGAATTTTAGAAAAAGTTAGTAATTCTCTATCTTCGTTTACATCTTTTAAGAAAAAATGCAAAATTTGATGGCGGCCAAATTTAAAATTTTTACCTCAGTAAAAAGATATCGTAAAAAAACTGAATTTTTATGCCCTGAGGGCATGTAAGTGGTAAATAACCCTTAAATTTTAAATAAGCAAAGTTATTGCAATTTAGTTCTTTTTAGTTTATAATGTTACATTTTTGGTAAATTTTATCCGAATATTAACAGACCAAGTTTATAGAAAATTACTGAAATTATTAATTTAAAAAAAAAAATTTTTGAGAAAAAATATAGATGTGAACTTGAAGAAAAATTTGAAGTAATTTATACTTACTGTTTTTCGAAAAAAGTCTTCATTTTTTAAACTACTGTTGAATTCTTCAATGTCTTCAAATGAGTTTAGGCAAGTAATGTCAGTATCAGCCAGCAGCTCTAAATCTTTATTTTGATTCAATTGCAATAGATACTTAGTATCTGACTTAAGGCCTTCTAAACTGTTTAAAATCTCTTTAAGAATACCTAAAATATAATAGAGAACTATAAAGGTTTGTATTACAGTGAACTTATGTGAATAACTGTAGACATTAGGGTTACAGATTCTTCATAAAAAAAGTTAGGTGACTGTTTAGGTAAATTTAAATTATACCAGGTATTCATTTGGTGAGGAATTCTTTAAGAATCCCTCACTAAATGGACAACCTAATATAAATAGTCTTTTAAATAATATAGAAGTTTTGACTCACCTTCTAAACTTTGACACTGGCAGTTACAGTTCAGATTTTTATCTGAATTTCTCATCAAAGTTGTTGATGAATTTTTAGACAACTCAATTATATTTTGTTGAGTTGAAGTCAATTTGTCTAAAATTCTTTTTGGTGTAAGGGAAAACTCAGCTATTGTCTTTCTCTGATTATTATTTTTATTTAAATGTTGATCTTTCGATCTTTCTTTCAGCGGCAGTGGGGCTGGGGGAATTTCCTCTTCATCACTCAAGGCTTGAGAATATTCATACATGGAAGAATTGTGTGGATTTTTTGTTTTACGCTTCTGAGGTTCGCTTTCTGTCTGAGAGTCTTCTTCTTCCTCTTCTAGCTTTTTTAACTTTATGTTTAACTTCCGATAATCAGCTGGAAAAAAAATTATATTAAAACTAGAAATGCTACAGAGCTTTACAATAAAACTAAATACCTACATGAAATAAGCATCTCGGCAGCTTAAAATTATTTTGTTTGGTTTTTATTGAAAAAACTTAAAAAATAACTTTACTTACTTGAGGTGGTTTTGACGCGAATCAGGCATTCTGTGCACTTTTCAGTCTCAAGCTGAGCATGGGCAATCACAGCTTTTTCACGTTTTGTAGTTGATTTCAAATAGGTTGGCCAATGACAATAGGTGTTTCTGTCTTTTTCAAAAACCCACAGACTTGAGATGATAGCCATAGGCATGCTGCCATCAGACTCCTCTTCAGGGAACTCCACAATTAAATACTCTCTTGAAAATTGTATAGCTATGTTAAGTATATAATGAGGCCATAAAAAACAGATAAGTAAACTACTGACCATGTGATCTTAACTTTCATATAAAATAAATTATTTATTAGCATAGAATAACATTACAATGAAATATTCATACCACTAAAAACATTGGATAGGACCCCTTAAAATGCTTCCCTTCAATATAAAACTCAAATCCACTATCTGTGATTTAACTATTAAACATAAAATCCAATTGCAAATTGTTCTTAAGTATGTATTTATCTGGTCTCAAATCCACAAAATAAACTATAAAATAAAATTGGTTTGTCATTTCTGTACTACATATTTTTTAAATTATAGGTACTGAGTAATCATCCATTTTCTTAGAATTAAAATTATACTAAAATATGTAATAAAAAAATGTACATAGTATACCTATAGCTTTTAGTAATTTTGTATTTATTTTGCTCAGTAAGTCCAAATTAATATGCAAAAAGTTTAAAATAATAAAATATCAAAATCAAAAATACTGACAAGAACCTCAAATGACCTCTGGACCCCTCTTAAATAGGGAATGAAATAAAACCCTTGCATATGAAAGTACAAATAAATTTAAGTAGATAATTAATTATTGTTTATTAAAGGCAACTGACGAATGGACTACAAACAAATCTGTCAACAGTCCAAGGTAAAAGAATAGCTTTTTTATCCAAATCAGTAACAGAAACTGTGACAGATTCTGTTTCCATAGACACCTCAAATAAACTGACTATTGAACTATCTGTGGGATATGACAAAAAAGGTTTTCGATCTTGGAGTATTACTCCCGTCAGAAAAATGTTATCTAAATCTGTGTAAATTGACTGAACAAGCATAATTTCTTGGTTCATTAAAAAGATGCAGTTATCACCAGATTTTAAGGAAATTAGGTACCCCTGAAAATTAATTTTTTTATAAAAAATTTTTTTATCATCTTGCCTTATTGGTTTACCAATAACTGAAATTTCATTACACAACATTTCAGCAGTTTGCATTTTTCGTCCTTCAATTACTCGGTGCACAATTTGCTGCAAATTTTGGTTCGATTTTCTTAAGGATCGTTTTAAAAAGCCAAGGTAATTCTCAAAAATAAAACAATTAATTCCATTTAAACTACCATAACATTTTGCATCTGAAGAAAGATGGATTAATGAGTGTACATTATAGACACAAAATTCCTTTCCATAAATTTGAATTACATTTTTTACAAATAGTTTTAACAAATCATTAGCATAGTTATTATAAGTACTATTGAGGTTCTCATTTAAAAGTATAGTTATTGCAAAGCGCAAAAGCATAAAATTACAAAAAATATTTTTGCGTAAAATATCTTTTAATAATGGACTAATATATAATAGGAAATTTTGAAACTCAATAGCCTTCCAATGATCTAATTGGGATATGGACCTTGGTTTTCGAGTTATTTCAGTTGGCCAATAATGTCCATCAGAAATATTTTGTATTCTAGTTTCTAATATAGCAAGCTTTGCTGGCTCAAATCGATGCAGAAATCTGTTTCCAGTACGCCATTCATTTAATAACTTTCTTACTACTCCCAAACAAACACTGTGCATATAATCCACAGGAAATAAAGATACTAGTCCTATACCTAATTCAGTTAGAGGCGATGTTGTTTTTTGATACCCACCGTACTCTTTTGCATGAAAATCTACATCATTTCTTAAAGGAGCTTTAATATCTGGAAAAACTATACGGTGTTTAACATACTCCCCTCTAACACAGCACTTATCGCAACCCGTGTAAGAGTTATGACCTTGTGTTCCTTTTACGTATGAACGTGCTGGAGTGTCACAACAAAAAGACCTGCAAGAAACCATAATTTGCTTTCCAAACAAAGATATGCCACCATCTAAATATAGTTTTAGTTCCAGAACAAAGTCTTTAAAGAATTCTTCTAAAGGTGGTTTACCAGAACCACAATAAATTGCTATTGGAAATGGAGATGGCAATGTTTTTAAATTTCGAACAAAACAAAGTATAGGCCAAAATGAAGTTTGTGTGCTTTTGTGTAAAGGGATACCATCTATATTAAAATCTAAAAATAGTGTGTCTATATTTTCAAGTTCAGGCTTTGATATTCTTGCAAGTAAGCTGTTCAAAATCCCAAAATAATAAAATTCTCCCTTTCCCATTTTTTCAATATTAATTTGTTTGGGAGTGTTTAGCAATGTGCGGGCATCTTTTGGAAGATCTGTGACAGTGGGGTTGGTTTGAAACCAGGAAAGAAGTTCGCTTAAAGCTGAATGAGTCAAATTATGTTTTAAGGCCCAACTTCTTAAAAAGTCTTGTGTAACTAACTGTTCAGAATAAGTTGCGGAATTTTGTTTAAAGGTGTCTGAGGAATATGAACTGAAATCAGAGAAATGTTCAAACATATTGCAAGGACTATTAGAACTTTCTGATTCCGTTTCCATATCAGATGGTGTATGCACATTTTCTTGTGGTTCAATGTCTACGTCAAAAGAATGGGCCTCATTATGGTCTATTGTATTGGATGGTTGATTTACCTGTACATTGCTTGAACTAGGTGTAGCTAGATATTTCATAATATTTTCTACATTTTTTTTTCTTATTCGCCTTTGTTGTCGCTTACTTACAGAATGCATAGTTAAATATAGGTTAAGGTCTGTGAAGGAGGTAGGTACACCTGTTTAGTTGTACAAAGATCTCAAGTACAATTGAGTACTTAATACCTATATACAGTTTTGCAGAAGTAATTGATAAATATGAAAGTACTTATTAGGTATATAGGTACCTACATCGAAAGGTAATAATTACTTACTCCTGGCTAATATCGGGATCTATATAGAAAGCCTCTTGAGACATTATTTTAATTTTAGAAGGCACAATGATCACAATCGTACAACCTACAAACAAAAAATATATGTCAGTGAATTGCCAGTAAAATAAATGAAATTTAAAAACCGTAAACCACGAATTACCTAACAATAATTTACTGAACTTATACTTGGCAATAAAAATACCTAAATGAAAAGACAAAAAACTTACCTGAAATTTGGAAATATGAAAATGTAACGAAACAGCAAATCACTCTAATCGTATGCAACGCCGAAAAACACAAAAACACACCGACCGAAGCCAAAGAACTAAAGAACGCCATTTGCATTTGACGTCATCGTCACATGCAGTGGTCGGTAATGCAGGATACGATACTACCGTGAAATGGCGCTAAAATTTGAATTCCCAACTAATTTTTATTGCATTACCTATTCCGTTGGCTCTCGCCGTCTAAAATTAACATTTTCGATGACGAAAGAAAGAGCGTCGGTTAATATAAAATAATCGACATATAATAGATCGTGTTCAACCGACAATCGAAATATCAATGTTTTTTCGATTCAGATCCGATTACTATTCCCGATTGTCGGGAACGGGGCGTAAATTAAATGGTTTACCGTTCCAAGTAAACCGATCCCGATCAAAAATAGATCTGCGCACAGTCGGCCGACTTAAAACCAATCATAAATGTTTGCTGGGTTAGAGAGTGAATAAGCCCAAAGTAGGCAGTTCTGAGCCCAGTGGTACTCGGGTAGTTTACAAGATTTCTTAATACAAACAAGTTTGTAGAGATTTTCTTTGCAAGATCTTCTATATGTGTCTCCCATTTTAATTTATTATTCAAATAAACTCCTAAAAATTTTGCCCCCTCCACTGTACTTGGGTTGGGCTAAATATCACATTTTGTGTCTTATCTTGGTTTAAGAACAGCCGATTTGACTGAAACCAGTTTAAAGCCCTAGACTGCACCTCCCACGATTCAGCTCCAAGAACCTCCATGTCATAATGGGTCGTGACCAGTGTGGTGTCATCATTAGAAAGGTATGACTTGAGTAGTTGCAAACTTGAACAGTTAAAGTTATATTTTTGAAGTTTTTCCAAGAGTAAATCGTGGGATACGCAGTCAAAGGCTTTGCTAAGATCACAAAAGGTAGCCGAGCAGTGCTGCAGGTTTTCAAATGCATCCTGGATGGAGGTCACAAGATCGATAATACCCATGACTGTACCTCTCTACCCTTCCTAAAGCCATACTGGTTCTCAAGAAATAAGTTGTTATGTTCAAAATACTCACATATTCTTAGTGCCAAACAACGCTCAAATATTTTAGAAATAACTGGCAGAATTGAGATTGGTCTATAATTTGATGGATTGTTTTTTGGTCCTTTTTTATAAATCGGCGTTACCCTGGCAACCTTAAGTCGTCTGGAAAGACTCCTTCCATTATAGAAAGATGTATCAGCTTAGCAAGAGGCATTATGATAATATTCTTAATACATTTTAAAAGGGGAACATTAAGATGAAAAATGTCTTTACTAGATTTATTTTTTATTGAATTTATTATTTCTCTGACTTTATTAAATGTCACTTCCCTAAAAGTGAATTTTTCTTCTGGTAGGTATTTAAAGCACTAATTAAATCAAAATTGGGAGGTTTTTGGCCCAAATCCTGCAGCAAAGCATATGCTACACCGCTCATTCAAACCATCTAGTGAGAGATCCGAGGGGATACTATGAAAGTCTTTTTTTATATTTCTTTTTTCATTAATTAAGTACCTATATTCGACAGATACTTATTAGGGTTATTACAAGTGTTTGGTTTTTGTTCGTAAGCTTTCCTCTTTGCAAGAGAGATTTCTTTTTTATCTTGTTTTCTTAAATAATTTTTAAGTTTAAGAGCATCCTGTGTGCGATATTGATGGTAAACTTCACAGAGAAAACGATATTTTTTCCTCATATCTCTCAGCGTTTGGTTAAACCACTATTATTTTAGTATATTATTTTCTTCTATATATCTATTTACATATTTTTTTTCTGGAAATGCTAAAAAATAACATGTCACAATTTCATTAAGAAATATATGAACTTTTTCATTAACATTTTTATTTGTATCATTTATAAAGTTCCAGGCTATACCCTCCACTAGGTTATAAAAAACATTTTTTTTCTTTTGTGTAATTGGTCTACAGACAATTAACATTTTTTGGTTTTTTGTTTAAGCCATTATTGCAGTTATTATTAAAAATATTTATGACCTGACCTTTATGATCAGACAGACCAGTTTGTATATTAGTAGCAATTGATGTATTATAGTCAAAATTAATAAAATGTTATCGATGCAAGACCCATTTCGGGTTGTTTCAGTTATCATCTGCTTTAAACCAAAGGTTGAAAGCAATTCCAGTAAAGCTACAGTTTCTTTACTAGAAGTTTCGAAATGGACATGAAAGTCTCCAGTTAAAACAATTATTTTATAACTACCCGTCATTGACAAAGCTTGCTCAAGTACATTTAAAAAACACTCAAAGTTACCCGAGGGAGACCTATATATTTTAAAACTAAAACAAAAAAATTTTGATATTTAACATGAACTCCACATATTTCTATTTGTTTCTGATTAGAGAGATTACCTATATCGGTTAGGGCACTGGTTTCAACATGCTTGTCCACTAGAATTATACACCCTCCACCCCGGAATTTAGTTCGACACGTGCAGGCAGCAAGTTTATACTGATGTACCGCAATTGTGTTAAGTTCGTCCTCACTTGCCCAGTGTTCTGTGAAGCAGATCATGGAAAATGGATTATCAACCAAGTATGCTGCAACTTCATCCAGTTTGTTTCTTAGCGATCGAATATTGATGTGAAAAACAGTGGTTTCACATGATTTAGTTTTTACCGAGGATTTTACATTGTTGACTTTTTTATTTGGTCTAGAAGTAAAAAATTATTAATAAGAATACCACTTTGCCAGAAATTGGTGCATGCTGACCTTAAGTATATTGTCTTCGTTTGTTCCAACTACTGGACGTGGGCGATTGTCCATTCTTTTTTGCCTCTCTGGATTTTTGAGGGTCACATTCTCGTTTTGAGGAAAAACAGTATTTTTTCCCCCGCTAACCAGGTTGTCTTGTCCTGTGGGTCGGTTTCCTTCTTTTCTTGGAATATTAGAATGAGGTTAAGAGGCTTCACCATAATTAGGAGTAGGAGTAGGAGTGTTGTTTACCTCCAATGCTTCCTTTATCCCTGTTTGGACATCCGACTTAGAAATTATGTCTTTACCTGCAACACTTAAACATTTAACGAACACATATAAGTATATTTTATTAAAGTCCTTTAGAATGGCAGGGTTTATAATGAGGCGTTGCTGGGAATTTCCGAACACTGAAGTCCTTAAGTCTCTTCACTACTCCTTGGTACGAAGCCACTTGGAGTACTTAACTGTTGTGTCGTCTGGTCACCATATTACAAAGTCCATATAAAACGAATTGAACGCGTCCAGTCGAAATTTGCAAACTTCTTATTGTATAGGCTGGAAATAGATAAGAGTGGTTTATCTTACCATCAGCGATTGAAAATCTTAAACATGGTCAGTCTGGAGAAACGTAGAATCTTGTTGTCCATAGTGTTTGGGTATAAAATAATTACAAACAGCATAGAGTGCGCTGAACTTCTAGCATTAGTTAATTATCGCGTTCCTCCGCGCAATACGCGACTTGATGAGGTATTTTCAATTAATAAGTAGAGGCCGAAATGATGTTGGCAGAAACGGTTTCATGAACTAAATAATGCAAAACCTATATACGTATATCCCCTTTAACACAGAGTTTATTTATTCATTGATAACGTTCAAAAGAAAACTCAATTTATTGTTCACACTATGCAAACAATTGCAGTTCCGATGTTCCTGACTTTTATGGGCGTATTTTATCTGTCCTATTTGTCCCTATTTTGCAAAATGTTCTGTTATATCACACAAATTAGTTTTAAGTAATGTATAGGTACTATTTGGTTTCTTGTTCTGTAATGTAGAAGTAGATAAATAAATAAATAAATATCTAACATAGGTAGTTTGATAAAATTGCATTTATCGTCTAATCGATGCCGACTTAAAAAAAACATTAAGAAATGCTTTCTTTAATCACTAAAATTTTTAACAAATTGTGCTATCAAAAAAGCCAGCGGCGTACCTATTTTTTGTTCAAAATTAGTAGAGCATCTGATCGCATGCACGCCCCTGGTCAACATGTTCACACATTTTTATTGCTTAAATTTATGCTATTGTAGGTACTTTCACAACCCAAACTTTACTTAAATCACGGGCGTAGGAAATTTCGGCCCCGGCCAGGTAGCAGCCCGATTTTGACAGGAACTTTCGGCCCCGGGATGGAAGGGTCATGTTTTTATTACAGGCATTTTCGGCCCCAATGGTCTAACGTTATAACATTTTAATTTTTTTATGATCTTTTGTGTTTTGAATCATTTATAAAATGAAAATGCAACTAACCTGAACTAACTCAATTTTTGACCTGCAACTCGGCTAATGCGGTTTTATAGACTTATATTGGTTAAACAGCGCTAACACGGCATCTAATCCACCTTTTTGGTTCCAATTCGCCTTTTTCAAGTTCACCGGGGAATATTATTATTAATTGTTTGCCCCTTTTATAGACTTATATTGGTTAAACAGCGCTAACACGGCATCTTATCCACCTTTTTGGTTCAATTCGCCTTTTTTAAGTTCACCGGCCAATTATTTACCTGCAATGTTTGGGGCCGAAATTTCTTGCAAGATTACTTGACCTAAAATTTCTAGCAGGTACCTTACCCAATATGGGGCCGAAAGTTCCGCCGCCCTAAATCACTGAAGCCGTTTCGGAAACATTTTGAAAAAAGCGAAACTAACCTGAACTAACCGAGTATCTTTTAAACAAAGCATCTGTCCATGTTAATAGGAACTATTTGCCTTATTTTTGGGTAAGGAATCACCACCCGAGCGATGGCACATTTATTTTGAAACTCCCTGTATAGGGTGTTCCATTTTAAGAAAAAGTAACTTTGTTTTTCTTCGGCTTTTTGACTCATCCTTTAGGTATACCCTAACGTCTTTGGGTATACCTAAAAATTTTGTATCTAATACTTTTGGTAGCTGTTTTACTTTCAGAAATAATCGACCGTTTCCATACAATTCAACAACCCTGTATAAAAATAAACTCTTATAATAATTTATAATACAGAACACCATTGTACCGGGTAATAATTATCGTACATCTGGCAACGCTGCTTTCCTCTGGTATTAAAATTGCACGCGCGAAACACGTCGTGGTTTACCCTTTACGGGCCTCTGTCTGAATCCACATGCATCCGTGATCACGGACATCCGTATGCGTATAACGGATAGGTGAATTTGACATCATCCGAATGGAGACGCGTGATACGGACGTAACTGAGTTAATACAAACTTGAAAACTATGTCAAATAAAAAATGCCAGATAGTCGCATCTATTCCTAATATCAAATTTGTTACATAATCTCAGCACAAATACCAAAGAAACACGACTTAAAACTCTCCACTCAACAGATATTTTAGTATTCTAACCAAACATTTTAAATCAATAGGTCAAAACACGGATAAAAGTTAAAATTAATCAACTTTTGTCCGTGATGACCTTGATGGGCTGTCAGCTCCCTAAACAGATGTTTTATTGGCTATTGATGATCACGTGGTAACAACGCATCCGTGATCACGGATGCATGTGGATTCAGACTCTTTCTAGCCGTCTCGAAGAACATGCGTTCCCGCCCACATTCTAGAATCAGCTGTTTGTAGTCGATCCACGTTTTGACAGGTTTGCATTGTTTGGGTAGACCGTTTTGGTGTTTCCTTTAAGCTTTTAGTTGTTTTTAGCAGTTTAATGTGATTATTTTAGAAAACCCATAAACATTAATTTAACGCAGTTTGGACCTTTATATGTAAAACCATAAATTATTTGATTAAGTTGCTGTCAAATAGCGAAAAATGCCAAATTCATGGTGTGTTCCTGGGTGATACTCAACTATAATGTTTTTCACTGATGAAATGCTAAAAAAAGGATCCCAAGAGACGATTTGTATTGCGAAAATGTATCAGCTTTTTCATAAAGTACTTTGAGGAAAGGTTTTTAGTCAGGAAATTTAGGGCGACCAGAAGACTTGATGGTAGATAACACTATAACAGGGCAATGTAGGTACCTTTTTTAATAATAATATTTTGGTATATTGTTTAAATTGTTATTAGGCAATAAACATAGAATCAAATCAAATTTTATTCAATCAATAATTAAATACAAATTATAATTTCTGCACAAAAGGCACCTAGATACCTAAGCATCTGTGTGTGCCTCAAAAGCTGTATAATACTAATAATTCATAGATCTAGACTATCCCTATTAACTGAAGTTTACAATAAGAGCAATTCCCGGGGGACATAGTAATAATAATAGAGAACATGCAGTCTATATATATATATCAAAATTAAATAACCAACTATAACGAGAACAAGTAATATAGTAGTTAACTAGCTTTTAAGAGAACAGTTTCTTATTTTTTATTATATAATTCAAAGCATGCTTATTAAAATTCTTTAAGGTATAATTTTTCTTTTTAATTTCATTAGGCAACAAATTATAGAATTTTGGAGCCAAAAATACTGAAGAATGCTTACTAAGATCACGGTTTATTCTGGGTATTATGAGATGTTGCTTTATATTGCACCTGGTGCCATATGTATGGTTTGTGATGGATTGTTTAGAGTGATGTTGATGTATATAGGAACAACAGGTTGATATAAAGATTGTTCGTATGTCTATTATTTCCTCACCATAAAGGTGCATTGTGGAGAACAGTCTTGGTTTTTTAAAAATTATTTTCACCATTGTGTTTTGTGCTGTTTTTAAGTTTTTAATGTTATTTTCGTACGCTACCCCCCATATTAAAATACCGTATTTCAGTAGTGGCTCAATTAAAGCTTTATATATCAAAATCAATAATTTTTTGGAAAGAAATTCACGCAGCAAATAAAATTTGTGTAACAATGCTCTTATTTTTTTTGTTAAATATGCAATGTGACAGTCCCACTTCAAATTTTTGTCAATGTGCACACCTAAATATTTGAAGTATGGTAGGTACTTCTTCAATGGAGTCTTGTATATTTTCTATATTAATGTATTAATAATTGGGTCTATTACTATCATTTATAGAGAATGCTACGTATTTTGATTTTTTTCCATTTAGCGAGAGTTTAAAGCTGTCCAGGAAATTTTTCACTGATGATAGACCTTGCTGTAACTTTTCTTTTGCTTCTTGCCAAGAATTTCCGCTGAATAAAATTGCCGTGTCGTCTGCATAGGATATGATCGTGCCATGAATATTTAAGTCATTTATTGAGTTTATGTACACATTGAACAGTGTGGGGCCTAAAACAGTTCCCTGTGGTACTCCTGCCTTAACTGTATTTGGTTTACTTATACAATTTTCTATTTTGGTGAATTGTGTTCTATCTTTTAAGATGCTTTTTAATAGTTTCAATATTTGACCTCTTATACTGTATCTTTCTAACACCGTCAACAGAATATCATGATCTACAGTGTCAAACGCTTTAGATAAGTCGAGGAACACCACAAGGCACTTCTTTTTATCATCTAAGTTTTTGGTAATATCGCTTACTAGTTCATACATTGCATCTAATGACTTACTCCGTGGGTAAAACCGTATTGATTTTTTGACAAGGTTCTGTTTTTATCAAGATATGAGGTCAAACTCTCCTTGAGGCATTTCTCGAAGATCTTTCCAAGGTTTGATATAACACTTATTGGCCTGTAATTTTCCATAAGTTCCTTACTTCCAGATTTGAAAATGGGGCTGACCATTGACACCTTGAAATGGCCTGGCACACTGCCAGATTCAAATATTAAATTTATAATGTACTCAAGCGGTCTCAATATGTACATATGTAAGGCTTGAATGATTTTAGAGGGTATTTTGTCTTTTCCAGGTGAACAATTATTTTTAAGGGAGCTTATATGTTTTATTAGATCATTCTGCGTTACAGGTTTTAAGTACATATAATTTAATGAAGGGTTTGTTAGTTCAACCGGAATTATTTCAAGCCTACATTTATAAAATAGTTATTAAAATTGTCAGCAATATCTTGTGGGTCCACAGTTTTCTTACCATTATCCAACTCAATAACTTTTATGTAATTTTTTGTATCTTTTTTATTTTCATTTACAGCTTCATTTATAAAATTATATATCTTTTTGATATTTTTATTGTTTTCATCTATCTTGGCTTTATAATAGTTATTCTTAGTAAGTGTAATTAGTTTATTCAGTTTGTTGCGATAATTTCTAAACTCTGTAAGGTTTGGTGGAGTAGGATTTCTTTTCAGGTTATGTTTCAATCTATCTCTCTCTTTTATTGATATAATAAGTCCATTTGATATCCACGGCTTAAGCTTTCTAAATTTTTTGTTTATGACTCTTTCTTCATAGGATTCTTCTACAATGTCAGTAATATTTTTAATCAAGCAATCCAGTACCATTTCTGAATCTGTGTAGGTCAAAGTTTCTTCCCAATTTTTGTTTTGCGCCAAATCAGTCAATTTCTTATAATTTATATTTTTAACAGTAAATTGGTTCTGATTTTCATTGTCACAATTTCTATTTTCAAGAGAGAACTCAATTAATACAGGTAGATGATCAGTTATATCATAATCAACAATATATGGCCTTAATTCAACTGAGCTTTCCCCTAAATTTGTTTTTAGAAAGACGTGGTCTAGACAGGTCTGTGACTCTGGTCTAGTCACATCCTCATACAAAGAAAAGAACCCGTGTGTATTCATTACCGAGATATATTCATTAACTAAGTTAACATTTGTATTTAAAATATTTAAGTTTATGTCTCCCATGAATAAGGTTATGTCTGTCTTTTTTATGTTTAGTAGATATTCATTTAAGTCACGCAAAAAGGCTACTGTATTTGAATTTGGTGATCAATAACAAATATTTAAGTTTAAAGCTGTACCTTTAATATGACAGGTAAGGTTAGTAATACTTATATTACATGTATTCAGCTTTTTTGTCTTAATAATCGAGTCTAGATAACATTTAGTGTAGACAAGCACTCCATCAAATGTATTAAAATTTGCGTGATCATAATAAACATTAAACCCGGGTATGCCAAACAGAGAAGTGGACTCTAAACTATGACATTCTGTCAGAATTATAATATCACAACATTTGAGATTATTGGATTCTAGAAATACCATAAACTTTTCTATATTTGTTTTTATACCTCTAATGTTAAGTAGCAAAATATTAAATTCTTTTTGACCAATATCCATTACACTATCCGGTGCAACCGTGATTTTTTTAGTTTCTATAGAAATGTTCTCTAAAACTTCCATTTCCATATCCATCAGTCTTTTAAATATTTACAGAAACCTACGTAATAGTCACCACAAAGAGTTACCTAAATCTTCAAATCCTCTTCACTATGAATCCTAATCGGATCGCCAGCCAGGGATTTTTTTAAGAAAATCCTCCCGTGCCTAGTAAAAACCGAGTAAAACTTTTGAAGTCTTTTAAACTCCATTGCCATCTTGAAGAGTTGTTGGTTGTGCGTTGTTAAGTCATCAATAATGTAAATTTTACCATTTTCACCTTTAAAT
The DNA here is from genome assembly GCA_963920685.1 of Polydrusus tereticollis. Classification (NCBI taxonomy): domain Eukaryota; kingdom Metazoa; phylum Arthropoda; class Insecta; order Coleoptera; family Curculionidae; genus Polydrusus; species Polydrusus tereticollis. Next base: position 80,699,752 of record OY987332.1, on the reverse strand, counting down.
TCACATGTTTCTGTCTTCAGACTTTTCATTTCTTTTATTTTTAATTAATTTTCTTTATTTTTCAAGTCAATTTCATTTATTTTCCAACAAATAATACATCGTTGAAAAGCTGACGTCATAAGCTACCTTTTAAGTATAAAATACAATATGGCGCCCATAAGAAAAAATGAACCTGATGATGGTATAAAATAACTGAAACGTCGTCTTCAAAATTAAATTGCAGAACTGAAATCTACTTAAAAAGTTGCTTTAAAAATGTTTTTACAGATTGCCAAAATAGTGAATAATAAGAAATCTACAGCATATTTTCGAAAATACATCTTTTTGGTTTTTTCAACATATTTCAAAAACCAAAAAAGATAGGGCCGCGTACTAAACGGTTTTCAGTTAGAAATATAATTGTCAAAAACTTTCCCCATTTAACCGTTTCTCTATCTTCTATAGTTTCCAAGATCCCCATACATGTAGGCCCAATTTGGGCCACACTGTATATGTTTAAAGCTTTTTGGTCCATTATTAAGAAAGTTGGTTTCATACACTTCTCTTGCTTCTCTAAGTTCCTGGACGATGGCATTATTTGCAATTCGGTACTGTTGGTGGTCATCTGGATTTTTAGATAGCTAGTATTTATCCCAGAGCTTTCATTTTTCTTTGATTTTTCTTACGTGAGACTGTTGAATCCATGGCTTGTTACTGGTTTTCTTATCCGTTTTGATAGGTATTAGCTCATTTTTAATGTGGTTTATGACATGCATTAAATTAGAATATGCTGATTTTGAGTTGTCGAGCTCATGTCCTTGAATATACTGCTTTATGACCTCATAATCTGCATTCCAGTAATTTGTGAGCCTAGTTTTGGGAGAGGTTCAACGTGGAAGTTGAATTTGGGCAACAGCATCAATGACAACATGATCACTTTTGCCAATGGCAGGCATAAAGTTGATTTCTGTGACCAAATTTTCCTCCGAGACAAACATGAGGTCCAGAAGTGAAGGTTGGTTTCCCGTCCTAAAGCGTGTATTTTGTTTAATTAGTTGGTGCAAGTGTGTGTCTTTGTACGCGTCTAGGAATTTTTCTGATTTGGGATTGTATCCACTTAGTTCCATTAGCTCCCAGTCGATCTGTGGATAGTTGAAGTCCCCAAATACTATCATCGGTAGAGACACTTGGTCATTAAGGTTTATTAGACTATTGCAGAGAATGTTGTGAGATTGACCAGTACAATTTGGAGGATTGTAATGCAGGCGAGAAGAAATTCTAGGGATCCGATTTTCACTTTCACCCAGAGTGAGTCAATATCAGCAGCTGTCGGGTCTATTAAACTGGTTTGTATTATTGCTCGAGTCAAATGGCCATGTATGTTATTTTTCACGTAAATGCATACACCTCCTCCACTCTTATTTGGTCGATCCACCCTGAGTATTGTGTAGTTGGGAATAAAAACTAGGGAATCTGGAATGTTTGAGTGAAGCCACGTCTCAGTGAGGAAAACTACATCTGGCTGTCTTACATTTACTGTGACTAGAAACTCATCCATGCGGGGCATAAGTCTGCAGATGTTGGTATAGAGGAGATGTAGGTTTAGCAGTAGTGTATCTAGTTTTTTGGAGGTGGTAACTGGCTGGTGGCCCGGGCACGGGACTCGGCTTGAATTATTTTTGGCACCCCATTCACATATTTTATACTTAGGTCTTCTCTATCCCTCTTTCTAGCTTCCAGCTCTGCAACAACCTTCTTAAGGTGGTCTCTTTGTAGTGATGTTTGATCCGGCTTGATGTACACCGATTTGTCTTTGATATTAGTGCGCATTTTAAAATATTTAATAGCTTCAGGTTAGGCTTCGAAAATGATCCCTTAAAAGTGTGTCTACCTTTAGTTTCTCAGCGTTGGGTCGCTCGCGCTCTGCAATGGCCACGTTTTCAGGTATTCCCAAAAAGTAGGATATTTCTCTTCCTCCTTTCCCTATCCTCTATTTCACTTATCGCAGGAATAACATTTGCGTTGGGCGTAGAATTCCTAGGTAGTGTTCGGGCTTTTAATGATTCTTTAGTCTCGGAGGAGCATTTTTCAATTTTATCATTTAGACTGTCTATATCTGAGCTGGGTTTGACTGACTTTGCTTCCAGGTCAGTTTTGAGTACATCACAGTAGGATTTGGTCTTTTCGAACTTATCAGTTTTGGCGGCAATGTTATGCAGCTGTTTTGCGATTTTTTCGATCTTATTCTTGTTCTCTAGCTGTTGATCTTGATGTTTGCTAAGTTGATCTACCTTTAGCTTCAGTTGATCTACTTCATTTTCTAGACTCTCAGTTTTCCGTACTATCATTGGGGCATCTTCTGTAGGTAGGTAGAATGGCCCACTCAGTTAAAAAGATGACAAGTGGAATCAAGAAGAAGAAGAAGCGTGAAATCAAGAGATCATAACCGCACAAAAATACATGTCACGCAAAAACAGTTCTTGGCGGGAAAAAGATCCAGCACAAATTTCCTTTTTAACGGGTAAACCGCCTTGTCTCTCCGCGGCAGGACCAATCTGCTCAGGAAGGAACACAGTAATGTACTTATCTGACAATCTTTACACAATTTTTTCTCATTAATCACTCGGAATCTTGATAGCAATAGACACTAAAACAAACACGTCAACACACGTCAAATATCTAGGTTTGATTTGATTGCCGATGACTGTACTGTGATTTGTACACCTACTGCTGTAGTGAGACACCCCTCGGGTAACCGTTAGGGTAAGGTAAGGTAAAATTAGAAATTAGACAGACTGTCCAAAGGGGAATTAAACGTGCAACTTTTTTGTCGTAATTTTTTTTTAAAGACAAATAGGTTAAGTTTAATTTATTTGGAAAAAGGACTAGAAGTTTCTGATTAAATTCTGAAAAGCTTTTCACATTTAACCTACTTTGTAGCTCAAATACTTACCGGACACACCTGTATTGCTTAGTGCTTTTGGTCCACGATTCAAGGGGCAATTGAGCTGCATTCCAGATGAACAATGTTTCACCTGATACAATTTAAAAATCCCTTTGCGGGTCGTTTATATGGCATTTATGCCAGCACAGCTCTTTCAAGCCAGGAAGGTAATTTAGTTACAGTGAAGGTCAAGAAGGCAAGAAGGACAATTGCCGCCCAGATATTGTACAGTAATGGTAAGCGATAAAGTTGTCAACCAGATTGTCAAATTGTAGTTTCTATTCGGCCGGCTAACGATTTCTTTTCTACTTCGGAAAAAGAAGAAATCCTTTCATGTATGCAAAGGGATCTACAAGGTGTATGCAAAGTCAAGTTGACGTCTAATATAAAAGTATCGCCTGAGCGGCTTCCCGAACAGTCTTTCAGCGGCGTAAAAGCGCCTGGACAAGGTGACCCTGACTGTAAATTTCACTCTGTAGTAGAGGTATCATCGTTGACAATATCAACAGCAACACCATTGCCTGAGGTTACTATAGAATCGGCCGGCATAAATTCTATGGAGGAGGTGACTGCGCAAATAGAGACAATCGATAGCGTTGAAAATGCAATATGCCTGTTGGACCAGCTTAATCACATTACAGTTCTATCCAACGATTACGACGACGGTCTTGTTTCCCAAAGTGAACTGGACTTATTGAAAAAACCGGACAATTGCTTAATAGACGCAGTTGTCGAGAAATATGACGGTAAGTGTGGTTAGTTAGAAAGTTATTTCACGTTATAACTTTTTTTTTGTCTTGTCGTTATCAGACATTTCCGAGTTGCACCAACAACCAATCAGTGATGGTACCTTAGATTGCCCGTCACCAAGACCAACTATACATTCTGTAAGAAGGGTGCTTTTCACTAACGACGAGGGCGATGATACAGGTAATAAAACTCTTTTCTGAAATATACATACTGATTAAAAGAACCATGCTTACGTAAACAAGCGGTGCTAAAACATTCTGGTATTCGAAGCATTTATTATTCATTTTGCAATGATTTTGCTCATAATTTCTTTCAGGATCGATTTATAAATCAGGAAAAGGCTGATATGTATATATGAATACCTGCTTAAATTAACATAAATATAAATTTATTCATTATCACTATCTTCAGCCCTTGTTGTTGTGCAGGGAAGCTATTTGTAAAAATTCCAGTATTGACTAGGAATAGCCTTGCTGTTGCACAAATCTACTAAGTCTTTTTTTTTTTGCTTGCAATATTTTAACTGGATTTGTGTAAATCTTTTTAAGTTGAATAGTTTCTGGATTAATACTCATTCTAGTTTTATACCGTACATCAATTCGTTTGTATTCAATTTCATCATAGGATTTTTTAAAAAAGATGGTATAAGGATGACTTTTTGTTAATATCGCCATTATTATAGAAAGTTGTGTAGCCCCGTATTGAGAATTCAACATAGGAGTCCAATTGATAGGACTCACTCAAGATAAGAATATCAAAATAATAAATTTTATATGATTCCAAAAATGATATTAGTTAATCAAAGTTTTTTCTAACACTTCTAATGTTAAAATATGCATTATATTTATATTTTTTTCATGTATGTTTATTTTACTCTTAATATCTAAAGGTCCAACAGTCTCCTGACTTTACAATCCTGGATGGATTTTAGCCGACTCCAGTACGCGCCTTCATTTTTCCCTATCTTGCATCCTTTTCAGGCCATCTTGAATGTTCATGGCTTTTAGGTCTTTTGCGATATTGTCCCTCCTTCTAAGGCGGGGTCGGCCCAAAGGACGCTTTCCTTGTTCAATGTGACAGGTTATGGTTCGGCTGTTTCAACATATTATAGAAAATCCACGATCAGAGAAAAATTTCAAGGCAGACAAAAAAAAACTATTTAAGCATATTCTAAAATTCATACAGGGTGAATCAAAGATATATATTTTTTTTTAAACCGCACACCCTCTATACTATTTTATTTTTGAATCCTGTGGACGATTTTAATTAAATATTGTATTAAATATTTTATAACTAAATGCAATTGTTTTTTAAATATTGACACTTAAAAATTGACCTTTTACAGCCTTTAATAGAGTGCAAATTGTCAATATCGCGAAAACTATTTTATTGCATTTAGCTATATACATGCATTGTAATACAATATTTGTTTAGAATCTTCCACAGAGTTAAAAAATAAAATATTATACATGATATTAAAATGAGATTTATACAGGGTTAATAAAAAATATTTATTTTTGATTCACTCTGTATGAATTTCATAATAAATATGCTTAAATAATCCTTTTACCGCTCTAAAGTTTTGCTGCGACTTGGAACTTTCTGGGTTTTAAAACAACTGAGCTGCAAGCAGCAAAAAGCTGTCACATTGAATCTGAGACACCCAGTCTAACGGTTTTGCACTATAATATCTATATAAACTATTACAGTTATGTAACTAACATCTGTCGTATTTCCCTGTTTTATTAATACTACGTTTTTATTTGCTTTAGCTGGACGCCCGGTTCAAAGGTGGACCACTCCGCAAAAAACAAAATTGAGAAGACATTTTTTACAATATTATCTGGAAACAAAAAAAACTGGAACCTCCAGGTATCCTCCTCAAAATGAATTGGCATATGCTGCATCAACTGTTCCAGAATTTAAAGGTAAAACTTCCGACATTTTAAGAAGCAAGTTACAACACGAATTTAAACGAATGTCAATAATTGGACAAGATCTGGAAGAGATGCAAGATCACGATTCTGAGAATGAAAAATCAGAAACTGAGGAATCTGAATATTACAGTTCTTCGGAAATTGAAACTTTTTATATTATAAGTCAAAGACATAATAACTAATAGACTGAACGTTCCATTCATAATTCCCATAAAATATCGACTATTATTGTTTTAAAAGAATCGGCAATTGATTTTAATCTTACAGTATTTTATTAGTCCTTTTTTTTTTACTGTTAAGTAGGTAGCTACCATCAGTTATTTTTAATTGTTTCTAAGTATAACAGAACTTTTTTTCGTCGTACATAAACACTTTAATTGAAATGATGCTACTAAACAAACCTGTACGCTACACCAATGGTTTTTTTTTTTTATTTTTTACTTTTTTACGGTTCGTCGGCGTATCTGAGGCCATCTAGAACCGGTCATCGACCGTACGGTTTTTAATCGTGGGGTCTACCGACTGGGGAGTGTGAAACGGCACCTTCATCCTACGAGATATCCGATCTCATCCGGCCTGTCCGGCGTGAATAGGATGGTTTTGATGTCGATTCATTTTACACTCTTCCCTAAGGCAAGAGCACGCGGTGTTTCCCAAGCGGTCACCCATCCAAGTACTAGGCGCGCTCGACACCGCTTAACTTCGGTGATCTGACGGGAACCGGTGCTTTAGGTGTCGCTAGGCCCTTGCCCTACACCAATGGTTCATAACAAAGCAATATCTAAAAACCATACTTACCGATGAAACAATAAATTTGAATTAAAATGATCCACTTCTTTACACAGTACAACTGCATGCACCATGATTGTATATTTGCATTTTGAATTTTGAATTTGAAAAATAAAGAGGGAATAATGATTTGCCGCATAAAAATGTAAATAATTTGGTCTATTAGTTGTAATGTCTTCGTTATAAGTAGTATAGTCAACTGTCCATACATTTAGTTCACAATAAATTGCACTTTCTTATCGCCGGTTTTCCTCCTCTAACAAGTTGGTCCTCTTAAATTCTTAATCCGAAGTTTCGTGTTCAGGGCGTCATCAACTTAATTTTTTAAAGCTGGGCCTATAATTTTTATTGCATTTTTCAATAGTTTTTTGGTATCCTAAATTCAATGATGTATCACTTATTCTTAAAATAAATATTTCAAGCAGATCCCATAAAATTAATTTTCCTTCTTACTTAAACATAGAGTTTTTACGGAAAGTACCTAAAATATTAATTCTTATAAAAGCTTTATTAAATAACTAACCTAAACTAACCTTAACGTCGGATCTAAAATTTAGGAATACCGTTTTGTAGAACAGGGAAAACGGTAGTGACAAAGTGCAGTTTACTATATATAAAATGTCTTCTCAAACAACGCCAGCAGAAAAGAATTACTGAATATCTCCGAATGTTGCCCCTATTTAATAGAGCTTCTCCATTTTGACTCAACCGCCCTACATAAACGTTTTATTATTTATTCTCTTACATAAGCCTTTATTATGTTCATATATGAGTGAATTTTTTAAACGAGCCATTCAGAATAGCAAATTTTCAAAAAATCAATATGAGAGTTCAATTTTGGTAAAACATTTTTATAATCCATGTGATATTTCAAAAGCTACCCCAGATGATTTTGCTTGACCTTCCAGGAATTTTGCTCATTGGGGTGACGGATTAAAAAAAAACTGCTTCTTGTGAATTCACTAAAGTACAATTTCTATGAAATTTTAAATACATTACTACTTAAGTTGTACGTAACAAGCCATTTCCTTATACAGTGTGTCCAAAAAAAGTATGCAAGATATGGAAAAGTTTTTTATTACGGATTTCTCAGAAAATTTTATTCTTGATAAAAGTTGCTGCATGCCTTAAAACTATAAATGCATATTTCATATTTCACCTGCGGCTAATAGTAAAGGAGCAAATGCCATTTTTTCGAAATTGCTTTAAGAGTAAAGTACCTTAATTATTAGAAATACAGCAAAATTTTATATAGAAATGTTTTTGCAAATTAAAAACTTAGCACAAATACGAAATTTAAGCTAGGTGTCTCAATTATTAATTTAAAGAATAAGCAACTTATGTTTTTTTTTTTAAATGAAACACCCTGTTTCTATTCTATTCCGATTATAGATCTTTTTTTCTGATTCCAAAAATATATATAGTTTGTGTAGCTCAAACCGTTTTTAAGATATTAGCGATCAAAATTAAAAAGCATCACCATTGTAGGGCATTATTTGATTTCCAAAGCAGACTACTTACTTATTAAACGAGAATAAATACAACTTTATACAATTTTTATCGCTAATATCTCAAAAACGGTCTGAGCTAATATAGGCAAACTATATTTTTGGAATAAAAAATAGATGTACACCTTTAATAAAAGAGATATAAGGTGTTTCATTTCAAAAAACATAAGTTGCTTATTTTTTTCGGCATTCCAATCGTCGTTTGATAATATTTTGCCAAGATTCTGATGACTTTGTATAAATCCTAAAACTTTTGTGTTTAAAGTTTTCTTCTGCCTCTCATTGTCTTCGCTCTAGATAGGAGTATAAATATAAAAGAAAATCCGGTAGATTGCCACAAAGATTTGGCCATGGCGTAAAAAGCCTCCGGGTATTACCCAACCAAATTTGAGTTACATTGTTAGTAGAGCATGTCCTTTCATGCAAAAATCCAAAATTTTGGATCGTCCCGTTGACTGATTTCCCATAAACGTCTAATACGCCATCGTCGTGACTCATCCTGTATAGAGATTCAGGGCCAGAGTGGAGTGCTTTTTGTTAGAACTTGGATCCATCTACTTAATGGATACCATATAAGCAGGCCGATGTGCCTCTCACCTCTACATTGTTTAAGACCGCCTTTTGTTTGATCCCTTACCGTGGTCCTATTAGACTTTCTGATCCTTTAGCGAATGTCATGCGTATTTCTGAACCCACACCGGCAACCTTTTCATCGGCATTAATTTGATAAATCTACATGTTGTGCTCCAAAAAAGATAATTTTAAAATGTGTTACCGTTTTTTAAGGAAAGAACGTCTCCAGGGGCGCAACAACGTTTTTGTTTTAGAGGGGGTCACGCTCCGCAAATAGAAATACCCACCTAATCGCAAGACCAATATGAAACTATTACCTGTTTTATACATATTATATATTGTGAACAGTGTCGCCATGTCAAAAATTACATTTTTTTCAAAAATTGTTAAAAAAATAGCAGTTTTTACCGAATATCTAAAAATGTTATAAGAAAAAATTGTTTTTGGTGTAATTCTAGTCCTATGTACAAAGATTTAGATGTCGCCACACGGTCAATTTTTTTGTCATATTTTCGAACAAACGTTTTTTTTATAATATAAGTAAGTTGACTTAATGGATGGATATTAAACCATTTGTCCTTATCATCCTGAATATTTTATTAACTTTGCTGACATGTCTTTTTTCACAAATATAAAATTAGAGGCAAAAAAAGAATAAAGTTAGGATAATTTAACAATTTTATCCAATAGATGTCGGATGTTCCATTTTGTTGACAGTAAATATACGTACTTATAAAGTTAAAAAGACTCATAATACGATAATTTCCAAAGGAATGATTAGTTCACAATTTAAACGCAATTCTTCATCACCTATTTAAACATTTAATATCCATTAAGTCAACTTACATTATGAAAAAAACACATTTAATTAATTCGAAAAAATGACAAGAAACTCAACTTTGCCCTAGACATCTGAAACTTTGTACGTAGGCCTAAAATAAAATTCGCCAAAAAATGTAATTTTTCAGCATTCCTTCATAAAAAATAACTTAGTCAAATTTAAAGCAAAAACGATTGACGTTATTTAATTTTCACTATCCAGTACTGTTCTTCAAAAACCGTGGCCACTCCTGCCCCCCTCCCCCCCTGTTGTTGCGCTCCTGAACGTCTTGTATGGTAGGCGCCACACTGTTTATTTTTTAAATGTGTTCGTTATTTGCACTGATAATACTGGCTGAGGACACTTTTAAATATTAAAAATAAGTTATTAATCTGCATTTTAAAGTGTTTTACAAACAAGTGTATGTACTATGTACCTAGATAGTTTATATGACAAAAATGTAAGGTTCTAATGTTATAAATAGCAATAAAAGTCAATTTACTTTTTTGGTTGCCTTCTTTTATTTTTGGTATCATTAACTGACATGAAAGTCAACAAGTCATCATGCAAGGTTAGTCGAATGTAGGATATCATATAGGGGGTAAGAAACGAACTGAAAAATAATTTCAGCGATGTTCTCAAGTCTTGTTTTTTCGGAAATTTTATAATTTTTAAATTTCAAATTGAACACCATGTATTTTATTGCATCTTTGAATTACCAGGAAAATTCGAATCGTATTTTATATTAAACACCCTATCCCTAAATTCGATTGAATTTAAAATATTGACGTTCGAAAATTAACAATTTTCACACTTTAAAATGCTATAAAATCTTAACGGTTTGGCTTGGCACAAAATGATTGTAAAAAGTTTTCAGTTTCGGCTACTTTCTGGAAAGCCGGGAGATAACGCCATTAGACAGATTATCAAAAGCTAAAATGATAATATGGTAGTAATTTTATTCGAAGTTGATACAGCCTTCAAAAGTGCAAAAATTGTCAATTTTCAAACGTCAATATCTTGAAAACAATTCAACTTGAGGAAGGGTCTGCAATATAAAGTATGATTCGAATATTCCTGTCAATTAAAATACGCATGGTGTTTTATTTAAAATTAAAAAATATGTACCTACTATTCGAAAAATCAAAAGCACATCATTGCTGAAATCATTTTCGAGTTTGTCACGTTTCATTACCCCTATGATCCAAAATTTGCCTCTTTCCATACGTTTGTACAAGAGGAATTGGTATTGCCATCCCTAATATTAAATTTCATCAATGCTCCCCCCTTACGAAAAAGCCTGCGCACGCCTATGCGTGGGTACGTATTGTAATGATGAATGGAAGAAAGCAAAATATTAGAATATAGTATAAATACTTTTAATTTTAATAAATTACGTACTCCAAACATTTAATTTATTATAAATAAAACAAAGCAGTCCTTCTGCACAGTTTAATTATGTATTGCGGGCGAAGGCCTCTTCTCAAACATTCATTGTTGAACCATATGTCTAGCTCTACCAGTCTTCTCCTTATGAAGTTCTTATATTCGTGGACTAATATAGCCTGACCAGCTGATTTGAAGTTGAAGAAATAGTCCATACTTTCAGTGAAGTTGATTTAATATAAATAAAACAAAGCAGTGCTCCTCCAGATTAATTTTTTAGATTTCCTGACAAAATGGCGAAAAACAGTAATTAAAGAAAAACTGACGTTTCAATAGGTAATATATTAATTAATGTTTCGGTTTTAACTTTTCTCAGGTGGCCACTATATAGGTACAACCTTTTATATACAAATGTTTTATTATAAAATAAATTGCAACTAACATTACTGCTCTGAGCAGGTTATCAATGTGCTTTACAGTACACTTTGAATACATTTCATTTCTTGCCCACTTTAGAGAGAGAATGACTTTTGAGAAAAAGGGATTTTCGCCCAGTGTTCGTTCTTATATTCGATATTCCAGGACACTGCTACTTTTCAAATTTGTAATAATTTGCAAGGTTATTATTCACTGCAAAAATCGTCTAATAAAAGTGAATAAATCAAGATCAAATCTTTTTTATGAAAATACCGTCAATAGCTTGGGCAAGATAAATTTTAAAACATTGACCACAAAACTAACATGGGGTCCTCGATTTAGTTATAATTGCATTTATTGATCTACTAAAAGGGGTTTAATTAATAAATAGGAAAATGTCTGAGTTAGTACTGAACACCAAAATTGACAGTGACATTGTAAACGGTTCATTTGAAGTGTCCAAACTCCTGGTGTTTTTATTACTAACACAGTGTTCATTGTAAAATATAAAGCTGCAAAAAAGGTTTTAGCAGTTCCTAACTGATTGACCAAAAAGGGCTAAAGTTTGGCCCTTGGACACAGCTCTTTGCGCTCCTAATAAATTTTAGGGTGGCCAATATTTTGACCAGCTTAAAAGCTTGCATGAGATTTTCTATGTTCCGTGGATCCACGCACCATTCTCCATAGAAAAAGCAAATTTTAATCTTATCTATTAGTTTATTAATAACATGTTTGTAATCCAAATTAAACCTTGCCTTGAAGGGCCACTCCAATTGATAATTTATGTACTTATTTATGTATTTGCTACTCCTGCATTTACTGCGCATTATATACGTACTTGCATGCATTTTAAAGGAAGTTTAATTTAGCAAATATAGGCAGTTATATCCATGTCTTTTATTTTATTTTCTTACAAACAATTATTATACATTTACGTGTGGAATAATAAAAGTGATAAAATTCCAAGCACCTACCATATAACACACCCTTGTTACTATTTACCTGCGACTAAATTAACATAATTTTGTTTACCTTCTGGAACGAACTATACTTATAGCACAACTGGGCTGTTTTTAGTGTTCTTACTCTTAGTTTTAAGACCCAAGAACTAATTAAAACTTATCAATCCACTTTCGGGGTTATGTTTACATTGATCGCTTATATACATTTACAAGATTTCATTTGAGGGCTTAGACGGTATGTGGAAGGTTTATTCCGCATAGACGGTATTGAAGGGGTATTTTGAGCGTTTCCCCACTCCATCACTTTTACTACCGTTTAAGCACTCTTGTAGAACCTTTTAAAGATCTTGTGATTTCTGTATATACTAGTACCGTCTAAACCCCCTCACGTGTACATATATATATATATTTAAATATGTATATTGTATTATATTATTAAATTGGATCGTTTTAAATAAAAATATACTCCTTTTTTACTCAAAGAGTGTGTATGAGAGAGAGAAAGAGAGATATGTAATTTAATGGAAAATTTCATACATTTATATCTAGCCAATTAGAAGTCTCCTTTTTGCTTACGTTACCTATAGCAACAAGTAAATTATCAAAGAATTTTCATACTACCTACTATCAACTTATATGGAAATAATAACTGTATTTTTTCCATTTCAATTGTCAAGATAATGACATCTAAGTTGAAATTAATGTACCTACATACCTACCTATGGAACTGATTAAAATAATTTGCAGATAGATGCAGAAAACCACAATTTTGGTGCTTATGTTCATGTATTATTATGTTGTCCTCTATGATAAAAAAATATAAATTTTGATGACAATATAATATTAAATTGGTATGAAATTTTCTAATCGAATATCCCTTAAGCTTAAATTATTAACAGAAAATTTTAAGCAGTAGGGATATTATAAGTGACATATTTTTTCTAGACTTTAGGTGGATTATGTATAAAGCATTTAAATATATTATAAGCATAAACTTTTATCTTTGTTTAATTTAAATTATTTTTTCTTGACCCAAAGTACTGCAAGAGGATGTCACTGGTTTAAAAAATTGCTTCCATATTCCTACGCCTCTTTGCAAAATATGAACTTGATAGTATGTGTACAGTTTTCAAGAAAATCGCAAAAATAATATTTTTAAATTATTTTCTCTCGACCCAAGGTAGTGCAAGAGGATGTCACTGGTTTAAAAAATTGCTTCTATATTCCTACACCTCTTTGCAGAATATGAACTTGATAGTATGTACAGTTTTCAAGAAAATCACAAAAATAATATTTTTAAATCATTTTCTCTTGAGCCAAGGTAGTGCAAGAGGATGGCACTAGTTTAAAAAATTGCTTCCATATTCCTACACCTTTTTGCAAAATATGAACTTGATAGTATGTACAGTTCTCAAGAAAATCGCAAAAATAATATTTTTAAAATATTTTCTCTTGACTCAAGGTAGTGCAAGAGGATGTCACTGGTTTAAAAAATTGCTTCCATATTCCTACACCTCTTTGCAAAATATGAACGTGATAGTATGTACAGTTTTCAAGAAAATCGCAAAAATAATATTTTTAAATTATTTACTCTTGACCCAAGGTAGTGCAAGAGGACGTCACTGGTGTAAAAAATTGCTTCCATATTCCTACACCTCTTTGCAAAATATGAACTTGATAGTATGTACAGTTCTCAAGAAAATCGCAAAAATAATATTTTTAAAATATTTTCTCTTGACTCAAGGTAGTGCAAGAGGATGTCACTGGTTTAAAAAATTGCTTCCATATTCCTACACCTCTTTGCAAAATATGAACTTGATAGTATGTACAGTTTTCAAGAAAATCGCAAAAATAATATTTTTAAATTATTTACTCTTGACCCAAGGTAGTGCAAGAGGATGTCACTGGTTTAAAAAATTGCTTCTATATTCCTACACCTCTTTGCAAAATATGAACTTGATAGTATGTACAGTTTTCAAGAAAATCGCAAAAATAATATTTTTAAATTATTTTCTCTTGACCCAAGGTAGTGCAAGAGGATGTCACTGGTTTAAAAATTGCTTGTATATTCCTACACCTCTTTGCAAAATATGAACTTTATAGTATGTACAGTTTTCAAGAAAATCGCAAAAATAATATTTTTAAATTATTTACTCTTGACCCAAGGTAGTGCAAGAGGACGTCACTGGTTTAAAAAATTGCTTATATATTCCTACACCTCTTTGCAAAATATGAACTTGATAGTATGTACAGTTTTCAAGAAAATCGCAAAAATAATATTTTTAAATTATTTTCTTATGACCCAAGGTAGTGCAAGAGGACGTCACTGGTTTAAAAAATTTCTTCTATATTCCTACACCTCTTTGCAAAATATGAACTTGATAGTATGTACAGTTTTCAAGAAAATCGCAAAAATAATATTTTTAAATAATTTTCTCTTGACCCAAGGTAGTGCAAGAGGATGTCACTGGTTTAAAAAATTGCTTGTATATTCCTACACCTCTTTGCAAAAGATGAACTTGATAGTATGTACAGTTCTCAAGAAAATCGCAAAAATAATATTTTTAAAATATTTTCTCTTGACTCAAGGTAGTGCAAGAGGATGTCACTGGTTTAAAAAATTGCTTCCATATTCCTACACCTCTTTGCAAAATATGAACTTGATAGTATGTACAGTTTTCAAGAAAATCGCAAAAATAATATTTTTAAATTATTTACTCTTGACCCAAGGTAGTGCTAGAGGATGTCACTGGTTTAAAAAATTGCTTCCATATTCCTACACCTCTTTGCAAAATATGAACTTGATAGTATGTACAGTTTTCAAGAAAATCGCAAAAATAATATTTTTAAATTATTTACTCTTGACCCAAGGTAGTGCTAGAGGATGTCACTGGTTTAAAAAATTGCTTCCATATTCCTACACCTCTTTGCAAAATATGAACTTGATAGTATGTACAGTTCTCAAGAAAATCGCAAAAATAATATTTTTAAAATATTTTCTCTTGACTCAAGGTAGTGCAAGAGGATGTCACTGGTTTAAAAAATTGCTTCCATATTCCTACACCTCTTTGCAAAATATGAACTTGATAGTATGTACAGTTTTCAAGAAAATCGCAAAAATAATATTTTTAAATTATTTACTCTTGACCCAAGGTAGTGCAAGAGGATGTCACTGGTTTAAAAAATTGCTTCTATATTCCTACACCTCTTTGCAAAATATGAACTTGATAGTATGTAGTTTTCAAGAAAATCGCAAAAATAATATTTTTAAATTATTTACTCTTGACCCAAGGTAGTGCAAGAGGATGTCACTGGTTTAAAAAATTGCTTCCATATTCCTACACCTCTTTGCAAAATATGAACTTGATAGTATGTAGTTCTCAAGAAATCCGCAAAAATAATATTTTTAAAATATTTTCTCTTGACTCAAGGTAGTGCAAGAGGATGTCACTGGTTTAAAAAATTGCTTCCATATTCCTACACCTCTTTGCAAAATATGAACTTGATAGTATGTACAGTTTTCAAGAAAATCGCAAAAATAATATTTTTAAATTATTTACTCTTGACCCAAGGTAGTGCAAGAGGATGTCACTGGTTTAAAAAATTGCTTCCATATTCCTACACCTCTTTGCAAAATATGAACTTGATAGTATGTACAGTTTTCAAGAAAATCGCAAAAATAATATTTTTAAATTATTTACTCTTGACCCAAGGTAGTGCAAGAGGATGTCACTGGTTTAAAAAATTGCTTCTATATTCCTACACCTCTTTGCAAAATATGAACTTGATAGTATGTAGTTTCAAGAAAATCGCAAAAATAATATTTTTAAATTGTTTTCTCTTGACGCAAGGTAGTGCAAGAGGAAGTCACTGGTTTAAAAAATTGCTTCCATATTCCTACACCTCTTTGCAGAATATGAACTTGATAGTATGTACAGTTTTCAAGAAAATCGCAAAAATAATATTTTTAAATTATTTACTCTTGACCCAAGGTAGTGCAAGAGGACGTCACTGGTTTAAAAAATTGCTTCTATATTCCTACACCTCTTTGCAAAATATGAACTTGATAGTATGTACAGTTTTCAAGAAAATCGCAAAAATAATATTTTTAAATTATTTTCTCTTGACCCAAGGTAGTGCAAGAGGACGTCACTGGTTTAAAAAATTTCTTCTATATTCCTACACCTCTTTGCAAAATATGAACTTGATAGTATGTACAGTTTTCAAGAAAATCGCAAAAATAATATTTTTAAATTATTTTCTCTTGACCCAAGGTAGTGCAAGAGGATGTCACTGGTTTAAAAAATTGCTTGTATATTCCTACACCTCTTTGCAAAATATGAACTTGATAGTATGTACAGTTCTCAAGAAAATCGCAAAAATAATATTTTTAAAATATTTTCTCTTGACTCAAGGTAGTGCAAGAGGATGTCACTGGTTTAAAAAATTGCTTTCATATTACTACACCTCTTTGCAGAATATGAACTTGATAGTATGTACAGTTTTCAAGAAAATCGCAAAAATAATATTTTTAAATTATTTACTCTTGACCCAAGGTAGTGCAAGAGGACGTCACTGGTTTAAAAAATTGCTTCTATATTCCTACACCTCTTTGCAAAATATGAACTTGATAGTATGTACAGTTTTCAAGAAAATCGCAAAAATAATATTTTTAAATTATTTTCTCTTGACCCAAGGTAGTGCAAGAGGACGTCACTGGTTTAAAAAATTTCTTCTATATTCCTACACCTCTTTGCAAAATATGAACTTGATAGTATGTACAGTTTTCAAGAAAATCGCAAAAATAATATTTTTAAATAATTTTCTCTTGACCCAAGGTAGTGCAAGAGGATGTCACTGGTTTAAAAAATTGCTTGTATATTCCTACACCTCTTTGCAAAAGATGAACTTGATAGTATGTACAGTTCTCAAGAAAATCGCAAAAATAATATTTTTAAAATATTTTCTCTTGACTCAAGGTAGTGCAAGAGGATGTCACTGGTTTAAAAAATTGCTTCCATATTCCTACACCTCTTTGCAAAATATGAACTTGATAGTATGTACAGTTTTCAAGAAAATCGCAAAAATAATATTTTTAAATTATTTACTCTTGACCCAAGGTAGTGCTAGAGGATGTCACTGGTTTAAAAAATTGCTTCCATATTCCTACACC
Source organism: Polydrusus tereticollis (assembly GCA_963920685.1). Taxonomy (NCBI): domain Eukaryota; kingdom Metazoa; phylum Arthropoda; class Insecta; order Coleoptera; family Curculionidae; genus Polydrusus; species Polydrusus tereticollis. Next base: position 80,682,514 of record OY987332.1, on the reverse strand, counting down.
TCTTTGCAAAATATGAACTTGATAGTATGTACAGTTTTCAAGAAAATCGCAAAAATAATATTTTTAAATTATTTACTCTTGACCCAAGGTAGTGCAAGAGGATGTCACTGGTTTAAAAAATTGCTTTCATATTCCTACACCTCTTTGCAAAATATGAACTTGATAGTATGCACAGTTTTCAAGAAAATCGCAAAAATAATATTTTTAAATTATTTTCTCTTGACCCAAGGTAGTGCAAGAGGATGTCACTGGTTTAAAAAATTGCTTCCATATTCCTACACCTCTTTGCAAAATATGAACTTGATAGCATGTACAGTTTTCAAATAAATCGCAAAAATAATATTTTTAAATTATTTTCTCTTGACCCAAGGTAGTGCAAGAGGACGTCACTGGTTTAAAAAATTGCTTTCATATTCCTACACCTCTTTGCAAAATATGAACTTGATAGTATGCACAGTTTTCAAGAAAATCGCAAAAATAATATTTTTAAATTATGTATTTACTCTTGACCCAAGGTAGTGCAAGAGGATGTCACTGGTTTAAAAAATTGCTTCTATATTCCTACACCTCTTTGCAAAATATGAACTTGATAGTATGTACAGTTTTCAAAAAAATCGCAAAAATAATATTTTTAAATTATTTTCTCTTGACCCAAGGTAGTGCAAGAGGATGTCACTGGTTTAAAAAATTGCTTCTATATTCCTACACCTCTTTGCAAAATATGAACTTGATAGTATGTACAGTTTTCAAGAAAATCGCAAAAATAATATTTTTAAATTATTTTCTCTTGACCCAAGGTAGTGCAAGAGGATGTCACTGGTTTAAAAAATTGCTTGTATATTCCTACACCTCTTTGCAAAATATGAACTTGATAGTATGTACAGTTCTCAAGAAAATCGCAAAAATAATATTTTTAAATATTTTCTCTTGATCCAAGGTAGTGTAAGAGGATGTCCCTAACAATATGTTTAAATTATATTAAAAATATAAGTGGTAATTAAATTCAATCTACGAAAAGTAATTATAGATAACATAGTTATTATTTAATTTAAATAGAATTAGAATGAGCAGTGTATATGCAATGGTGGATGGTACTTTAACGCTCGGGTATTTCCGGAAAATTTGGCTGCTATCTTTGGCTGCCATCTTCACTCCGGTCCACTATTCTACCTATTTTTAACCTAAAATATGCTTATATAGGGGCTATGCGACCTGCAACCTAATTGTAGCTATTTACCTCCTTACTTCTATTATCCTTCCAAATTACCTTAGTTTCTTTCCCCACACTGGGAAAACGGCCGACGAATATAAGTAAATTATCCCTCTCACAAATTGGTAACGAAAGCTTTTCGACCTATCGGTGGGCCAAATTAAGTAAGATTCGACCAAAAATGTTTGTTGGGTACCTTCCTAGGTAAATGTACTACTGGTTTTGCATTTTCTTTTAACTTTAAGTGATATTGTTTTTTTAGACAACCTATTCCTTCAAACAAAAAATTATATTTCTTAACCACACTCTGCATTTCATTTGCTCTATTTTCATTTAACGAATCAATTCTTTTAATCATGTTTAACTGAATGCATGCTCTAAGTCCCAAAATGCAATAGCTATTTAAATCTACTATATAAAACAATAAACTCTCACTCTTATGTTTATATTGACAATTCAAGGTGCAATAACCTACAATTGGCAGACTATCCCCAGTATAAGAAGTCAAACTTACATTTGTCAGGGTTAAATCCTTAATATTAAAACCAATCCTACGCAAAATATCCAGAGGCATGACATTGGCTACAGCGCCCGTATCCAGCTTGAATCTGACCTCGTGTTCATTGACATTGACTACTGCAACCCATGAGTCCATCTCGATGTCATCAATGCCCATTTCGATACTACCTTTTAAATCTGCACTGCAAAGCAAAGTGATTCATCTTTCCACATTTATTGCATCTCTGTCCATGGGCTTTACCATATCCATGAAGCCTTCCACATTTCTGGCATTTTCTTAAACCTTGGATTGGACCAGTTCTGTTAGTACCATAGTGCTTTGTTTGAAAAGGGTGGGACCTGTTGCCAAAAGTTTTTCCTTTTCCTTGATAAGGTGCTGTTGATTGACTCCGGATTACATCCATATGACCATTTTCCTGAGCTTCTGTGCTTTCCTTGTTTCTCTCTTTGGTTTTCTCCATGTTAATGCAAGTTTTTATAGCTTCATCCAGTGTATCGTGGTCTTCTTGCAGTAACTTTTCTCTCATCGTCTCTGACTTTAGTCCACAGATCATGATATCCTTTATCAAGCTGTCTTTTAGGCCTCCCAGTTCACTTGATATTGCTAAATTTTTTAGCTCGGTGATGTATTGATCCATACTTTCACCATCTCTCTGCTTACAGGTAAGAAATTTGTGTCTTTGATAGGTTAGGTTACGGCGTGGATTGAAGTAACCTTCAAATTTTTCCAAAAGGGGTTTTAATTTGCCTTTTTCTGTGTCTAAAAGGTCAAAAGTGTTGAAGACTCGTATACCTTCTTCGCCTACCAGAGTTAGTAGCTGTGCACATTGTGTATTTTCTTCTTTTTTGGATATTTCTGTTGCGATTAAGTAAGTCTCGAACCTTTGTCTCCAAAACTTCCAATTTTCTGCCAAATTTCCGGAAAATTTCATGGGCGGGACACCTCGGAAATCCATTCTTACACGTTTTTAAGTTGATTTTCAGTCGTATTTCGGTTCAGCAAGCGTTCATTCGTTGGAAAACTGCGAAAACCACCCAAATTGCACGTGAACGACGGTTTCTTGTACAAAATGGCGGTCCTCTTCTGCTTTTTCACACCGACTGCGCCATATGAAGAGGGAGGAGGGTTAAATAACTAGTCAGGTTGTATTCAGGTCAAATAGGATCTTTATTGTTTTGATCATCTATTTATAGTGTCTTGTGACATATGACGTTATTGGCATTGTTGCCAATCTATGTAAGAGGTGTGTTCACATACACACGTTACAGTCCGAACTACTACAAAGTCCGAAAAAAGTCCATAGCCTTTAAGAAAGTCCGAAAAACGGACTAATACCCGTATTTATAGTTCGTCCTCGAGGAAGCCTCGACACTTAAGGAGGCCTTAAGTGTCAAAACAGATTTTATAGACAAAAATTTGTTAGGAAGGTCTCGACGTTCCTTGAGGCGTCCTTAAAGCAAAAAGTGTGACTTTGACACAAACTAGTTAGGTTAGGAGACCCCTAACGCTTTTTCTTTTTATAGGCAATTTTATTTTTGTGGTGTCTTATTTGTTTTGTGTAATAAGCATATGTCCAAATATTTTATAACTGCTCCCACCTACTATTTATAAAATGGATATAGAGGATTTTCTGGAATTTGTTAATTATTATGAAGAAATTGAGGAAGGACAGAATATGAGAATTCAAAAGCGATATATCAGAGATCAACACAATCCATTTGAGTTTTTCGAAAATAGCGACTTCAAAAAAGATATAGATTCTCAAAGCATGTGGTTAGGGATGAAATATTACCCCTAGTAATAGATAGTCTTGAAAAAAATTCAAATCGTGGATTACCAATACATCCAATGATTCAGTTATTTACTGCTTTAAGGTTTTATGCAACTGGAAATTGTATTATTGTTTGTTAACAATAAAAATCCTGTTTGAGTCTTTATAACATTTATTTTAAAGGAATAAAACTAACATTATACTTCGGAGCTTCATGCTCACGAGAGACTGAAGTTCGCCGCAAATACATAACATATGGCGCCACCTACATAAATTCATACAGCCCAACAACTAAGGGTAGGCAACCAAAACTACCTGATAATACATCCTTCCCCTTTTACAAATTTAATCTTTGCAAAGGTTTAGTGATACGACCTGATCTAGTCATATAGGGTTTTTGCAGTGTGGGTTCTAGGCTGGACTTTAAACTGACTACAGCATCAGGAATAACAGTAGACTTAATATTATCTTTAAACATACAAGGACTTTGCAATGGACTTTGAATAACAGGAGAACTAGTAGATTTGTGAGATTCTATAGGTTCTAAAATTTCATCATAATGTGATTTGACATTAAAATCATTTTGTGTTTTTCTCAAATCTACTCGATTTCGCCTAACAATTTCTCCATGCTCAGTCTGAACAATAAACGAACGAGGACTTTCATGCTTTCTCATAATTTGGCCAGGCTCCCAACTTTTTGTAATGTGATTAAAAACAGTGACATTTTGACCTGGGTCAATATCTGGCAAAGCTTTTGCATTTTTATTAAAATATAATTCATTGCGATCTAATCTGTATTTGAGTCTATCAGAGACATTCTTACAAAGTGATGGTTTTAGAAGGTCTGCAGAAATGGGAACTTTTGTTTTACAAGTGCGACTCATTAAAAGCTGAGCAGGGGAATAATCAATAAATTTTAATGGAGTGTTGCGATATTGAAGTAATGCTTCAAACATATCTTTTCCCTCCTCAAGAGATTTCTTAACCATATTCTTTGCTATCCCAACACCTTTTTCAGCTAAGCCATTAGACTGTGGGTATTGAGGGCTTCTTAATAAAATTTTAAAGTTCCATTCTTTTGAAAATTCTTTCATTGAAAAACTACCGAAAGGAATATTGTCACAGGTGAGTTCATCAGGACATCCTAATTTAGAAAAGATTGACTTTAGTTTTAAAATGACTTCTTTAGCCGATTTGTTTTTTAAAATTACCAGCTCAAGCCAATTTGAGTAAGCATCATACACTACTAGGTAAATATGATCAGCGTAAGAAAAAATATCAGCTGAAATTCTTTGCCAAGGTCTACCAGGCAACTCATATGGTTTTAAGGGCTCCTTGACATTCTTTCTTGCAAATTTTTCGCATACTTTACATTTTTTAGTAAAATTTTCTATATCTAAACTCAAATGAGGCCAATAAAACACCTGTCTAGCTCTTGATTTTACTTTATCCATACCAATATGGCCTTCGTGCAACTTTTGAAGCATAAAAAGTTGCATTTTTTTTGGTACTACAAGCTTGTTACCAAGAAACAAAAGATTATCACACACTAAAAGATCATCTTTTAATTTTAAAAAATGGCGAATGTGAAAGGGAATTTTATTTTTATCAGGCCAACCAGAATTGACATATTTAATAATTGTGCTTAAATTAGGATCATCCTTTGTGGCTTGTTTCAGTTCAAATTTTCGTTCTTCCGAGATAGGCAAGTGGTTTACTAGAGAATGAATAGCAAATCTTAATTCGGGATCGTCGAAATCAGGAGTAATTAAATAAGCTCTAGACAAGGTATCTGCTATATACAAATACTTTCCTGGCTTATATGTTACATTAAGGTCATATTTAAGCAATCTTAATCTTAATCTCTGCAACCTAGGAGTTACATTATTCTGAAAAATCGAAACAAGTGGTTTATGATCACTGTGCACCAAAACATTTTTAACACCATAAATTAAGTAATGGAATTTCTGGCACGCAAAATCAATGGCTAATGCTTCTTTTTCAATTTGTGCATATCCAATCTCACTTTTTGTAAGACTGCGAGAACTAAACGCTATAGGATGCCCATTTTGTAAAAGACAGGCTCCTAATCCATCTTTGGAAGCATCAGTTTCAATCTCAATATTAACCAAAGGGTCAAAAAACGCAAGAACAGGCGCATGTGACAGTAAATACTTAAGTTTATCTAAAGAACTATCATGTTCCTCACTCCAAGACCATTCAACATCCAACCTTGTAAGGTTTCGTAAGGGCGCTGTAACTTTGGATAAATTTGGAACAAATTTGCCCAAGTATTTTGCCATACCTAACAATCTTAACACATCACTTTTTTGCTTTGGGTGTGGCATGTCTGCAATGGCCCTGATGTATGATTCACATGGTTCTATTCCATTCCCTGAAAACAACTGCCCCATAAATTTAACCTGCCTTGACTTAAATTGAATTTTAGCCTTATTAAATTTAATATTGTACTTTTTTGCTCGTTCAAGAACTAACCATAAATTGTCATCATGTTCTTGTTCCGTTGACCCTGTAATGATCAAATCATCGAAATAAATTCCGACCCCTTTAATATCCCCAAACAATTCATAATTTTTCCGTTGGAATACCTTAGGAGCTGAGCGTATACCAAATGGTAACCGAAGAAACCGATACCGTCCAAATGGCGTTCCAAAACTACAATAATCTGAGCTTTCATCCGTAATTTTTACCTGAAAATATCCATCCTTCATATCAAGTACAGAAAAGTATGATTTATTTGTCAAATTACTAGCTATTTCACTAACAGTCGGAATAAGAAAAAGTTCTCGACTAATAGCATTATTTAAGAATTTTGGGTCTAAGCATAACCTCAAATCTTTGTTTTTCTTTTCCACTATAACCAGCGGATTTAGCCATTCTGTGGGCTTATCCACTTTAGCTATAATTCCTTCCTTCTCTAACTGTTCAAGTTTGAGCTTTACTCTGGAATGCAATGCCTGTGGAATGCGCCTTATTGGCTGTACATGAGGAACAGCATCTTGTTTTAAAACAATTTTATGAGGTGTAGGAAACTCCCCTAATCCCTCAAAAACCATAGGATAACTCCTAGTAACATCATCAAGTGTTTTAAACTTGTCAAACTTTAGAAAATCTATTCTTTTCACTAAATCCAGGTTTATACAACCACTTAATCCCAACAAAGGTAATTGACCTTCACTATCAACAACACTAAAAAGTAATTTTGCTGAATTTCCGTTTACATTGCATTCCAAAGTAACCTCACCAACGGGTTTTATGGTAAAATCACTACTACCATAGGCAACCAATGTTACATTAGTTTTTTTCAAATTTTTCTTACAATCAAATCTACTCATACAATGAAGAGGCAAGACACTCACTTCTGCGCCAGTGTCTAACTTAAATTCTATTTGCTTACCCTCTACATTAATACTTTTAAGCCACATGGCTTCACTAGATGATTTTCCATCTTTATTCACTACACCAACCTGCTTTTCTATAGCACTAACATAGAACGGATCACCTTCACTATCAGAGTTCTCTTCTTGTGCAGCAACTTCATGCACATTCTTCTTCCTGCCAACATGAGATTCCAGGTTTTCTTTTGATTTACACACTGTAGCAAAGTGATTAAGCCGTTGACACTTTTTGCATGTTTTTCCATAAGCCGGACACTTGCCCTTTACATGCTTGGTTCCACAGTACATGCAAGGCTTGTCAGTCACCTTTCTCCGAAATTTGTCTCTGCTTTTTAACTCACTTACAGAAACTTCGCTTTGCAAAACCTTAGACTGCGATTTGCTAGCTTCACACGCCCTGCAGTGCCTAATTGCCATGTCCAAAGTCAAATCAGATACTCTCAGTAATCTTTCCTGAGTATCCCTGCTGAAGACGCCCATAACAATTCTGTCTCGAATCATGTCATCCTTATCCTTATACCCAGTGGATTTTACAGCCTTCCGTAACTCTGTTAAGAATGAGTCAAATAACTGCCCTTCTTTTTGACAAATGCTGTTAAAACCAAACCTTTCAAAAATAATATTTTTCTTGGGTGAACAGTGTGCTTCAAATCTTAGCTTCACTTCTTTCAAGGACTTCTGTTGATCAGCCGTTAGATCAAAGGTATTGAATAATTCCAATCCATCATCTCCAATTAGGTTTAGAAAAACAGCTACCTGGGTTTCTTCACTTTTTTTTAACAGCTCTGTCACCGTTAAAAAATTGTCAAATTTTTGCTCAAATAGCTTCCAATTCTCTGCGACATTACCATCCAAACTCAGCGGTTTTGGCGGTCTAAGTGCCGTTTCACACACGACCGATGGTCAGTGCTGATGGTCGGTCGCAACCGATCGTCGGTCGCAATTCTTGCTTTCACATGTTCGCGTATGGTCAGTCGTCAACATGTATCTGATGAGACCACAGCATCGCGCTGTTGTCACTTTGTGTGTAATAAAGCGGTTAATAGAGAGACGAAGAATGAAACAAAATTCAAGAAATATTTGGGTACATCCCCTATGTTTAGAAAGGCCAATTAAAGGTGCTTTTGTCACTCTTTATTCAGATTTAAGAGAACATCCACGCAAATTCTTTATGTATTTTCGAATGTCTATGCCTTCATTTGATGAGCTGCACAGCAAGTTAGAAAATGACCTAAAATTTTCAGACCGTATCAGAGCTTCAATTTCTTCAGTGGAGAGATTAAGTGTGGCTTTAAGGTAAGGGTTTTAAAATGTATAGAAAATAATAAGCTTAAATACCCATTTTATTTATATAACTTATATATATAAATACAAAATTAAGAAATAATATTAAGAGAAATATCTGCGCCCACCGGCACATTGCTACAAGAATCGCAGTTTTCTTGCAATTAAAAAGGTCGTATTAAGAAACTACAATATGCGACATTAATAAAAGCTTGGCATTAGTTTTAAGCGCGTTTTCCAAAAAGCAGCAGTTTTTCCTTTTTCCGCGATAAAACTCGAAACTACTGGAAAAAGTGAATTTTCGACATTTCTTTATGGTAAGAGACAAAATATTGTTATTATTTTAAAAAAGAAATGCACCTATTACTATTGTTAAGCCATCCTTAATGTCAAATTTTTCAGTTTCTTTACACTACCTTTTTAATTGCAAAAACTTCGATTTTGCAGCAAATACTGATGGACGCTGGGATCGCTCTTAAATGAACAAATCAAAATATACGAATATGAGAACAAGCAACTTAAAGTACAGACTAATAAAAATCATTTCTGGCAACTGCCGTTCCTGTTAACTCCAACAAGGTAGGTCGCTCCTCTTCAACATGCTGGTTTTCATCAAAAAAATTATGTTGTGGCCGTACATGCGAGGGGGAATATTCATATTCAGTATGTGGTGGAGGTGAACTAACGTAGTCAGATATATTAGAGTGGGGTCTTGAGCTTATATTAGAATATCGAGAAGTAGAAGAATTAGACAAACGTGATCGTGAGGCCGAAGGAAAGTTTTGTGTGTAAGGTTCAACATTGTATTGCTGAAAGGAATTCATAGACTTTTGCAAATTATGCATTTGTGAAAAAGTTGGTAATTCTTATATTTCCATCATGATTCGTAAAACTTCTGAGCGAAATTGCAAAGTTTTTACTTCATCGAAGGAGTTTAGTGTAGGTAACAAAGATTCTAGAAATGCCCGGTTGCCATTCTCTTCAGGTTTTTTCGAACTCTCAAGGAACTCTATTAATTTTTCGTCGATATCAATTTTTTTTTTGCGCTTATTCTTGGCTTCGGTCTTTTTACGCGGAGTAACTAACGCTTCATGCACACCTTCTTCAGTCATTAGGTCGTTCGTGGAATCATCATTTTCAGATAAATCTTCTTGGCTGACATCTGGTTCCAAATCAAAATTGGTTTCAGTTTCGTTGAGGTCTATAGTTTTATCCAAAAACTTTAAATTTTCATAATAAATATATTTTTTAATTTTCTTTGCAGGGTCACCAGATTTTAATGTTTTTACTTTTAATCTATCTCTACGGTAGGCATCTCTCGCTGACTTCCATCGTTGCTGAATCACTTTAACTGAAAAAACGAAAAAATATTAAGTCTTTTAAAAAGAACGGGTGGTCATCAAAATACGTACATTTTTTTCTGGGTAATAACTAACTAACAGTAGATCAGATCAGAATTTTTGTTTTAGATACTTGGCCTCTGGAAATACATTCACTGACCTACACTTTACATACAGAATGGGGATATCAACCATCAGTGGTATTGTAGAACTTGTATGTGATAAGATTTGGGAGCATCTATCCCCTGAATGTTTGCCTGATCCATACCAAACGCAATGGCAAGAAATTGCATCTGGTTTTGCTGAACATGCCAATTTTCCAAACTGCCTTGGCGCAGTAGACGGAAAACATATTAGGATTATCAAACCTATTAATAGCGGTTCAGACTTTTTTAATTATAAAAAGTATTTTTCAATAGCGCTTTTAGCCATTTGCGATGCTAACTACTGTTTTACGTATATTGATGTAGGAGCTTATGGAAAGTTTTCGGACTCTGGCATATTTAAAAATAGCAGATTTTGGCAGAAACTTCAATCAGAAAATTTAAATATTCCCGATGACAAACCTCCACAAGACTACAATAAATATCTACCGTTTGTTTTTGTTGGAGACGAAGCTTTTGCCTTGACAAACCATTTAATGCGTCCGTATGCTCGAAAAAACTTAAATTATAAAAAGAAGATATACAACTACCGCCTTACAAGAGCTAGGCGATTTATCGAATGCTCTTTTGGAATCCTATCTAATAAGTGGAGAGTTTTCCACAGGCCCCTTAATGTGTCACTTCGTCTTGCTAAAAAAATTGTTAAGGCCTGTTTTGCCTGCATAACTATGTATGTGCAAGAGATGGCTATGCTTTTCATCATACACTCACAATAAAAGGGTTAATGGACATTCGTAGAAATGCAACACAAAACAGAACTGCTTGGAATGTTCGCGATGAGTTTGCAAATTATTTTCTGAGTCCTGTTGGAAAAGTTGCTTGGCAGGATTCAAAAATATAAAAATATTTTTTTTTTAAGTAGGTACAAAATATGTATAAATAATATAACATTAATATGTATTTTTTAGTTGTTTTTTCCATTAATTTATTTGCCAAACCTAACCCCATTTCTAATTACTTTTATGCACGCCTACGATTTCTTTTAACAATGTATTTATGCAGCATATTATCAAGGAACATTAACAAGACCGTTGATATTATGAAGAGACGTAATTATTAAGTTGTACTACACCACGCCAAAATTTACGATTTTTTCAGGATTATTCTAATTTGGGGCGTAGATTACGAAAATGAAATAAAATTTTGTTACTTTTTGAGCTATTCCTTTCTTAAAGTTTCGGTTTTTGAAGGTTATGTCAACGGTCATTTTTATTTTATTTAAATTATTGTTACTTTTCATCTTCGTCTGCCATCACCACTTAACAATATTATAAATACTTACTTGCTTCTTCTTTTTTTAGAGAATCAAGAGTGTTAAAATCCAATCCAACCATGCAGATTTTGGTCACATCCTCCCAAGCTTGCATTTTTGCATCTCGATTTTTGTAGTTTTCTGATGATGTGTCCCATATTACCGGATTTTGTTCAACTACAGTAATTAGTATTTCTGTATCAAAGCGATATTTTTCACCTGCCATTTTTATTTTCGTTAAAATACACAAACAAAGCACAAAGCAACATCCAATGACAAATAATATGTTATGATGTTCATTGGCAACACCGCATCTAAAAACGCAACTGATGATCCGCTGCATGTGAAAACTCTCGTTTACCCAATAGCTCCAACCGTAACCGATGATCTGCATACGCTACGGGCTGGACCGACGCCCGCGCTTATTTTATCGGTCGACCGATGATACGCTCATATGTGAAAGACACCGTTTAAACAATGGGCCCGACCGATCATCAGCACTGACCATCGGTCGTGTGTGAAACGGCACTAAACATCGACTCCATATTTGCCTTGTCGTTTGCAAGTGCTCAAAATTCGCCAGCCGGGTCGACACTAAATTTCCAATTTTCCGTGATAATAGGACACTACACGCGAAAACTATACGACTCCAATCGACCTGACACCATGTATTATTGTTTGTTAACAATAAAAATCCTGTTTGAGTCTTTATAACATTTATTTTAAAGGAATAAAACTAACATTATACTTCGGAGCTTCATGCTCACGAGAGACTGAAGTTCGCCGCAAATACATAACATATGGCGCCACCTACATAAATTCATACAGCCCAACAACTAAGGGTAGGCAACCAAAACTACCTGATAATACAGAAATTTTCAGGTAAGCTAATAAAGCTAGAAAACTGGTGGTAAAATACTTGATATGTATTATTGTGTTTAGGTGGTTACTGGGGACCTGAGAGGAATTTCTCAGGCATCTGTTTCATTAATAATAAAGAGAGTATCAATTGCATTGGCTGAACATCTTGGAGAATATGTTTATTTTCCTGACAATATTTTGGAGCAGCAAAACAACTTGAGGGACTTTTATCGAATTGCTAACTTTCCCAATGTAGCAGCATGTGTCGATGGCACTCGATGGTACACATATATTAATTAAAAATCCTGGAGGGGATATTGGAGAAGTCTTCCGTAACAGAAAAGGGAAATTTTCACTCAACGTTCAAGTAAGTGCGATAGCAAAAATGTGATTAAAATTTGTCTGCAGCAATAGGTATCACTGTATAATACAGGTACCTACCTTTTTTAGGTAGCCTGTAATCCCAATATGGAAATCATAGATATTGTGGCAAGACATCCAGGTTCAACACATGACAATGTAATTTTTGAAAGAAGTGCTCTGAGTGTTCGATTTGAACAGAATGAAATACCAGGTAAATTAATAAAAGTGAAAACACTGCAGTTTTGTGTCTCTTAAGGTAATCCTGCAGAAATGTTTGATTACAACTTTGTATTTTGTCACTAATTTTAAATAAGAAACTATTCGCAACTCATAAAAATAAATATACGTAGTTACAAATTTTACTGTTGTACATGTTATACTTACAGAAAAATATTATTTATTTAACTTAAGAATGATGGATAAAACAGGTAAGCATCTACAAGAAATATTTTGTTTTTAGGTTTGATTTTGGGTGATAATGGATATGCGTGCAAACCTTACCTTTTAACGCCAGTTCTAAATCCGATTACAAGAGCCGAACGAAATTATAATCGAGCTCATAAGTAGTTAGGTTTCCTATTTTGTAAACCATTCCAAATCCATGGATTCACCCCCATTCCCAAAACTCAATTCCCCCTTCTACAACTACACAATCCCCTTTCTACAACTACTCTGATTCCTCCCTCCAAACCAACCCCACTCTTCTCCCCACTCTTCTCCCCACTCTTCTTCCCACTCTTCTCCCCACTCTTCCCCCCACTCTTCTCCCCACTCTTCTCCCCACTCTTCTCCCCACTCTTCTTCCCCACTCTTCTCCCCACTCTTCTCCCCACTCTTCTCCCCACTCTTCTCTCCACCCTTCTTCCCACTCCGTATTTAAAGCTATGGTGAATCATTCTATAGTTAGTTATGTATCCTGCGTGGTGCCAAAATTATTCTCTCAGATTTCGCATTGTAAAAAGAACTCGTTGTTTAGTTTGTCAAAAATTAATAGTACATAGTAATTTCAGTTGTATACAGTATTGTGTAAATTGTTGTCAACTGAGACCAGTTAAAACAAAAGAAGAATGTGTTGATTTTAATAGAAGTCTTAAAGATGATCAGACATTCCCTAAAAATAAGTGCTTGAAAGATGTTAAAACTTAAACATAAAATTAAAGTGTTAGAAATAAAAAAACATTTCATTAACTCACACCATAGACTATTACAAATTCACTGTGATGATAAGGATCTATTTACGTTGATTGAAGGAGCTATAATTTTATGTGATAAAGTTTGTAAAGGATCCGTTAGTGCTAAACATTTTAACGATCATATAAAGCTTATAAGTTTAGGATTGGATTCATATGTTTGGTTACACTTAATGAGAGAAAGAAATCTAATTGCTGAGGAATAAGTATCAGTGTTTTCCCCTTTCTCTTCAATTCTAATTTAATCATACAAGATGTATCAATGCGATGATTGCAAAAAAAGTTTTAAACAACAATCAAATGTTTATAGACATCAAAGAGAATCCTGTCCTAATAGACCATCTTGTTCTGGTGTAAAAAGGAAGAATAATACCCAATTATCTAATACGCTAACAAAGAAAACTAAAATAGAAGAATCCAAACAAAACCCTGTACCTAAAGTTATTCTATCGCGATGTAAAGACTGTGATACATGGTATGTTAAAAATAAACTCAGTGCACATTTACGTTCAAACTTACATAAAAGCGGATTTAAAAGTGACGATAACGTAAAAATTATAACTTCCGCGTTTAAAAACAGAATTGTGTCGTATATGTTGCTTCCATCAAAAATACATGTAGATATTGAAGAATTTTTTGGTGAAGTTAAACAAAAGTTTGTAAGTTTAATTTCTGTACAATTAGGTAAGCATAGATGTGTTAAAATAAATGTAGAATTATTTGGAAACTATCTTTTACAAACAAAAGAGACATTAGAAACTAAATCATTTAATACTAAAAATAAGGTCATAACATCAACAACAAATTTAAGTGGAATTTATAAAGAATTCTTATCGGAAATTAAACAGAAAGTTTCAATATTTGCAGAAAATGGTTCAGGGTGGGCTTTAGAAAAAATATTACATTTAGAACTTAATATTAACAAATACAACCCAATCAGAGCATCCTCATATATACCTTTACCAAAGCAAATTATGAATAAACATGGTGTAATTAACGTTAAAAATAATGATTCTTATTGTTTTGGTTGGAGTGTCATAAGCGGATTATTTCCAGCTGAAAATCATTCTGATAGAACAAGTTCATATCCAAACTTTCTTAACTTTTTAAATTTTGAAGGAATAGAGTTCCCAGTAAAGTTAAAAGATATATCCAAATTTGAATCACTTAATCAGATATCTGTGAATGTTTACGGCTTAGAGAGTATTTACGAAGACTGTAAACTCAAATATGAAATTGTGGGTCCACTGCATTACACTAATAAAAAACTTCCAACACATGTAAATTTGTTGTTGATAAGTGATGGTGAAAATAATCATTATTGTTGGATTAAAGATATGTCTAAACTGTTATCATCTCAAATTAATAAATCAACTGAAAAAAAGTATTTTTGTGATGGATGTTTAATTTATTTTACTTCATTGCAAAAACTAGAAATTCATCAAAAAAACGATTGTAATCATTTGTATACAACAGTTCCCACCAATGAAATCAAAATTAATAAGTATGGTCAACATATACCGGAAAATATATTACAGTTTGAAAATTTTCAAAGACAACTAAAAGTTCCATTTGTAATATATGCGGATTTTGAGTGTTTTTTAAAACCTCTACAATTTGATCAACCTGAAAATGATTTGGATTCATATACCCGTAACACATTTAAACATGAGCCTTAAGCCTTCTCATATTTTATTAAATGTTCATATGATGATTCTTTATCAGTGTTAGATTCTTATTTTGGCTTAGATGCAGCTGAAGAATTTTGTAAACGAATTAAAGGTTGTGTTCATAGAATTTATTATGATCATCTTAAAAATGTAGTTAAAATGATTCCCTTATCCGATGAACTTGTAACAAATGTCACATATGTAATGAAAAAATTGAAGAAAATGAAAAAGTTAGAGATCATGATCATTTAACAGGTGAATTTCGAAATGCAGCTCACAGCATTTGTAATTTAAATTTTAAAATACCCTATTTCATACCTATATTTTTTCATAATTTAAGTGGTTACGATAGTCATCTATTTGTTAAACAACTGTGTTGTGAACAAGATAATATTGATGCACTTGCACAAACTAAAGAGAAATACATTTCATTTTCAAAATCAATCTTAGTTGGTAAATACAAAGATAAAGAAAATAAAGAAAAAAACCTGTTCATTAAAATGAGATTTTTGGATTCATTTCGATTTGTGGCAAGCTCATTAGAAACACTTGGTGAAAGTCTAGAATCAAATTAATGCATTGAAATTAAAAAACATTTTCAAGATTCTGATCAGTTTAATGAAATTCGAAAAAAAGGTGTTTACCCATATTCTTATATGGATTCATTTGAAAAATTGTATGAAACCCAACTTCCTAGTATTGATCAGTTTTATGATAAACTTAAAGATGAACCTCTTGATGGAACAGATTATAAGAGAGCAATTCATATTTGGAATTTGTTTAATTGTCAAACCATAATGGATTACACAAAAATTTACTTATTTTCAGATGTTCTAATATTAATTGATTTTTTTGAAGCATTTCGAAATGTATCTTTAAATCTTTTCAAGTTAGAAGCTGCTCATTATTACACATCACCAGGTTTAAGTTGGGATGCTATGTTGCGTATAACTAATGTGAAGTTAGAATTATTAACAGATATTGACATGTTACATTTTTTTAAAAATAGTGTAAGAGGTGGTATCTGCCATTGCAGCGTTCGAAAGGCTGAAGCCAATAATCCTTATTTTAAAAGTTTTGATCCCACAAAACCAAATTCATTTATAATGTATTTAGATGCAACCAACTTGTATGGACATAGTATGAGTCAATGTCTTCCAACAAGTGATTTTTCTTGGATGGAAAAAGATGAAATTAATTCTCTAGATGTTTTATCTATCTCTGATCATGCAGAGTATGGGTATGTTTTTGAGGTTGATATGAATTACCCCAAAAGGTTACATCTCCAACACAATGAGCTACCTTTTCTAGCTGAAAACATTCACCCTCCTGACAGCAAACAAAAAAAATTAATTTGCAATTTAAATAATAAAGAAAAATATATAATTCATTATCGAAACCTAAAACAAGCTCTTAGGAATGGATTAAAATTAACTAAAATTCATCGAGCTATTAAATTTAAACAAACAACATTTCTAAAACCATACATTGATTTAAATACTGAAATGAGAAATAAATCCAAGAATAAGTTGGAAAAGGATTGCTATAAATTATTTAATAATGCTATATATGGTAAATCATTAGAGAACATTGATAAGCGCGTTGATATTAGATTAATCACTCATTGGGAAAATATTGGTAAGAAGCAAGGAGCGCAAACATTGATTGCTAAACCAAATTTTAAAAATAGACTAGTTTTTAATGAAAACTTTGTGGCGATACAAATGGAGAGAGTTAAAGTATCTTATAACAAACCTGTTTATGTTGGATTTTCAGTGTTGGAACTATCAAAAACTGTTATTTATGATTTTTATTATGATTATATTAAAAGGAATTATGGTGACAAAGCAATATTATTGTACACGGATACGGATAGCTTAATATTACAAGTTGAAACAGAAAACTTCTATCAAGATATTCAAAAAAACTTAGACAAATTTGACACCTCTAATTACAATGAAAATAATATTCACAACATAACTAAAAACAAATCTATATTAGGATGTATGAAAGACGAATTCGCAGGTAAACCAATTTTAAGTTTTTACGGAACAGGTGCAAAAGCATATTGTGTGAATTTAGAAGACAAATCTGAAAAGAAAGCCAAGGGTGTAAAAAAGTATGTTATTCAAAATTCTATTACAAAACAAGATTATAAAGATGTAGTAGAAAATTTCGAAACTAAATTTAGGAAAATGAATATATTTCAATCCATATTGCATGATATGTTTACACAATTAAAAAATAAAGTTGCATTATCTCCGAAAGATGATAAACGATACATTATACCCGAATCTTTTAGAACCCTAGCTTGGGGGCATAAACATATAGATATTTTAGAAGATAAATCCAAGACTGATAATGAGGATATCAATATTTGTTCTAAGATTCTTCAAAATTTAGTTCATGATCAGTATAAAACCTAGAAATTAACACAAGTCAAGTTTATTTTTAAAATGGTAGTGTTACCAGTAGGAGTGTTGTTTCTCTTTGCCTACATTAACAATACTTTGTACATACAAGTTGACCCAGGAGTTCGAGAAGCTTTTATTTGTTTATCAGTTGATAATGTAAAGAATGACACTTGGCCATCAACATGGAGAAGAATGAATCTTAGCAGTGGGTTATTTTTATACAATGTTGATGATTATATTAAATCTTCTCTTGTAGAATATAAGTTAAGATTATATTATTTTAATAAAACCAATGTTGTAACAAAAGAATGGAAGGAGTTATATAGAAGCTCGACAGAATGTCATTTATATATGTGTATTATATTATCAATTATATTTTTTCTATTGTTTATATGTATGTTAGGATTTATATTGTTTAAAGCATATATGTATTATAAATAAATGGGTAAAGGAACATTTGTGTTTTATTAAAAAACACATTTTTATTGTTAAAGTTTTATTCACAACAATTTTTATAGTGGTATAATAATTTAACATTTGCTAATGCACAATGCCATGGTTTTTCACTTTTATGAAAATAGCATTCTGGAACCTTTTTAAATTTACTTAGCTTGGGTTCACGAGCAACAGGAATATTGTTAATATATTCCTCATCTACAAACTTCTTTATAAAGATTGCTTTTTCGTTCCCCTTTACGTAAATCTTAGGTGATTGATAAAATTTTAATAGATGTGTAAAAATATCATCAATTTCATTTTGTTCTATGTTTCCACAACCCCACTCCATTCCATGATATTCTTCAGCCCAATTGACAGTTTTTTGATCAATAACAGATAACATGTTTTTCTTAAATGGAGGTTTAAACAAGTGGTTTGAACAACGAATCCCATCATAAATTGCTAATTCTTTTGGAACATATCCAAAGGAGCAGTGATAACCTTGGATATCAATGAAAATGTTTGTTTGATCCATGGTTGGTTAATGAAGTTTAAATTTAAATTTCTCTTATATAAATGCTTCCCTCCACCAAATACCTACCCCCCACCACAACTACTTCACATTTATTTAATATTTAAGCAATGATTTTAGGCGCTAGCAGCATTAGTTTCAGAAACCTTAAAATGAATCAATCAACAACTCACCAACAATTCAATAATCAGTTTAGTAAAAAACGAGTTGCTGCTCTTATAGGTGAATCCGTATACTACATAAACAAATCCAAATCCAAATGGGTCAGTGTTGGATTCTCTTTGGAGAGAAAATATTCTCCGGTTATTAAACTCTGTGGATCCAAGAATAATCAAAATGTGATATTTAATGAAGATCAGTGGATTTCCTTTCTAAACAATCAAGGAACAATGTTGAGCTTTATTTACTCCAACGGGTTTGGGTGGCAACCCATGCAGGGAAATGGATATGAAATTCATTACGTGTTTATTAATAATTCTAGAATAATCAAGATTACTCAAGATGGTGGAAACGAAATATTTCTAGCTGGTGACACCATAAATGAGTTGGTGAACTTGGTGAATTTAATCAAATACCGCTTTGATCTTCTCCAATCGCAAGAATTTGCAAAGTATTACAATATACTCGTTAGGAGTGTTTCAAGTAAAAATGGTGATTTAATAAAAAATGTTTTTGATATTGTTTCACCTATCAAAGTTAGCTTAAATGTGTGTTGTGTATTGGAATTATTAAATATGTATCCTGATTGTATTATAGAAGATGTTGAATCATTTGCTTGTAATGAATTCGTAAAAAGTTGTATTGAAAAATAAAAAAAAAATGTTAAAATGGGTATTTTATTCCCCCACCCCTTTTAGAATAAATGTATATTAAAAGCTTATGTTTCATTTGAAGTTTTAACATTTACACATAAGATGTGGTTAGCATATAAGCGAGAGAGACCAGCATACAATTTAACCACAGCTGTGGAGAATTTAGCGCAACATTTTAACAATTTAGAGTTTGATGCAGCACATGAAGCTGAATATGGATTTGATAGATTTTATACTTATGATGAATGTATGGAAATAGCCAGGAAATATGAAAAAGCTTCTGAAGCGTGTAATATATTTTTACATACATCTAATCTAAGAAGTTTTCTCCATACAATAAAAGATATGGGATTTGAGAAACAATTAAATGAAGTGAAAAAGTTTGTTTCACCTGAAATTATTCAAGAAGTATTTGATACCTAAGTTTGAAAATAAAAAGCAATGTATTTTTATTATTGTGTTTTATTCATTCATTAACCAATTATTATATAAATTATATACATTAGTAAGTGCACTTCTCTTACAGGTTTTAATGAGTACTTCCTGATGTATTCAGCTTTCTGTTTTCCTTTTACGTAAACACAATCGACCTTTTCTGTTAAGTTTTTTATTATTTCGGAGAATTTGTGAACTGGAGTATACCCTTCATCCCATGAAATACAATGGTGATTTTTCATTAACCAGACAGCTTGTTTATGTAAATTGGGTGATAAAAATTTTATAGGGAAGGGCGATTTAAAAATATAATGACATACGTTTTTTCCATCGTAGGCAGCTAACTCCTTTGGAATAAACCTATTGTTTTCTACATTAAATCCTTGTACATCAAGAGTTAACATTCTCATAATTTCATAAGAGAGAACTGTTTAATCATGGATTTCTTGTTGGAATACTCTTGTATTTGTTGTTTTAGTTTTGCAAGATTTCTTAAAAGGATTGATAAGCGTTGTTCTAATTCCTCGTTCATACTGATAGACAAGAAATATAAACATTTGATTTTATATAACGTTAAATTTGTCTAACATTTTTGGTTAGAGGATTGTAACTAAAAATTTTATCATGCATAATTAAACAATAAGCAGAAATCTTGTCTGTAAGATCTTCATGTAATTCAAATTCTACCCTCATAACAATGGGTCCAGTTTCAATTGTTTCTTTTTGATGAGAACAATCAATGTATGTGATGGGTGCATATGTTTTAAACTCTGCTGGTGAAAAAATCGGTTTCGGTGTTAATCCATAATATGACATTTGGAATTGTGAAAACATTTCATATACTGATGCAAATTTATTTTTAGCAAAGTCTAAATAAAGATCGCTGTAGGGATATCTCTCAGAATTTAGAAATACTTTTATGTTCCGCATTTTAATATCACTAAATCTAGACATGTCAGTTGTGGATTTATCTCTTAAATCTTTTTGAAAACAGATTGCTACATGTCGAGGGGTGTTCACTTTGGTTGAAGTTTTGACAGGCCAATTATGACGACTTGTTTTCAGTAATTCAGGATATTCTATTAGTTCCCAACTTCTAAATGCCATTAATAAATCAGTATTTTTATTAATAATTTTCGTTAGCTCCAGTTCTTGAGGGATCGCTACAGAAATGTGTGGTATGTTCCAAGTTAATATCGTAAGTTCAATCTTTGGGATTTCATCAACAGTATTAACAGTTGCATTTTTATCCGAATTGTCTCGAAGTAAGATAAGTTCTTGTTTAGAGTTTAAAATTATTTTTTTATAGTCTTCAAAAAAACCCATTAAAAATTTAAGTGGAATGCAAACATTAAATAATCCTGTCGTTGCATCAACCACTTGCGACGTTTCCATGGGAAACCAACCAGCGTTTTTTAATTTTTTACATTCGTTTTTGTTATAGGATAAAAATCCTTTTATTGTTGATGTTAAGCCAACATCTCTTACTGAGTCTATAGTAACACCATTTAGTTGATAACGAATCTCTTTAAAAAGAAAAGCTATCCCATTGTTAATTAGTTTCAATGTATTTGAAACAGTTCCATCACCTTTTGTTAATTTACCTTCTATGTAAAGAAAGCTTTCAGAAGGAAGTGTATATTTTTCTATTTCATGAACAGGAATTATAATCTCATCGTTATTTCCCAATTTTGTAGGTAGATAGGGTTCATAACCATGATATTCTGAATGTACGATTGAGTTATCAATATAAAGATTTTGTGTTACATTTAGGGTATCCATGTTATTTAATTTTAAAACCTAAACTTATAAGAAACTGACGATTTAAAGATGTTAGTCTCTGAGAGTTTGATTTATTACTGTGGAAACTATGGTTGTGTTTTTTCTTATTAAACTTTTCACTAAATCGTTGTTGTCTGTTATAAATAATCACCATCGTTCATCTAATTTTTTAAGGTGTAGTCTTAATGTTATGGTTTCTTCTCTAAAATTAATAGTTCTTCCTTCTTGGTCCAATATTTTAATAGTAATTTTATCAATTACCTTGGCAGTAACTGGGAAATATATAACGTTTTGGGGTGATTCAATGATTTTAAAACCAGGAGCCACACTGGGAAAAAATTGATGTATTATATGAACTGGATTACCATTTAAGAATGAACCTTCAGCAATACTACAGTCGATATTTATTGAGTTTACTTTAATTATTTCTGCAGGTCGTTCAGAAATATGAAATTGACCCGAATCCAGTATTTGATTTTCAAATCCCAACAATGCACCTATAGATCCCTCTCTAAAAATAATATTTTCGGTGCATTTAATTACTGATCGCAACGTATTATTATTAGCATGAAGATAAAACGAAATTTGTTCTTCTTCCAATTTCTCTTGTAGTACTTTGTTGATATTATCAATTTCATAACTTCCGGGTGGAATAGTTATAAATTTACCAGTTTCACCGTAAAAGAAACGATTATTACTTTCGTCAATGTTGGGAATTGCATTAAATGTTTCAAAATTTACAAGTCCTATAACATAGTCGATATTCTCTTCTAGATATATGGGAGGGTGAAATTCTGTCGTTAATATTGCAGAATTATCGCTAATAATAAAACTATAGGACATGTTGTGTTAATATCTCAACAATAAATAAATTTTTATTGTCTTTCATGTATTATTATATAGAAATTTTAGACATAATTGTCCACAATTTGTGGTGTTAAAGGTTTGATACTTGTTGTAATTGTAACTTATAACGTTTTTATTTTTATCGCTGAAAAAATATTTCATTAATTCAGCTGGAGGTCGCAGATCACCATAGCTATCAAAGTATGTTATTTGTTTTCCTTTTTTTATGTAGGCAGTCCAATGAGTCCCATTACCATTATAGTCATCTAGATTAATAATAGCACTTTCATTTTCTTTTATTTTTTTAGGTAGCTTGTTTCGCATAAATATACCTCTAAAACTGGGAATTTGTAAAAATTTTATATATTTAATTAAGTCATAATTGGTAAGAGTTTTCAGAGGTATATGTTTTAGCAGTTTTTTGAATATGGCTTCAAATACAAACCACATCCGGTTTTATATGGTTTTAAATACAGTCCGCTTCCTTTTTGTCCTATTGCTATAGACTCCATCGTTTGATTATGTCTTTTATCTTCTTCTAATTTTTGTTTGGCTGCTTTTGCGTCGTTGATGGCTTTTGCTACTCCTGCGGCCCCTCCTCCTAGAGCACCTAAAGCTGACAGGCCCGCAAATAATGGTATAAGTGGTAAAAATCCACCACTCTTTGGAATAGGTATTACTCTTCTCTTAGGTGCTCTAACCTTCACACTTTTCCTAACTGATTTCATAGCTGCTTTAATACCCTCATGTAAACTTTTAAACTGTTTCCCCTTAATTCCCTTTCTCGCTTGAGCAATGGCTTGAGATAATGTTATTCCTCGCCCTTTTGTCTTTTTTCGCTTTAATCCCATACCAAACTTTCTTTTCACTTTCATAGCACCGCTAATACCTAACGCGGCCGCTTTTTCTCCAAAACCAGCGTCCTTAGCTCTGAACCGTGCTAAAGCTTTCTCAGAGAGAATTTTATCAGCAGTATGTCTGCTGCTTATATCTTTCGATTGTGAATATGCAATGTCGTGCTCTTTGCAAGCCTCGTCTAATAAGTTTATTCCCTTGTCACCTCTTGATAATCTCTTTTCTAATTTTGTCCCAGGTCCACAAAAATTATAACCAGGAAGGTGTAATTCAAAGGGTAATTTATTGATAAGAGTGTTTAGCAGACCAGATCCTCTTTTCTTGTTGGTTGGTTTGTAAGTAATACGTTTGTTGTGTGATTGAAACATTATACAGTAAAAGTCTTAACATAGAATGATTAGTTTTACTTTGACAGTGAACTTAAGTACTTTTATATAATATGAGAGTTGAAAAACAACCATACTCTATAATAATCAAGAATCATGATACATCAACAAATAAATTTAGAAAACATGGAAAATTGTTCGAGGGAAATAGCAAAAGAGGTTTGATTATTGGTCCGTCAGGTTGTGGTAAAACGAATGTTCTAATTGGCTTAATTGAAGATCCCAACGGTTTACGATTTGAAAATTTATATATTTATTCAAAATCTTTATATCAACCCAAGTATGAATATTTAAGAACACTTTTTAAGCCAATAAAAGAAATTGGTTATTACGAATCCGAGGATGAAGAAAATATAATTTCACCCCAAGAAGTATTACCAAACGCAATAATAATTTTTGATGACATAGTTTGTTGTAATCAGACAATTGTAAAGGATTACTTTTGTTTTGGAAGACATAGAAACACCGATTGTTTTTATTTGTGTCAAACATATTCTTCTATTCCGAAGCAGCTAATTCGTGATAATGCAAATTTAATTGTTATTTTTCAACAAGACAATACAAATTTAAAACATGTTTATGATGATCACGTCAACGTTGATATGACATTTAATCAGTTTAAAGAAATGTGTTTATTGTGTTGGAAAGAGAAATTTGGATTTTTGGTAATAGATAAAGAGACCAGTATAAATTCAGGTAGATATCGAAAAGGTTTCGATTCATACATTTACTTATAAAAACAACA
The DNA here is from genome assembly GCA_963920685.1 of Polydrusus tereticollis. Taxonomy (NCBI): domain Eukaryota; kingdom Metazoa; phylum Arthropoda; class Insecta; order Coleoptera; family Curculionidae; genus Polydrusus; species Polydrusus tereticollis. The sequence continues at coordinate 80,658,223 of OY987332.1, read as the reverse complement.
TCACCTGACAAAAACAGCTATTTCAAAATATTCAGTCATGAATGAACAATTAGCATTACAACTTGTTAAAGCAAGAAAGGCAGTTAAAAAAAAATATCAGGCTTTAAAAAATGCAGAATTTGAGTCTCATTCGAGACTGGAAGAAACTTATAAACCAATAACACAACCCTTGCAAGAATTAATTTCAACAATTGGTAAAAATGAACCTGTTGACATAAAAGAAGAGGAACCGTCATTTACAAGGTTTTATAAAACATCAACCCCCCAAAGAACAAAAAACGTAAGAAAAACTGGAAAAACCCCAGTTCTGCCAACAGAAATACCATCCTTTTTTGATACTAGCGTCGCATCAGTGAGTCATATCCCATCCATACAAGAAACGAGCGTTATAGCTGAAACAGAGCCATTATCTTCATCATCCGATTCAACGATAGGGAATCTTTCAGATCTATTGGAACAAACTAGACAATCAATTCAGACTTATGTTGGTATGCCTGGGTATCAACAATGGCCAAACGACTTTCACGACTTACCTCGTAAATACATTGATGAAGGTGTCAAGGATTTAGAACATACGTTTGATCACCATTATGGTATAGTTCATGACTTGGAAACTGAAAAATTTTTTTTGGGACTAACACAAGAACCTGTAGAAATTATTGGGAAAGATATTATAGTAAAGGAGATTACATATCAAGGCACCCCCGGTTTATACGAATTGATATTTAAAAAGGATCCAAAAGGTTATAGTACTAAAGACTTGGATAATTATATGGATATTCTAGCCCGAACTAATGCATATCGTAGAAATTTCAGTCCTGAAGGACAAGTACAAGGAAATGGTTCACGAAAATATGTTACAATAATTGGACCATACTTACAAAAAAAAGGAATAACAAAAACAAGAGCTCTTAACCCAGCAGCCGAAAATCTAATTTCAGCATTCGCCAGTTCAGCATTCACCAGACGTAAAGCTCCATATAGAGTTCAAAGGAGCGGTCCGACTACACAAGGATCGGGTTTAACTCTAAAAGTTAATAAAAACAATACTGATTATGTATATTGGGACGATGTTAACGAGCTTGTTAACAGACTTCGTTTATTAGTGGCTTCAATGAATGCTGGTCATACCGGTCATAATAATGAAGTTATCTCTATTCTAGAAGAACTTAAAGAAGCCAACATTATCATATAAGAGAACGTACACAAGTGCTTCAAAACATTTACAAAATGACTATCGACAAATTTGGTCGTCACATTTCAAAACAATCCAAAATAAATGATATAGATACTAAAGATCTTGTCAAGAAAGTTGAAAGTGAAGTATCCAATAATATTACAAAAAATTTAAAGTATATTGAAAACAAAGTAGTTGAACATTTTAAACATGGTTTGCAACAAAAACACTTAGAAATTTCAAATTTTAAAAAAGAGTTAACGGTGCAAAATAAACGATCACTTGACAACGTCGAAAGTATTACAAACGTGACGAAAAAACTAAAATTTTGCGAAGATCAAGTAACAACATTAGAGCAAAAATATATACAGGAAGAAAACTTTAGGAAGGAAGCTATAAAAAATATCGACAAGAGAATATTAAATTCAGAGGTTAAAGTAGGTCTTGTAGACAAACAGATAAGTGCGCTTGATAGTTTACATCAAGAAACTCAGAATAGGATACTTAAATTACAAACCGATATAAAAGATGTATTAAATACTGATGACATTCAACAAAAGTTAAGAAGTGATCTTATAACAAGGTTCGAAAAATTTTCAAGTATGGTTTACGATAGGATTTCAACGGAGGTGGAACATTTCAAAGATGTCCATGATGGAATGAATAAGGATACAAAAAATATTGAAAGAATTTTGAATTTACACTTAATGGTTCATAAAAAGGATGATGAAAAATTAATAGCAATAAAAGAGCAATTTAACATTATGTCACAACAAATTTCAGAATTAAAATCTATAGAATATTTAAATAAAGAAGAAATGGAAAAATTTAAAGCAGCTTTACTAGATAATAACGATGTTTCATTAAAAATTTCAGACCTTGAAAAAGAAGTTGCTGAAATAAAGAACTCTGGTACAGATTTAAATATGAATGCGAATATTAATAAAATTATTAAAGATATTAAATCATTAGAAGAATTCGTTAAAAATGAAAATATATTTTTAAAAACGAGTATTGAAAAAATAAACGAAATAATGAGAACAAAAATTAAGGAAGTAGTATTTTTCAATGCAAAAGAAAAAATTAAAGGCTTTAGAATGGATGTTGAAAATTTAAATACAACTAAAGCAGATGTAGTGGATCATTTCCTTAATGGTCGACAAATTTATGAGCTGCCTTTAACAGAAAGGCGGATTGTAATTAGTATTAATTCTTTATTACAAAGCATTGTTAAGAAATTACATGAAGAAATAAATAAAATAGACGGAGGAATGGGTGAACTAGATACCATACTTAATCCTACATCACTACAATACCTAAACACTAAAATTAAAGATAATCTTGATGACGTTAGCAAGAATATTGATAAAATTAAGGAATATTTCAAAGAAGATACAGTAATTTTACCTCAAAAGCTTAAAGAATGGGATGATACGTATAAAAGCTATTGGGATAATTATTTTGTTAAATCATTTGATTAATCGTAATGTCTCCAACTAAGGAGACGGTTGTCGACGAATTACATAAACCTGCTAGAAAAAATTATCAAAGGAGAAAGGTTATTATTAAAGGATTACACGACTTATGGCAAATTGATTTAGTGGAAATGCAACCGTATGCAAAATTTAATAAAGGATATCGTTATATTTTGGTTGTTATAAATGCTTTCTCAAAATATGTTTGGGTAAAACCCGTTAAAAGAAAGAGTGCACAAGATGTAACTTTGGCTATGAAGAACATTTTAGAAGAGGTTAAGACACCACCAAAAAATATTCAATCGGATATGGGAAAGGAATTTTATAATAGAGAGTTTAAAAAATTAATGGACAACTACAATGTGAATCACTATAGTACAGTTTCCAACTTAAAGGCTAGCATCGTTGAAAGAGTGAATAGGACATTAAAAAATATAATGTGGAAACAATTTAGTTTGCAAGGAAATTATAAGTGGTTGAATATATTAAAAGATATAGTTGTCAAGTATAACTCGACCATACATAGCACAACAGGTTTAAAACCCATTGATATAAACGAAAAAAATGAAAAACAAGTCCTAAAATCAACTTACACCAATATAAAAATAATTGATCCTAATACTCCGAAATTTGCTGTAGGTGACTATGTTAGAATCAGTAAACATAGGGAAGCCTTTCAAAAAGGATATACACCAAACTGGTCAAATGAAATATTTCAAATTAAAGAAGTTAAGGCAACATTTCCGAGAACATACTTGCTGCAGGATGAAAGAAATGAAGCTATTCAAGGCGGTTTTTATGAACTTGAGTTGCAGAAAGTCAAACATCCAAATGTCTATTTAGTTGAAAAGGTTTTAAGAAGAAAAGCCAATAAAGTCTATGTTAAATGGCTTGGAATGGATAAAACACATAACTCATGGATATTAAAAAGTGACTTGTTATAATTTATTTAAAAAATAAAGGACATATAAAACGTTCTTTGTAAATTTTATTTCTATGATTTTCCTCCAAGATAGGTTTTAAAATATTTTCTGTATACTTGATTCGATTCTGGAAACGATATCGGTCTAATACGTATCGCTCGAAATTATTTTCTCTTGCTTTTCGATAGGCAAAGCTCCATGTATGTAATATGTGCTTTTCATTCAGTTTCTCGTTAAAAGTAACCTGTTTCATGATGTTTGATGTGGTCATAACCCCCGTATACCATCTACTAATGTTTTTACTGAACCCCTATATGTTATCTACTAATGTTTCTACTGAACCCCTATATGTTATCTACTAATGATGGATGTGGGGAATTAAACATATATTTTATTTAAAAAATTTTTTTTATTTTCCAATACAACTGTTTACAAACTCATTACAAGCAAATGAATCAACATCTTCTATAATACAATCAGGATACATATTTAATAATTCCATTACGCTACAAACATTACCCCGGCCGAACTCATGCATAGTAGGACTACCGATTGAACGGAACTCGACAGCTCCAGCCAAACAATTTACGTAAGAATATTACATTGTGTGTGCACTGTTACGCTTACTAGTTGTTGTTTACTTCAGTTATTTCGTAATTTTCCAGTGCGAATAAATATTTAGTTAGTGATATGATTTTATTGCAACTTTGTCTCTTGAAAAGAAATTTTAATATTGTTCGAATGTGTGTGTAGTTTGAAAAAATGTTGGATTTTTCAACGGTGAGTTAATATGCTATGAATTTCAATGAAATCACACGTAATTTTTGTTTATTATGTCCCTTTCTACCTATTTAAAAATAAAAACATATGTCACTAAGATTGATTTTTAAACTATTTAGAAAATTTTATGTGAGTCTAAAATTTCCACAGTATTCGAGGTAACAAAGAGTCCATTCATTTCTCGATTTTTAATATTTTTGGATTTCCCTGCGTTGTAAAAAGCTCTGTTTATAGAATTATTATTATTTTATTAACGTAAATGATATTCAACTGCTTCAAATTCCATAACACCCAATTATTGATAATTAAACTAATCGAAATAAGTTAAGGATATTATAATAAACTTTAAAAATAAAAAAATCCACCTTTACATATATTTTATTTTTTTTATTAGTCTTTACAACAAGAATCATTTTTGAAAAACACAGTGACCATGTATTCCAAACCCAGTATTATTTTTATTTAAAATAAAACCTTGTGTCACTAAGATTGATTTTTTAAACTATATAAAAAATTTTAGGTTCTTTTAATTACTTTTAATTACTTTTAGGTTAAGTTTTACAGAGGTTGGTCACAGTTTTATTTAAAAATACGATATAATAAATTTTAAAAAATTACGAAAAACAAAATATTACTGATTTACAAAAAAATATACCTCTAAAACTAGAAATGTGCACTTATATATCACCATTGATTATAGCTAAAAGCCGATCGGTTTCGATTATAGCTCTATGATTGTCTAGTAAACTTTGTTCTCTTTGGTCCAAATTCATAAGTAACTCCCGAATATTTGTAATTACGTTTTCATGATCTACCAATCTTCTCTGCATTTCCACCCTTCTAATTCTAATTTCTTGAAGGTTGTTTTCTAGTTCCAAATCGCGGAAAATACGTCGCTCTGCATCTTCATCTAAGATTTCCATAAAATCATCCGCGTCGTTTAGAACGAGTCGTTCCTCTTCATCCGGTAGTGGGACGTCCGGTAGTGGAATTTCGTCCTGTACTGGAATTTCGTCCTGAAGTGGGATGTTTGGTTGGTTTATTGGAACCTCTTGCTCGGCGTTGATTAAATATTCAAAATTCAATTCATCACCCAAAATATTGTCATCTTCTTCCTGGAGATTTTGTCTCAACATATTTTCCACTGCAATTTCTACTTCATCCCTTGCGGGTGCCAACACTATATTTTCTATAATGTTAATTTGATTTTCATTGCACAAACGCGCAAGTTGATTTATACTAGGTTTGGAATACATGGTCACTGTTTTGATTCTTGTTGTAAAGACTAAATAATTTCAATTCCTCTCGATAATATATAGGCCTTTTTCTGTTCAAAAAAGAACAAAACTCCTGCACATGTCTTGCCTATGTCATTAGTGGTAATTTATATATGTATTTTTTCCCACAACACTGGTCAATAAATTCATTCCGATTTTTTATTTCAAAGAACACATCAACCACTTCAGGTCATTAGCGCTGCAGAATATTATTACAGTTTTAATAGGTTTTAATAGGTTTTAATGACTCTAGATTACTTAATTAACCAGACTGCAGTCTTAGACTTTTAGATATTATCGTTTAAATTGCAATTGCACATGCAGAAAAGTTTTAATTAAACCCGCATCGTCTTTATAAATTCCATATCACAAATAAAATAAACCAAACTAAATTAAAACGAGAAAGTTCATTAAAAGTTACCGACTTCATAAGATATTATCGTTTAAATTACAATTGCACATTGTAGAACGTGAGAACTAAAAGTCAACGACATATATAAGGATACTGAATCAAAATAAAAAGTTTTAATTAAACCCACATCGTTATTATTAGTATTATTATAATGCACAAAGCAAGGTAATTTAATTCGAAGTTAAAAATTGTTTTTTATAACTGTTTGGTAATTTTCCCAAACTTCTAAAAGTTTGATAACTTAGGAGTAAATTAATCGCTATTTGTTTTGCAATACCAGTGACGTGCTAAAATAAAATATACTTTCTTAATCTCGATTTAATATTTTATTTCGATTTATAGTGTCTTACAAAAACTACATTTATATTGGGATTTTGGTGGTCCGTCGAAATGACTTCTTGAATTTCTATTGTTATAATGAACAAAACAGGGCAAACGCACTTGTAGATCAAACGATTGTTTGTAGGGTATTGGTAGTTTCGACCATATCTCCAAAATTTCGATTGGTTCACCATAGTAAATCAAATATTCCAGAGGGAGCATTTTTAGTTCTTCAGCTGTAAAACTGGAAAGGTTTTTTGTCCCATTTAGATGCTCCAACATAATGTTTGATGATGCACACGTCATACTTGAGCGTCTGTCAAATTATTAAATTATTTTTGATGTATTCTACTAGATTGTCCTAAGAGATCTCGACAGAAACTGATGTAGACATGAATATTAAACTACTATTTATCTAAGAAAGAAATGAGGGTAGGTAAGGGGAGGTAATAGGATTGAAAAGTTGATACCTACTGCGCATGTGGAGTGGTTGAAGGTCAAGGTGGTAGGTTTGGAGATAGGAATCAGAGTAGTTGTAGAAAGGGGATTGTGTAGTTGTAGAAGGGGGAATTGAGTTTTGGGAATGGGGGGTGAATCCATGGATTTGGAATGGTTTACAAAATAGGAAACCTAACTACTCTCATATTAGTACAAGAAATATAATAGAAAGAGTTTTTGGTGTTTGGAAAAGAAGATTCCCATGCTTATCGAGGGGACTTCTGACAAATATTCAAACTTCAGTGGCTATTATTTGTGCCACTTCTGTTTTATATAATATTGGTATAAGAGCCAATGATATGATGAACGACAATGATGAAGACGATGTTGACCAAGATTGGATTGACAACATTGTAATCGAACAAGATTTGCCCGGTAACGGACTGGGATACAGAGCAACTTTTATTATTACTCATTTTTAATAAAAGGATACCTCACACAGTAAAAAATCTTTTATTTTTATTAATATAGGTATAGGTATAATGTACATTTTTTACTCTTTAAAATTATTCAGGAGTTCGGTTTTTCTCTCCCAATATTTTTTCTCGGCTTCTGCTGCCTGTTTTCTTATTAAGTGCAGCTCCTCTTGCTGCTCTATGGATTTCTTAACTTTCTCGATTCTAAGATCAGCTTCCTGCTCTATCAGAGAGGCTCTCTTATATGGTGAAGAGGAATTGTTTCTTTTCCTCTTCGATCCTACTGATGGAGTTAAGAATTTGAGACTTTTTCTTGGCGATATCAATATACCTACAAAAAAAATTTTGACTTACTTTATGTGCTATTGATAAAAATGTTACCTAATTTCAATAATATAAGTATACTTGCCGTTAGATAAAACATCCTTATTTTCATGTGCTTTTTCTTCTAATTGATATGATATATTTATTGCAGAATTATCTGCAATAAATATATCATTATTCAAAACTTTCTCATCTTCCACAGTACTTTTCTCAGTATCTAAAAATGTAATTTTATTTTTTATCAAGAGAAGATAAAAAAGTATTCAGGTACCTACTTCTTTTAATGATTACACTGGTACTGTCCCATGGGTTCTCTAGCGTGTAACCAATTGTAGGAACTATTCTGTTCTGGTGGTGGGCCCCCACCCGTTTGAATTAATTGTTTTTTGTGTTCTGAATCGGTTTTTCTGGTTCTGCAATAATACATGTTATTGAAACATACACTGACTCTACAGAGTAACCGTGAAGCCAATATATTCAACATTTACCCACAGCATGCCAAAAATGGTTGCAAAAAAAGCCTTTACCTCTTGTTAATAATAACTTACCTTTGCTTAAGATTATCCCACAACTTTTTCAGCTGTTTATCAGTCGTCTTCGTCACGTCATTTGCGTTGTATAGTTCAGCAATTTGCTTCCATGCAGCATTTTTTTTTGGCAAATTGGTGGCATCAGTTTTCTTATTTTCAATAATTAATTTAAATTTATCTACTAAACTCATTAACAAAACTTTCTCTCTATCCGAGTAAATCTTTCGCTCCTTTCCTTCATATTGACTTTCCCCTAGAATTGAATTGCACAATTTAAGTATTTTTTTTTTCTCAAATTAAAATATTTATCATTTTTACCTTTATCCATAATATCCAGTCACAAATGCACGGTACAAATAAAAAAAAATAACGCTAAGCTTATTATTAATTTCAAGTAAATAAAATAACACAAAACCATAAAACAAATCACAAAACAAATAAGAATGAATCACGTGTTAATAAAAAATAAATTTAGTGGGGTTATGATGTTTCCCACAGAACGTGAAAATTATGTCCCCCTCTTCTTTTCGGTAATTTTACAATGTTGCCAAATATTACAAATCCTTAAGGTGCTCCTCATGTAAGGAAATGCCAAGGATCAATTATAAAACAAAACTTGAGGAATACTCGAGATTTTCCTTCAGGAAGGAAGCCTCAAGGCATTTTTTAAAGAACGACTATAAATACCGGCATAAAGTCCGCACATTGGCAACACTGAACCATTGTCTTTCCACGAAAACGCGGCAAAATTGCGAGGATGCCAAGTTTCAATTCCGATTAGCTAATCGAGTACGCAAAGCTTACGGTGCATAACGTAATAATCTGTTCTCCTTAAATCTAGATCGCTTAATCTCCGATTTCGATGTAAACGGTGCATACGGGCCTTACTGTTAATATCAAACTAATTACACGTTTTCACGTCGCTGCGGTTTGAGCTAACCGTGTTAGAAAACGGTATCGTGTGGTATGTCAAACTATGACGTCAGCAGTGGGACTCTGTGACAAATCGCATTCTACCGATCGAGTTCTATTGACGAATTCTACTTTCGAAAGCGAGAATCGCCTTCTGCGGCACTCGGTAGCGCAGTAGAGTTCGCTTCGGGTTTATTCGGCAATATACTATCAGAATTAAAAAAATTAGTAAGTTCTTTGCTTTTTAGGATTTTAATAATAATAATAATAATAATAAACAATCTTTATTTCAAAGGTATGTCAAAGCTATAGCTACAACATAAAACGAAATAACGTCATAAAACCATAACACAAAAAGAAAAATGACAAATTTAAAAATTTCGCACATGTTCAAAATATTCGTTTACGTTATATGGTTCCATATTTACTAACACATTAAATATTTTTTTCTTTATACAACTAATATTATCAATCATTTTTATATTCTTTGGCAGATAATTAAAGAACTTTATACAATTATAATAACCCCCTTTTTCTGTTATTGTTAATCTGTGTCTTGGATACTTATAATTTACTTGTCTAGATAAATACATATTCTGCGGAGCACTATCTCTGAATAACTCTTTATTTTTGAGAAAAAACAATAAACATTCCTGAATATAAACTCCTGTTATAGTTAAAAGTTTATTTTCCCTGAATTTGCCTCTACATGATTCCCGAAATTTTAATCCCAGCATTATTCTTAATGCCCTCTTTTGACACACAATTAATTTCTCTATATCCTTACAACCTCCGTATAGAACTATACAGTATCTAATATGGGATTCAAAGTTTGAGTGATATATAACCTTCTTAGTATGTAAGTCTGTATATTTTGCTAAGATACGGAAGCTATAACATATAGTGTTCAATTTTTTTCGGACATATTCAATGTGGTTTTCCCACGATATTACATCATCCAGGACGATACCCAAAAATTTAACATTTCCAGTTATGTTAAGAGAATTGTCCTTGATTTCTATTGTTTGTGGTTGTTCTACACGTGACCTATTTGTTTTAAAAATTACAATGTTGGTTTTATTATCGTTTAAAATTAGTTTGTTTTTGGCAAACCAACTGCTGGCATCCGTCATTATGTTTTTAGTTTTTTCCTCAATATGAATGATATTTTCGTCACTAATCAATATACTCGTATCATCTGCATAGTTTATTAGTTTACACCAGTCTCCGTAGCTGCTAGTTATTTCCGTGATATTGTTTAAATATATGATAAAAAGAATCGGCCCTAGCACACTGCCCTGCGGTACGCCAAGTTCGATCGATACTTTATTACGATTTTACTGTTTGAATTTTGACATACTATCTGTCAATTTTGGTTGTTGCCTTCTGCAGACAGATTATGAACATGACGACACGACGACGATACGATGAAGTAGGCAAACTCGATACCACCTCGATCGTGACACTGGAAACGATCGGAACCGCTATTTTGTCCCATTTCTAAAAATTCCCAATTTTTACGAACGATCACGAATGCGCTCGGAAAGTGGAAAGCAGTGTTGTCAGTATGGTCGCATTGTACCTAAGTAAGTTTCGTGTGGACGGATGATAAAGGAGGGGTTTTCTAATCGGTTATTATTTTTCCAGTATTGAGAAGTATTACGTTTGTGTTTGTGTTTGTGTGCTACTATTATAGTAGAAAATGGCAAGTTTTGCAAATGCGTTTTTTGAGCCAGTCAGAAGGTAGGAATATACATGGTGCTTTTTTAAATAATTCATTTCTTTTTTCACAAAAGTTTTTATAATTTAATCCTTTCAGTCCTGGCGTACACTGTAGTGCACCGAAATTTAACACTATGCAAATGCAAAGTATGATTCCAATTTGGCCATCTAATCCCAGGGTACACTTTCGTGTACCACTAATACAAATCTAACAATAAGGCTTCTGCCATTGAATGTTAAGTTCTGTTTTATGCTGAACAGCATGTTTTGCGGCTTACTGCGTGTAGTCTGTTTGTTTATGTCGTGTTTTTTTGGTAAAAATTTGTTATATTCAATTAAAAAAAAATATTTATGTCATAAATGACATAAATGGAGAAAAGACCTATAGTATTTTTTGTAAAGTTTAATGTTATAAGAGGTTACCGTTTTTAGGTTTTTTGTTACTAAGAATGGATAAAAAGGCCCTTTTATAAAAGTGATTAAAAATTATAACGTAAACATGGGCGGTGTCGATAAATACTTTTTGATAACGCTTTATCGAACGTTCATTTTATTTTCGTAAACGGCCTCTTCGGAAGTTAACTCATGGCGTAGGCTTTGGTTCCCTAAATGCATAGCATGAGAATAAAGAAAAAGCCATAAAACAAATCATCCATTATATAAAATTTCAGTATTTTTTATCAAAAAAATTAATTGGAGGCTGAAAGGGTTAAAATGCGTTTGTATTATTATTAGGCATTAATAGTAGTTTGTTTTATAAGGCAAGAAAGTAAGACAATTACAAGTACTGGAAGTACTGGTAGTAGTACCAGTACTAGTTTCCAAACAAAGTCAGCAGGGGCGATGGAATGGACTACTTCGCTTCCAGAAGGATTCACAGAAATCGAACGGATTGACAGGACCTGGCGAAACGGTATCTTGTCAGTTACCTTAATAGAATAGGTAGGTATATATGTACCTGAATATGTACGTACCCCATTCCAAGATTATTTCAATGAAAAAAGCTTACTGTGACAAAAATATTCTTGATAGGTAGAATACCATTATAATTTTATTGAATTGATTTTGCCTTTATTTTACTCAACTTTATTATTCTATGATTTTGCTAAATTCCTACCTCACACATTTTTTTTTTATTTGTTTACAGGTAAGGTACTTTGCTCCCTATGCCCTTTCTCTCCGGCGGCAGCGGCATCCGTTGTGTAAATAGATAAGTTGAATTATCCGTCCCCGATTATATTTTGCACCCTACCTGCAGCCTTAACCGTAAGAGATAACAAATTGTAAATACAAAAGTATCACTAAATTACGTATACTTAGGTGCTTCTTAATTGCGTTACACGTACAAACTTTGTTTTTTTAAATGGGACTCCCTGTATTTTTGTCGATTTTTGAGTTCTACGCAAAATTCTAAAACAAACTCTATATATAATATATTTTATCTTAAACAGTCTCTGAGATAATTTCAATAAAAAAATAGAGATAATTGAGTTTTGAGGCCCCGCATATCTTGAAAATATTATGACTTTTTGGTATAAAAATGCAGATATTTTTAATACAAAAGTACATAAGATCTCCTAAATTTTCAACCTTATTCGTGATACGGGGCTTCCAAATTTAATAATCTTGATTTTTAGCTCAACTTATGTAAAAAACTGTTTAAGATAAACATTATACGGAGAAATAGTCTTAGAATTTTGTGTAAAATTCAACAAACGAAAAAATACAGGCTGTTTCATTTAAAAAAAAGTTTCTACGTGTCACACATTTATGAGCCACCCTGTTTATTTAGAACCTGCATATAATAGGAAACTTTCTAAATATTCCAGTAGATCCAAAGGTTTTTTAAATGCACTTTTAAAATACAAAAATATTTCCTAATATACGCAGGTTCTGAATAAAACGGCTCTCTAATGTAATTTTGCAATAACTCAATATCCTGTATATTAAGAAGTAATAGAAATAAGTATAACAAACTATATATTTTCATAAAGGTCTTTCATGGGACTATTCAAAACTGTATATTATATAGGGTGTCCAATAAACACAAATATCATACCTTAGTATTCCACGAATGTTGGACACCCTGTACACGACTTGGGTATCCCAAAAGATGCTATAAATCATTTCCTACAACGTTCGCATTTAACTTTTTTTGCTACCTCTTCTATTTTTGGAGATATTTCCGAGTGCCACTTAACTGAAGCAGCCTGTACATATAATAATATCTAAATTAGGTAATGTAAATCTTACTTACTACTTATTGTTATTATTTAATAAAATTAGGTTGATATTGTTAAAAGGGGTTGATAATTTGTTAATAACAATCAAAGAGTAATTATTGTTCCTTTAATAATTTTATTTCAATGAATACAATACATATATGTACGTAATTCTTCACAACGTCTCTATATTCTTTTTCCCTTTTTCCTCTGATGGACACATTCTTTTAAATACTTTAATTTAATGGTGTTTACGTAAACATATCCCATATACTAAATAATATCTTATCTTATTATCTTAAAATAACTGTAATGTTTAAAACAGTATTTCTGAGTTGAAAGATAATTTGTAATTTAAAATGAACTGTAACAATATTATTTTGTGAACAATATAATGATTTTTTGTAATGTTTAAAACATTTGTTTTATTTTTATTTTATAACTAATATTTACCAATTATTTATTTATTTAATATATTATAACTAACGATTTAAAGAACAAACAATATATTTTAAAGTTAAACATGAATAATTGTCGTTATTTGTACTTCACAGTAAAACTGCTTGATTTGGATTCTGTAAACAAAACATTTATTTCTATTAGGAATACGCCGTACAGGCGTACAGGGTGATGATATAAGTTGTACAACAGCTATTTTTTTTATTATTGATCCTACGACAAAGTTGAAATTACAAAAGTTTTAGTACTTTCCTGAGCCTTCTCAATATTTTTTAGTTTTAAAATTATACAGGGCGTTTCAAAAGTACAGGAAATAACCTAATTTTTTTAAAGAGCACATCCTGTATCTATTGTGATTTTCGAATTATTAGTTAAATTCCAAGACATCCTATATATGGTTCTGTCAATCTTATCTTTAACCGTCTTCGAGATAATGGTAGTTGAATTTTGCATTTGTAAATATATTTCAAAATAACGTCCAAATAGAAACGACAATAATATTTAATTGTTAGTATCAACATAAAGTTGAAATAGTGTTAGAGATATAGAACCTCAAAGTAAATTTTTGTGCCGAAATGAAATAGACAAGCCAATAGGGTAGATTCAGCAGACAAAAATAAAACTTTTTTTCTAATACGAATTATGAACATAGGTACTTATGTCGAAAAATGCATTCTTTCGGAGGTAGATTTTCATCATAAATTAAGTTTTAACAATTTTTAGTGCCTATGCAAATTAAGAGATTGTCTGCACCTTTCACTGCATCTTTTAGAGAAAGCGTTTGCCGATACATACCTAAATACAGTGTGTCCCATTATCATGCTCACACTATAGGGATTTCCGTTATGGGCCTACAAATACGAAACGTCGGAAAGCAAAAATTTTGAACCATGTTGTTTCCCGTAAAAGTTAATATGAAGAAGTGTTTTTTTTTTTGATATCTCGCTTAATAAAGTCAGAATCTAAACCACAACGTTTTGAATATTTTTACATTTTCCCGAAAACTATTTTTGCAATAAAATTTTTCGCAAAAAAATTTAAATTTTTGAAAACAGTTTTATGTTTCTCGCCTAAGTCTGTACAACTTTCTCCATTTAACCCTTTCTGTATCTCTTATAGTTTCTGAAATCCCTGTACTGGGAACATGAATTTGAGCCACACTGTATATACAAACATTTTACATTGTCAGTATACTATAATACAAAGACAGACTTTCGATAAACCTATACCAGATGTTGACCACAGGCAGAGACCCTTATTCTAAGTAATAAAGTATAAGGTTTTACAATGCAGGCCAAAATGAACGTGGGATTGGAGAGAAGAGAAACGACAAAGCGGCACATAAAAGTGAAAATACTAAATACCTCTTTTTAACAATTTTCATGCGGCAGTCCTCCCAACTGCAACTGAAATATTTTTAGAACATATGCGATATTAGAGATACTATTTTCAAAGTTGTACAAACATTTAAATGCCACCCGACTTTATAGTAATTTTTAAATAATTTACTTTTACCACACAGAATGATATATTATTCTTTAAGGGATATTAAAATTATACAGGGTGTTTCAGAATAAGATGCTAATCCTTAACGGTGTGAATCCTTAGGTGATTTTAAGAAGAAAAGTTCAAATTAACATATATCCTTAACCTATCAACTTTCGAACTACAGGGTGTTAAAGTTTTAAGAAAAAAATCGTTTTTCTATCATGACTTTAACAACTTTCTAGCTATTTTTATGAATTTTTCACACATGCCCTCTAAGCATCAATAGCCATTTTTTGGTGTAGAAAAATTTTAAATTTTTTTAACCAGTGGCGTCCTGAAAGGGTTTGGACTAGACATTTTGGAAAAATATTATGTACGCCACTGCTTTTTCTCAAGATAAAAATTATTTTTAAAATACTAATTCATTTTAGGCCAAATTTAATATCTTGCCTTTTCATCGTCCGACAAATAGTTTCCGACAAAAAAAATAAAAAGCATTAAATGCGTATTCGCTATGTCCGCCCAAAATGGCTATTGATGCTTAGAGGGCATGTGTGAAAAATTCATAACAATAGCTAGAAAGTTGTTAAAGTTATGATAGAAAAACGATTTTTTTCTTAAAACTTTAACGCCCTGTAGTTCGAAAGTTGATAGGTTAAGGATATATGTTAAGTACGAAGTAGAAAGTGCTCTCTATTAAACGTTCTCTATAGCAACATGCCCTACCTTACAAATGGCTATTATACAAGTCTAGCTTTAATATGTTTAAAGTAAACAGATACAGTACACTTCTTAAAAACTAACGTTCTTATGCATTTATATTTACAAAAATAATCCTCAAAATAGGAATAGCTATACCGACTTATTATTAAAGCAATCTGTCTTTATCACATATATTATACAGGTTGCCTTAAAATATAGAACTGTACAGGTTGTCTTACATGGGACACCCTGTATACTAGTTTTTCTTCAAACAACATACCTTTATATATTTGTTTTTAATTTCATGAAATTTATTTTGTTGTTGACTTAATGTTTACAAAACTTAGTTTCACGTTTGAAACTGATTGTTAAATTATGATATTTAAATATTTTAATATTATATCAGATTTGTTAATCTCCATTTTGTTACTGTTTTGACGTATTATTATTTGTTTTAACAAAGCGTTGTCATGGTTTTAACTATCGACAACAATAACTTTTAATGTCTAGGCATATTTCTAGCTTGTACAGACGTGCATTATAAAATCAATTAAGTAAGTATAAGTGATATTGCAAAATCGTTAGTTCGGTGTGTTATAATATATCTATTATTGTACCTAGTTAACATCTAGTTAAAAGTAAGTTTATATTTAATATCCTAAAATATATTTTACGTATTTTCTTCAATTTTTTAATTACTTACCTTACTACCTACCTACCAACTTCTACTACCTTTTCATTACCTACCTACTACTGACCTTAATAGTAGACATAATATGAATAACAAGGCTATAATATAGCTAGTTTCTGAGATTTTAAATAATTAAATATTAAATTGTCAGGGTATGTCACCCCGGGTTCAATCCCAACCGAAGGGGGCTTACAATGCAAAACCAAATGAACCTTTTTTTTTTTTAAAGGAACACCTTACATTTTATAACAATTTTTAGGACTATAAACCACAAGCTCTTAGGCAATATACGACATTTGTAAATTATACAGGGTAGTTAAAAAGATATAAAGGCTTTTTTCCACCATTTATGTTTCTAACAATATTAAAATACTTAAATTATAAGCAAATATCATAATAAAAAGTTAAATTTAAAAGGCAAACATATTAAAACAAAACGACTAATAATAATTGTTTATCTACTTATTTATTTTTTATTTTATATCTAGCTTTTGTCAAATTATAGCAAAGTCTATCTGGTCCCTGGCTATTTAAACAATTTAGAAAACTTTATTTTTTACTTTTTGACGATTCGACCTATAAATGTTAAAATACTACCCTAAATTACGATAAACTATACATTTAGAATATTTTATGTGTAAAATTCATATGCTGTTTCACTCTATAATGGACATCAAATATTTTATCGTAGATTACTTTTATTTTATCCTGAAGACAACCAACTTTAGTTCGACACATCAAAAAATAAAAATAAAGTTTAAATTTTTTAAATAGGTAGGTATATAGAAACCATGAGATAGACAAAAGATAAATGGTGGAAAAAAGCCTTTATATCTTTTTAACTACCTTGTATAATGTACAAATGTCGTATATCGCCTAAGAGCTTGTCCTCAAAATTATTATAAAATATATAGGGTGTTCTATTTAAAAAAAAAAAAGTTTTATTTGGTTTCGCATTGTAAGCCACCCTGTATAGAAGAAAGCAAGTGAGTGATTATCATTATGAGAATAAACAGCAAATTATTGCTGCTTTTCTTTGGCGCAGTCAGAATTGTGAACATTTTATTTGCATCATTTTAACAGTGTTGTGTGGGCTTATTTTATCACAAATTGGTCCATATCTCCTGAACCACCCTGTATAATATAATAACTAAAAAAATGCCTATAAAACTAATTTTGAATTATGTTACTTATTAATATCTACAACTGTACGTACTTATAAGAAGTTTTTCAGTAACTTCATTAGTTTACCTGTCAAATTACTTTATCGCACTAATGGCCCACCCTGTATATGCCATTTCAAGTTTACTTTTGCCAGAGTAGGCTATGAATTCATTATTGTCAATAATCAAAGTATTGTTACCAATAATGAATCCACAGCCTATACCTACTCTGAGAAAAGTAAACTTCGAATGGATATTATTATATACGTACCGCATTTTTTAGATGACATAAAAATATTTACGTTATAATAAAGGGGGACAACTTTTTTCAGATTGATTGAGATGTAGGACATATACATACCCCTAAAATTTTAAGTTTCTACCTAATGAATATTTAAAGAAGTTTATTATTTTCTAAAATAGGTAATACAATTATTTCCAAGTAGCAACATAAAAAGCGGAGAACATTGACATCTTCATACCCCTAAAATTTTAAGATATAGGTACCTACTTTGTCACTAGTTATCGAAGTTTTTCTAATATACACAATTATTTCCAATGACAACAAAAGACCGGGGCGCGTTGCTGCTTCGCTCCTCTCCTTGAACGGCTGCCAGCCAGCCATAATATGAAATGAACATGCAACGTTGACAAATCTAACACGTTCTTTTCCTTCCTCTTCAATACTCTTCATATAGAATTGAGAATTAGGGATTTCCTATTAATGCCAGATGCTACTCGAACCGAGCACGAACGAGAATCGGGGACGTTCAAGAGAATTGGGAAAAATTATAATTGGGAATTTTTAGACCATCTCGAAACGATTACGAACTTCTGTCGTCGGCTTTGTTCGGGTGTCGAGGTAAATTCGGGCAAATCGAACAAGAGATAATGGGAATTTGGACATTTGGCACAATTTTACTTCAAAAGTCATCAAAAGTGAAAAGTGCGGTAAAATTTTTTGCTTGTTTCTGTGGGTTATGTTTTGTGGTTTCTTTTGATACATTTTTATAGAGCAATTTTTTTTTCTTTTAAAATCCTTAATCGAGTTTTAAGTTTTTGTTTTGGCAAAGAATCTATTTTTTGCTTAATTATACGGTAATCATTCAGTGGGGTAAGTACATTGATAACCTATAATATAGCATATGTTTCATAGGTCCAATAAAGTAAAATAATGCCTACAATTTAATTGATAAACTAAATATTTGTAGGTACTTCAAAAAATCTAAAATGGCCTTCAAAGTTACTGCAAACCACTGGGAGATAATAATTAATTTTATGGAGCTACACCCAGATTTAGCAAGAGGGAGAGTTAATGGACCAAGTGGAAAGGACACCTTTAAAAGGCTTTGGACAGAATTAACCCTCCAATTAAATGCTATAGGTGTGGGGGAAAGACCTGTTCAAAAATGGCAGAAAGTAAGTTTAAACTTTGCACACAAATTTATGCAATTAAATTTTATAACGACAGTTAAATCATCTTTTTATTTCTATATCCATATTGAAAACTAATTTTTCATAGGTACCTACATACAATAAAAATGTAATACAGCTCTTAATCCTAAGTATTTTGTTTTTACTATAGACTTGGACAGACTTTAAATATGCCTTAAAAAAGAAGGCATCAGATATTAAAGCTGACCTAAATGGAACAGGAGGAGGCCCAGCAAAAGGGGGGAATCTGACAGACTTGGAAATTCGAATAATAAATTTGTTAGGAAAAACATTTTATGAAGGTCTTGGTAGAGCAGAAAATGGGGTGAGCCATTTTAATATAATTTCTTTTTAAATTTTATTTGTTGACCAAAATTAAATATAAAAATACAAAATAAATGAATATTTCAAGTGCAAATCAAATCAAATCAAATCAAATATGCTTTATTGTCATAAGGGTAAAACTTGTTGACAAAGCTGTTAAAAGTGTTTACAAACAAAAAATAAAAAAGAACGAAATGTAAACAACTACTAGCAAAAACATATGTAGTAATGGTATCAAACTAATTAATATAAACAGTAACAAAGTAAATCGGAATAAATACAAAAACAAACAATATACAGCTTAAAATCTATCAGATAAGAAGTCAGTTACCTCATAATAACCCCTTGCAACCATCAATCGTTTAACTTTTCGTCGAAAAAGTATTTTGTTCTCAATCTGTTTTACATCTAGTGGAAGATGATTAAACAACTTCTTGGCATCAAATATAAATGATCTTTTTGTCAGTGAACTTATAGGTATAGGTAAGCGCACATCGTTAGCCTGTCTGGTCCCATATTCATGCCTATTTGTGGAATTGTCGTTTCTATATTTTTTTTGGACCAGGCAAACTGATTCCAATATAAACAGAGAGGGAAGAGTAAGGATTTTGTGATTGATAAAAAATTGTTTGCATGAGTCTCTCATGCTGATATTGCAGAGATATCTGATCGCCCTTTTTTGTAAAATAAACACACTATTAAATAGCTGCTTAGTACAAGCACCCCAAAAACACAAACCATATCTCAAGCGTGATTCTATCAATGAAAAGTATGCATTTCTAGCAATATTAAAATCAACCTCCCCTGCTATTACTTTAAGAGCATAACAGTCTGATGCCAACTTACCACATAATGATCTAACATGACATTCAAATTTTAATTTGTTGTCTATGCATAAACCTAAAAATTTATTTTCAGTTAGATTACTTAAAGATTTATTATCCAAACAAACATTATTTAAATCACACTTGAAGTTCATGACACAGGTCTTTGAAGCATTCAAGGTCAATTTGTTACAGTCACACCACTTTTTAATTTCAATCATATCTTGATTAACTCTTGCATTTAAGTCTGTGGCATCAGAGCCATGCCATAATCACAGGATTGTAAACTATACAGAAGCGACAGCTTTGTCGGTTCCTTTGATCTTCGTTGTACCCAATTCTCGTGGCCTTGAAGCTGCGTAGCTCCTCCCCTAACCAGTTCGTACACTGTAAGAAATGACAAGCAGGCGGATGAAACAGAATTCTGATACATTCCGGATTACACTGAGAAAAATAACTTATGAGTTAAGTACAAACACACATTATCTATTGTATTTAAATACAATTTAATGGTATTGTGGGATTATCTGTACATGTGTGTAGATATTATTATTAAAATTTGAAGTATTTGGGCAATCAATTTTAAATATTAATTTAGTATGTGTAGGTACATATCATTTTGGTTAGGTATTTAGTATTAGGGAGCCATAACTGGAAAAAAAATTGTTACTTTTAATAACATGATTGTTATTGAAATTACCTAAGTTACGCAATGTGTTGCTTAATAAAATTATTTTTATTAAAATGCCATATTTTATGGATAATTTTATCCACATGTTTATTGCATTTTGCTTATTTTACGCCGGTAATAACGAAAACTAAAACACACTTGTTGCTTAAATATTTTTTTATTAAAATGGTACAAAAGGTTATATGCCATTGTGAGTCAATTGTGACGAACAAGATTTTGAATATAAACAAGTTAAATGCAGGTTGTACAATTTATGGCTAATAGGAAACAATTTTATGTTACGAATAATCGACTCTAAGCAATCTAATTTGAAAATTTTAAAATAGATAATTATTTCTCTAAGTTTAAGTTAACATCAGTTCTGGGTAGCTGACTGAACCAGGGTAGGGACTGAATTAGTTTTCTTTTAACATATTTAAGCTATAGCCTCAACTTTTGTTTCCTTGGTGACTTAGAAGACAAATGTAGTGAAGTCTGAGTTAAAGTTGATGTAGATAATAGTATTTCCCCAACAACAAAACGTTTAGCCTTTTGATCGTCAGTCGCTTTCAAAACAAGAGGAGCAATAGATGCATCTGAAAGAAAATATAAATAAATATTACAAATAATGAATCTGTTTTTGTATATAGAGTAGTGCTACATAAATAGGCCCAAAAAGCCTTAGTGTAAGTGGCATACCACAAAGCAAAATACTAGAATAGGGTCATACAATATTAATAATTTGAATGGCTGAATTATGATGTAAATTATTGTATTATGTAATTAAATGTATATTATTATTATTATTATTATTATTATTATTATTATTATTAAACTATTTAGTGGTCTTGTCTTGTGTTTACAAAGTGTAATACATAAGTATATATACCGGGTGGTGCACCGTCTAGCTGGCCCTAGAATATCCCATGTAAATTTTGCTACCCGAAGAACATTTTAAGAATTTTACGAAGACTTTTCTAAATATATTTTATTTGGCTTTTTAGAAAATAATAAAATTTGGTGTGCAAGTGCATCATACAAGGACCTTCAAAAAAGTATAATACAATGTAAATGTAAAATTAAGAGGGGAACCAATATTTGAGGGTAGCAAAATTTACATCGAATTTCCTACAGCCAGTCTAGCAAATGCATCACCCGGTATATATATCTATGATGTACCTACCTGGTAATGAAAAAGATGTTGATTCACTTTGGACTGATTCAGTTTTGCTGCAGGAAGGTACTGGAGCCAATACTGGATCTAAAATTATAATTTCTTACTTTACATGAAGATTACGACCAATTTAATAGGCTAGTTTAGGGTAATTAGGTAAAGTTCGAACAAAAAACTTGTTTAATTTCAAAACTAATATGAAAAAAGAGAAGGTAAGATATATTTACCAGGGTTCAGAGATAAATCCAGAAAGCTCTACAGATGTACTTATATTATGCCAATATAGCTTGATAAGAGGCTATTAATTTTATTAGGAGATTTGTAGGACGAATCAAAAATAAGGATAGTTTACCAATGAAGAAAATTAGCATTTGCATGATTTTGGAATACCTAGTATATTGCAATTTAATTACTAATTAGGCTATTCGTTGGACAATGTAAGGATTAAAATAAGAATTCTTTTTATACCTACCTATCGTTATTCAAATTATAAATATTTTATTTTCTATGGTTTAGTTATCTCTTAAACTCTAGTGCAGGGGTACCTACATATTGTCTGTATATTAAATTTATAATTTAATACAGTATTTTTAACTGACATCTCGAATTTATAATTATACCTATGCCTTTTTTCATCTTTGAAACTATAAATATTAAGCATTTTAACATTTTAACAAAGAAAATGAGTTTATAAAAAGCAAGTTACCTGCAGTAGCCATGATTTTACAAGAACTTCCTATATTAGAACTTTCTGCCCCTCTTTTTAAAGAATGCTGGAAAATTGTAGGTACGGCTTCACCTATCAGGGTTTTTCGAGTATCTCCTTTAGAGAGATACTTATCCTCAAAGTGTTTTTCACATAATTTGTGGTACTTATGAAGAATGTCAACTTCCTTCTGAAGCAAGTCAACACGATTACATGCATAAATCCACATCTCTGCTCTAAAAGAAATAATATTTGTAAGTAAAAAGGCTAAGGGTAGGAAACAATAATCCATGCAATGATAATTTATACAAGAACTAGGATTCGATACCAAAACTCCAATAGAACAAAGAATAAGGCTAGGTTTATTTAGCTATTAAAAAAAGTTACTCGAAGAGTTACCTACTATTGTTTTGTCTAAATATATCCGGTACTTTTTTTTATCCAATAAAGCAATTCACCAGGTAAACAACCATCATTACAACCGGTTTTTAAATTCAATTGTGACAACTGTGGTTCACATGAATACCTAAACTAGGTATATCAGATTAATTTTCTTACAATGAATATGTAAGCAAAACAAATTAATTTTATATTATGCTAATGCCAAATTTGATTTTATCAATAAAGCATAACATATAAAATTATCTACATAAATTCACAATGTTTTACTTTTGGCCCTAAGTAAGTAGCCCTTTCAATAACTATAATAAGCCTTGACCAAAACGAACCAAAATTGTGCACCTACCTTTTTCGATCTTTGGGAAAGGCGAAAAGTGATATTCCCATACCGCTTTTGGAGTTACACTCACGGTAAGCACAATAATTGTTACTAGGAAGCATTTTAAAAGTTAAAAAATCACAAAACTGAAATGCACACTGAAATGAAACTTAACCTCGATCGCTCAGTCGAAACAAAATAAACAATCAAGTGACAAGGCGCCAAGGCTGTGGGCGGTAACCGACACCCATCCGTGTCGACGATATTTTTTTATTTTTTTAAATGGAACACCCTGTATATTATCAGATATTCTAGATCTTCAATAAATTACAAATATTTTTCATATAGCATACCATATGATTAAATTCAACTGTTTCGGAAATACGGGCAAATGAATCTAGAAAGCCCATATTACATTTTGTTTAAAAATCAAGCAACATATTTCTTTTATTATGACATTCCAAATAAAAGTCTTAGTTTCCATGACTCCCAAGTGTCACTCTGACACATTTCCTATTTAATTTTTATTTATTTGTATTAAGTGAGTTGTGCGAGTTTTTTATTTATCGACTAAACCTCTGATATAACTGATAAAACTATGGTTCAGCTAACTGAACAAGAACGGATTACTCTGCTTATGATGATAGGATATGGGGATAGACGGAGATCTTTTCAAGAAGCAACCGACCTTTTCAATCAAAGTTTTCCTGTTCGAGATCCCATTTCTAAATAAACTGCTAATAGAATATTCCATAACTTTGAGCATACGGGTACGGTAAAAAACTTGCCAAAAACAGGTCGTCCGAAAACTGCTACAAATGACGAGAAATCCCTGGATGTTTTGCTTGCCCTGCAAGAAGAACCACAGACGTCAGTTCCAAAGCTTGCTCTTGCACATGAAAACAGCGAAAAATCAATTAGAAGAATCCTCAAAAAAAATAAAATGTTTCCTTATAAAGTCAGCTTGCTTCAAGAACTATCAGAGGACGATCCTGATAGGCGTATGCAATTTTGTCAAGAAATAATGGACTACATAGACCTACAACCTAACTTTGTAAGTCGTATTTTATTTTCTGACGAGGCTACATTCTGTCTTAATGGTTTCGTCAATAGGCACAACTGTCGATACTGGTCAGACCATAATCCCCATTGGATGATTGAGCACCGTACGCAACACCCCCAAAAATTAAATGTGTGGGCAGGTATAATTGGAAACCATATTATTGGGCCTTTCTTCCTTGATGGAAACTTGACATCTATTTACTACTTAGATCTGCTTCGAAATAGAATTATACCAAATTTGTTTAATTTATATCATGATCAGGTTAACGATCAAATACTAGCGAATGACATTTGGTTTCAGCAAGATGGGGCGCCAGCTCATTTTGGTATACATGTCAGAAATTATTTAGATCAAACTTTTCCTGGAAGGTGGATAGGTAGGAGAGGGTCCATTGAATGGCCTCCTAGATCTCCAGATTTAACACCTCTAGATTTCTACCTCTGGGGTCATTTAAAGACTGTCGTATATCGTACACAACCTAAGACTTTGGAGGATCTTCAAAACAGAATTTTAGATGCTGTGCATGTTATTTCTCGTGAACATTTGCAAAACGTGCGTTCTGAATTTTCCGACAGGATTGGACACTGTCAGGTGGCTGAAGGACGACATTTTGAACATTTAATTAAATAACCATTATTTTATATTATTGTGTTTTAAAGTTATTACCTTGGTTTTGTTTAAATAAAATGTACTACATTCATTTGCCCGTATTTCCGAAACAGTTGAATTTAATCATATGGTATGCTATATGAAAAATATTTGTAATTTATTGAAGATCTAGAATATCTGATAATATACAGGGTGTTCCATTTAAAAAAATAAAAAAATATCGTCGACACTTGACAGTTGGTGACATTACTGACATATGGTATACCAGTCAAATAGTAAAATTTTTATCCTATAGATTGCCCAAAACCCCGATTCGATATCACTTTTCGTTCGCTTGTAATTAAGCCGTTCCGGAACATTTGCCCAACCCAGTATACATATAACATATAAATCAGCAGATCTGCTGTAAACAATAGACAGTTCAAAAACCCTGTTTTCAATTAGATAATCAAACTTACTTACTTTCATGAAACTAACATCTTTAACTAGCGCAGAATGTATAAAAATTATTGATCCCCCATGTGACATGTTCAGACGGCAGTATTTATCCACAGCAATGTAATTGTCCAAATAAACTGACTCATGTGATTTAACCCAGTGTTCACATAACAAAACGAGTCCCGGATATTCCAGGCTCTCTAAGAATATAAGAAGCTCATCGATTTTGTTTTTTAATGATTGGACATTAAGAAGTACTAAGGAGTAAGTAAGTTGATAGGGCTTTTTGGTAAAAAATTATTTTTGTTATTCAAATTTGGCGATAGAGTTTTCATGCTACCATTCAGTAAAGTATCTTTATTGGCGGATGAAGCAGTGGGAGAAGCAACTGACTTTATTGATGGGTCACTCAAATTATTCATGTCAACACTTAAAGAACTTAAATTCACAAGATTAGTGGCAATAGGCCTGGACACTTGTACATATAAAACAAACAATCCACATAAATCATAAATATTGTGCCTTGCTTTGTGCCTATAATCGTCAGTTACCTTAAAATTATCTATCATTCTAATTGACACATTGTGGTTAACACTTAAATATCTAGACAATAACATATTTACCCCCTTGTATAAATCCAAGATGCAAGATATTTTTTTTCTATTAGTGCAGCTTTATGGAACAATTGACAAGCCAGCAACAAGCTACCAAACCACAAGATGAAGAAATTATGTTGGGAAATTTGCTGTGGGAGCACGAAACTCGATTATTCGATAAATTTTTGTTATTCGATCGGAATCCCGCGCACGAAATTCGATTTCTTAACTCGATTCGATTAATATTACTCGATGTCTCCAAAGCAGTCGAATTAACTCGATTGTCACGTTTTGAAGGTTATGTTTGTTGTTTGTTGACATTTTAGTTTAAACTGAGATTGTGTTTGGTGAGGCATTTAACTACAAAAAATAACTACTATTTGATAATATGTTACCAATTGTCCATGAAGGTTTGCGTCAGCATCATAGGCAACAAGCCAGGAATCAAAAACTGCGGCTTCTAAGGAAAAGGCGATCCCTAAGAGTAGAGAATGATCCATTTAATCTCCCAGAAAGAAGGTTTGTTGAATTATTTCGTTTCACTCCCATTTTGGCTCAACAACTGATAGAGTTATTACATCCCCATCTTCCACAAAGAATTAATGTCCGAGGAATAAACACCCAGAACATGGTATTAGTTACTTTAAGGTATTTGGCGACTGGATCATACCAACGCTGCGTGGGTGAAGAATACAACTTCGGGATGGGGCAAACGACTGTTAGCAAATATATTAAAATTGTCGTAAATGCAATTCATGACCACATAGTTAATAATAAAATTCAATTTCCCATAACAGATGAAGAACGGAATGAAATAAAAATTGAATTTTTAAACAAATGGGGTTTTCCTGGTACCATAGGTGCAATAGATGGTACTCATATTGCAATTTTAAAACCAAATGTAGATCCCCATCTTTATCTGAACAGAAAGGGTTACCATTCAATAAATGTACAAATGATATGTGACCATAACTTGCAAATAAGAAATGTTTTCAGTAATTTTGGAGGAGCCTCTCACGATAGTTTTATTTGGAGGCAATCCCAAATAAATGAATATTTAAATAATATTACTGAAGCAGGCGAAAGATCTTGGCTAATTGGTGACTCTGGATACCCTTTGTCAAAATATGTTATGACGCCATTCCGTAATCCAGGAAATCAAGCAGAAGAACGTTTTAATAGAGCACATGCATCTGCCAGAAATGTAATTGAAAGATGCTTTGGCATCCTTAGAATGAGATTTAGATGCCTTTTAAAGGAACACACAGCACGGTATGAACCGGAATTTGTATGTCAGTTAGTAAAAGTTTGTGCAACTTTACATAATATATGCATTAATGGAAATGTCCATTTGGAAGGTGGCGAATATTTCATAAATGACGATGTTGATCAAGGTGTCAATAATAATCCAGATCCTAACAATTATAGAAATGCTAATAATTTAAGACAAAACATTGTTAATAATTATTTTGCTTAATTTTTTTTTAGATATCGTTACGGAGTAATTAAACTCTGCGTCAAATTGTATATATGTGTTAAGATATTACATGATTTCATTCATGACATACAAATAGTTATTTCTATCTTTGACCTAGGTTTAACTAGAAAATGTTAAAAGCTCAAATACAAAAATTAATAGGATTTCACCAAAATAATTAATTAATCCTTACATTAACTAGTCATACCTAGGATTGTACAATCACTATAATTTTTATATGTAAGCTACTTTTTAAGTTTAATTGTTTATACCTAGTTATAAATTAACAAGAAAATAAAACCACTTGTAGAAAATAAACTGGATTTTTATTTCATTCACAACAAATTAGTTTAACGAGTCACCATTTACTAAAAAAATAGGAAAATATTAACATATTATAACATATTAAGTCATAAGTAAGTGGTAACAAAATAAAGAATAAACTCTTAACAAAAATAAAACTAATCTTCTAACTACAAAAAACGTGTTTATGTGAAAATGTTTTACATGAAAAATTAACATTTTTCATTAAATTTGTGGCATAAAAATCAGTATTTTTTTTAGTAAATTTATGGTAATTTTTCATGTAAAACAGCCACAATTTGACCCAATCTCCTATCTACTGTATCTCTTATTTCTGTCAATACATTTATAGTTTCTGCATACATATTATTTTCATAATCTTCATTCTTTTTGCTTTTTTTTGGAGGTGGAGTGTAATTATGGTCCAACTTAACCAATGCAGCCTTTGTCTTTTCTGAGGCAGAATTACACTCCATTGTGACTGCTTCATTTGCCACTTCTGAAGTGGAAGCACCACTATTGATTATTCCTGGATCATTTATTGTGCGCTTTTTTAAAGATTCAGCTGTGGCTTCAGCCGAACTTGTAGAATAAGATGTGTTTTCTTCCAAGTTCTCTTCACTATTATTGTAGGCATCATTATTAACCACAGAGTAATTTCCAAAATTTACAGCTTGAGACCAAAATTCTTGGTTTTTATTTTTAGGAACAATATTCTCAGAGTTTTTATCTTTATTTACTATATATGTATATTTCGAGTTATTATTTAATGAAGATATGGTTTGTTTTTTTAAGCTCATACTTTTGGCAGAGTTTTTTCTACTAGGTGATGACCAATTTAACAAAGATGGGGATTCAAATTCTTCAGTTAATATTTGGTTAATAGCACAACTGGAATTGGGTTTTAACTAAAAAAAAAACACCCAAATAGATTTTACATTTTCCAAAAAGCTTTTGAGCCAGAGATATGAGACTTTTTAGTGTTGTTAGGTAGTTATAAAAAAACTGTACACAATTTAGGAAGAGAGTAAAATGTATATCAATGCAACTAGCCATTTAAAATTCAAAATTCCTTTATTCATGTTAATACATAATAATGTTTACACTCGTCAAAAATATACATATGTAGGTAAATCTAATACAAAAAAAAACACAGGTTAAAATACATTAAAATATAAAATTCAAAAATTCTGTATAGGAATAAAAAGCATTATCAGTCAAGATCTCCTTCATTTTGCATTTAAATAGCATTTGTGTTGTTTCTTTTAAAAAAGTGATTTTTTTATGAATACGGCTGTACAAACTTACCCCAATCTCACTACTCCCAACTCCATGAACAAACCCGTGCCCTAGGAACTGAAGAGCCCGCAACTCAAACTCATTTAATACTTGGCCTCCTGGTCCACCTCCTGTTGTAGTTTGATCTTTTTTTATATTACTTGCTTTTTTCTTCAAGTTATATTTAAAGTCAGTCCAAGTCTGTAAAAAAAAGTCAAAAATTACAAGTATCTATTATTAAAAATGAAAGTCTTCATTTTTTTAACTTACTTTGAGCCATTTATCTGAACTTTTTGTTCCATATCCCAGGCTATTTAAATTCAGGGATAATTCTTCCCATAACTTTCTCATCTTCTGTTTTCCATTTTCTGCGTTGATTCGTCCTGTGGCCATTTGAGGATGTATTTCAAAAAAGTTGAAAATAATTTCCCAATGTTTTTCATTAGGCTTGCACATTTTTAAAGGAAAGTTTATATTAGAATATTATGGAATGGATGCAATTACATTATTGACAATACAAAATATTACAAAAGTATCTATTATGGAGAGTTCTCCATATTACTTATAATAACAATGTCAATTGTCAAAAAAAAAAAAATCTTTAAGTTAGCTGCGGATTCAAAATCCCTAAAGTTCAAAAGATATTTAGGTATAATGGGAACACGCACTCGATCGAGTTTCGTGCACCACATGGCTCAACTCGATCGAGTAAAGTGTCGATTGTACGAGAGTTTTACGATCGACTTTCGTGCTCCCACTGTTGTATCTTTCAGATAATTCCCCACATCCCCTACAGGAACCCAATAATATAATGTATGTTATTTAAATAAAATAAAATATTTTGTCTTGCTTTCTTTTATTATAATTATCTTTTTTTTAGTGTGGAGACTCCTAGAAAATCAAAGGGTTTCAATGGAGAATACCGTTTATTAGAGAATTCGTTACAGGTACAAGGAAAACACAGCCTTTCTGTTAATGATACGTAAGTTAAATGAGTAAAATATTGAATGCAATGTTTTATACATACCATTTTAGGAAAGAAGCAAGCGATTCCCTCCTTGCTGACCACACTTACGTGCAGCAACCTACAAGCCAGAAAACCCGAAAAATAAACCCAGAAAAAGAAATGGGAATATTATATAAGGAAACATTGGGAGAGTTAAAGGAAATTAATAAATCTTTAAAAGAAATAGCAAACACTGGTCGTGGGATAGAAGCGGCTATCAACAAAATAGCTGATGCTTTGGTTATTTTAACAGCAAATAAATAATTTAAGATTATATTTATTACTGTATATTTATGTTTTAGGAAATATCTAAATATATATATATACATATTTATAGTATTTCATATTTTATTACCTACTCTTTGGTTATCACCATAATAAATTTATAAATTCAAATTCAAATTCAAAACACGTTTTATTATCAAAAATACAAAGTACTTATAAACAAAGCTTTTTTTTTGCAGAAATAAAATTTAAATAATAAAATTTAACAATTAATAGAGAATTGTGTATGGCAAAACACTAACATAAAATTAAAATGAATAGAAACAATACAAGTCAAGTATAAAAAGAATATAAAACATATCTATAATCACGCTTATAAAAGAACACAAAAAAACAATTAAAAAATAAACCCAAGCTAACAACTATAACCTACTAATATATACACTATACTATACTTGGGACTTTGGCTGTTACTTAATTTGTAAAATATCTTCTGACAATGTTGTTACGAGTTTGCTGGCCCTGATTTAATAAATATGGATTGCGATCAGCCATGGGTATGTTTCTTAATGCCTCCAGTTCATTTTCTGGTAGAGGTGCATTAGCTGCATCACCTAATAGTGGTACCCCCCCTGTGACACACATATTATGTAAAATGGCACATACTGTTACCATTTTTGAGACAAACCTTGGTTCATATCTAGCTACCCTTTCCTTTAGCAGGCAACGAAACCTCATCTTTAGCAACCCAATGGTTCTTTCAATTCCGTTTCTGGCACTAGCATGGGCTTGGTTATATCTGACACTCGCAGCATCTGGTTCGGCTTCATTTATTGGTGTCATCAAAAATGGCTGCAATGGATAGCCAGAATCACCAATTAACCAACTATTGGTTTCCCCTATATTGTGAATATGTTGCATATACCTTTGAACATTTGAATGCCTCCATATGAAGGCATCATTTGTAGATCCACCATAATTTGCATTAATATTTAATATTTTTAAATTGGGGTCTTGGTGGATTTGCACATTTAATGAGTGATAACCTTTACGGTTAATAAAATTATGTTCTTCTTCGTTCGGTTTCAATATTGCAATATGTGTGCAATCTACTGCACCAACAGCCCCTGGAAAACCGTAACGGTCCATATATGTGGCTTTAATCAATTGTCTTCCTTCCCTAGTAGTTGGCAGCTGAATAAATTGGTCAGGCAAATGTTCATCAATCACATCTGTTACACGATGTATGCATTGAAATATGCTTGACTGGCTCATGCAAAAATTAAAATCTTGTCCTAAACTACGCTGATAACTTCCTGTAGCATAGAACCTTAAGGCAACAAGAACAGAATTTTCAATAGTTATTCCTCTTACAAGATCATGCTCTGGTAAATAAGGTCTTACCAAAGCTACTAAATGACGAGCCAAATCTTTGTTCAGCCTAAATAATTCTATAAACCTTCTTTCTGGGAGGTCAAACACATTACTTTCTCGGCGTAATCTTGCTCTCAGCCGGAGAAATCTTAAATTTACCAATCGGCGATTAGCTCTTCTAATTCGATCAGCAAAAATCGGTAGCATCTTTCAAATATTTGCAAATAGGTAAAAAGGTTTACTTTACTGTAAAAACTCACTTATGATGGTTTACCCAAGATCTAACGATCTAACCCAAAAATTATAGAAAAATACTCTTTAATAATAAAGAACAAAGAACACAATAAGACGGCGATGTGGATAAGAGAGATAGATCATATCGTGACGACATGACGACACCTTAGGTGATGTCGTCCAGATTTGACGGTTTCTCCGATAGCCAAACGATAACGGGAGTTGCTCGTAATCACTCCTATCGTGGAAACGATAGCCACTACTATCGTATCGCGTGTTCGTAATCCCGCTGCTGTTTTTGAATTTTTTTTGTGTTTTTAGTAGAGATGAGCTAAATCGCGAATTTTCATTAGCAGCCGCTATTGCGAATGCTCTTCTTTATTCACTGTGATTTTAAACTGCGATCGCTAAGGCAAGAATCACACTGAGCGACCATGATCGACCGTCCGCGACCGACCGTTAACGACCAAATTTCCAACACGTACATTCTTACCACAAAGATCACACTGAACCACCGTCCTCGACCGTCCGCGACCGTCCTACGACGACCGTGTTTGAAATTCCAACCTGCTGGAAATTTTGGTCGGTCGCGGACTATCCCATTTAATGCGCATGACAAAGTTTTAGTTATTTTTTATTTTACACCAAGTGGAACTAGTGGAAGTGGCGTGCGCGTCCTAACTCTAACCTAACTAAACTTTGTGACGCTGGTTTTGTTTTTAGCTAATAATTATTGATAAGATATTTTAATTACTAGTAATACTAGTATATTGTGTGTAAAATACACAGAACAAAAAAGGTTAGTTTGTAAACATTTCTGTGAAATATACGTAACCTAAAATCTCAGGTATGACATTTTCATAACAGCGGTCGGTTGTGGTCGGTCGATCAGTGTGACTTAGAACTGTGAATTTGAACTATTTCACCTGTTGGTCGTAGCCGGTCGATCGCGGACGGTCGATCATGGTCGCTCAGTGTGATTCCTGACTAACTGCGAACAGGTGCCACGCGGCGAATGTGATGTTCAATCGTGTACTCCTACTCCACAACGGTAACGGTAACGGTATTCGCGTTAACGTTAACCGTTAAAATAAAATAATGTAATTATCATAAATAATAAATAGTAATTGATTGGAAATTGCATGGATATTAAAAATAATATAATAAATCACCAAGGTTTTTTATTTTTAACGAAAATATTATTTTTCAAGAAAAAAGGAACGAACAAATAAATAAACATAAATTATAAAAACGAAGAAACGGAACAAATATAATAAAAAAAAAATAAACTTAACAAAATATAGGCATTAATTTTTTTGAAGTGAGTTTAGCGGCTTTAGATTGCTATTCAAAAAAAGAAGCATTTGCGTCTTTCTGTTAGACAGTCGACTTCTTCGCTCGGTAACTATTTGTCCAGCCTTAGAAAATTGCCTTTCGCAAGGTACAGATGTAGCAATCGCACTTAGCAGTTCTTGAGCCACTAGTAACTGCTAAATGTGGAAACATATATTGATTTCGATTCCACCAATCTAACGGGTTTTCTTTTCGACCTAGTATGTCTGCGTCTAAAAATCTTTGCACTTCAATAATGGCCTTGCTAGTGCTTGTGCCTATTGGCTGAAATACGGCAGCTTCCTTGTCGAATTCAGCCCAAATATCATCATCCGAGTTTTCCCCAGATGATTTTTTATTTGGGTTGCATTGTTCACACACTAGTTTTAGTAGTTTCGTTCTCAAGTGAAAACTTTTCCGCAACTAGAGAAATAATATTTTTTTTTGCCATATCAGCATTTCTTTTGTCTTTAAAAGCAACGCTTTTAAACCGAGCATCTAAAAATGTTGCCATTGAGAGAGTATTGCTCTTCTCTAAATTGGCAAACCTTTCGCCTAAAGACCTGTTTAGTCTAATGACTAGATTTTTTATACAACTTGAAAAAGTCTTATCTAATAGGGCTCTATATACAGAAAAAAGCCCGTTTGATAGCGGGATTACAAGAGAAGCCGTTAAATAATCTTGTCCTGAAATTGTTTTAGTAACCTTCTCAAAAGGTTTCAAAACTTGACACAGCTCTTTAATGACAACCCATTCATCTACTGTGAGATGGTTAGCTCCTTCCATGTTTGTTAAAGCCATGGTTGTTTTAATCGCGTCTTCCAATACAATAAACCTCTCTACCATATAGAAAGTGGAGTTCCATCGGGTTGCAACATCTTGTAATATCTTTAAAGGCGTTGAAATGTTATGTTGCTGTTGGTAAGCTAAGAGCTTTTGGGTAGCAACATAACTTCTTTTAAAATGCCCCACTATGTGTTTCACTTTTGCTATAATTTGCGTAACCTCTTCTTCCTTTAACCCATCTGTCACCACCAGGTTTATTGTATGGGCAAAACAACCAAAATGTTTAAACCCCATTTCATTTTGGATTGCTGCCTTGATATTTGCAGCGTTATCTGAAACGATCATTAAAACTTTGTCGATTATGCTCCAATGTGTAAGCACCCTCTTTAATTCATTACCTAAATTGATTGCAGTATGCTGTTCTGGCAAGTTCGCACAGTCAAGTAAGAGCGAAACTGGAGTAAAATTATTTGTTAAAAAATGTATTGTTACAGCCATAAAACTTGCCATGTTTATGGATGTCCAACAATCAGTCGTAATACAAACTTTCTTTGCAGTTTTTAATAATTCTTTGGTTTCGTTTGAGCATTTTTCATAAAGCGCAGGTATGAGGGTTCTTGAAATCATGAAGCGACTAGGTAGTTCATACGTTGGATTCAGAGCTTTAACGAATTCACGAAATGCAGTCTCTTCAACGATTCTAAAAGGCTGATACGAATCTGTGAAAAGACGAATTAATTTTTTGTCGATAATTTGTTTCCCTTTTTGAGTCAGCCTTTTTGGAATAAAAACAGACATATCGGTTTGATATGAACGTCGAGAAGAGATTTTTGAGGGTTGGTTATCTTGACCTATTGGTATGGTACTACAGCTTGAGCTTGTACTTGCTCGGCTTATTGATGGGACTGATGAAACACCAATACTTGCATTAGTGATATTGCTACTTGTAGAGGGTTCGACCTCTACTGTTTCCTGCAAAATAAAAATAGCTTATTCAAAGGTAAATCTTACCTACTCGTAATATTTAAATTCCCAAAATTTATTGAGTTTCTCCAATTCTCATTTTGATAGATACTTCTTACTTGTATAACTACTATTTATATTACCTACCTAGTTGTACAAACACATTTAATTTAAAAAATCTCACCTCATCTCGCTCTGCCGCAGAGGAAAAATTACTAGGGCCAATGCTTGTAGTTAAAGACACTGTGGGATGTTTAATTGCCATGTGTCTTCTTAAATTTGTCGTGCTGGTTTTATACGACAGTTTGGATTTACATATGTTACAAGCTGCATAGTTTTCATCCACTGCCGTAAAAAAGTTCCAAAGAAAACTAATTTTGCGTCGCTTAGGTGCCATTTTAATTTTAAATATAAAATTCCGTTAAGGTACAAAAGAAATAAACCTAAAAAAACATAATATACACGAAAGTACACTTTTACCATCTACTATAACTACAACTAGAACTGCCCACTACATTAATTATCTAGTACAACTAAATTATTTACTTACCATAAAATAATAGACGCGCGAAGACAACTTAAACAGCATTAATTTTTAATATTTGTAAAATCGCAGAAAACAGAATTCAAATAATGGTAAAACTCCTAGTATAGTATCTAATCGAATCTAATCTAAGCCAAACGCAAGGAACTAAGGAATCCCCCTTCTCTTTTTCTCTTTTCACTTGTCGATTCAGTCTTCTCACTCTTGTTCAGCTACTCCCTTCGCTTCTCAGTTTTGTCTGGGTAACGGCCTTCAAAGCGCGCCGTGGGCGTTTCGAAGTCGAAACGAAGTTTAACGAAGAGCGAAGAGCGAGGCCGACATGAAAACATCGCGAAACAAAGTGCGATCGTTTAATTCGTTAAAAGCAGGTTCGCTAATTCCCGGCCGAGTTGCTCTTCTCGGCTAATGCTAAAATCGCAGTTCGCCTGTTCGCAGTTTATTTTATAACGGTTAGCAGTTGCGATTGCGATTTTTCATTCGCAGTGAATATTTCACAGTTCGCGATTTATTGCTCATCTCTACTTGCCAGTATTGGTTTGAACACGACTTGTAACGGTTGCGATATTTATGCACGTGTTTAAATAAACATCTATTGCGACTACATTTTTAATTGTTTTTAAAAGGTTGATGTATTAGTGTAAAGGTAAGTAGTGGATGATTGTGAAATGTGTTAAATATTTTATTATTATTTTGTTTTTAAGGTTTCACAAACATTTTTTATAAATATTTAAAAGGTCGGTATTGTGGAATACTAAGTAGGGCCTAAATGTGGAATATTCCACATAAGAGGCTTCTTTATAAATATTTTTCCTATTTCAGAAAATGTGATGGGGGCACTGAAGACATTCTATAATGAAGAAATTAGAATGTTCTTGAGAACAAATCAACGTGCTGTCACTCACTTCGATGTCTGCGAACTTTTTGGTCGGGCTTACTTAAAAGTTCATTTCGCCGAAAGAGCTGTTAAGGGTTTTGCTGTTACAGGGATTTATCCGCTTAGAAGGGATGTTTTTACTGATGAAGATTTTTTGGCAGCGTCACATCATGATGATCTAGTTCAAGAACAACCGCTTGCAGACCTTAATCGCGAAAATAGAGAAGAGACGCAATGTTTACCCATGTTAGTTAACCCAGAAGACATTGTTCCGGTACCCACCATGAAGAAAAAAATAGGAACCAGGGGTAGAAAACCAGGAAAGGCAAAAATAATAACTTCTACACCAAATAAAGAAGAATTAGAGAAGTCTATAAATTCAGAAATGAAAAAACGGGAAATGGCCAAGAAAAAAGTTTTTGATTCAGAACCAGGATGCAGTGGCATGCAAAATAAACGAAAACATCAAAAGAAGCTGAAAATTCCTGCTAAACGTCAAAAAAGAGGTTTATCTTTATCTTTTATCTTTTTATATAATAATCAAGCTCAGAATCTAACAAAAGTATGTCCTTGCAAAATTCTTCAGGCGGTGAAGAACACTTTCCGGCAGAAACGTGCCCTGATGACGCAATTTGTCTCTTTTGTGAAGAAAGATTTTCCACTGATACTCGCGGAGAAATATGGGTTATGTGTGCCATGTGCAACTGCTGGGCACACGAAGAATGTGCAGGTGCCGAAAAAGATCCATACATCTGCGATTTTTGCTCGTAGTTATTTTGTTCTGTTATTTTATTCTTTTGCTTACTTAGTTTTATGGTCATTTATTGTTTTGTTTTTTCTATTTTATAATACCCTAAAATAAATGTATATTATGGTCCAATAGTCTTTTGCGTTATTTGAAAAAAAAATATTTTAATATCGAATCTATTATTAAACCTATTCCACATTAGCGTATCTTGGTATTCCACATTACCCACCCATTTTTCAACTAGAAAAAAACTGCAATTTTTTTTTAAAAGTTGTTTTTCATACATAGTTTTTTTTTTATGATTTTTATTATTTCTGTTTTTTATTTATAACACTTCACGCTATCTATATTCCAAGATGTGAATAATAATGTTAATGTTTTCATTTTTATTTTTCCAAAAAACAAAACAGTATTCCACATACGGCTACTTTACTCTAAGTTAACGGTTCAATAAACATATTTATTCATGTCAGCTAGTTATTTGACGTGGCAAAACCTGTTAGCTGGTCTGTCAAAGCGCAGCGTCTAGCGGAGCGTAGTGAACATGTCAGAAAAATCTGGACAGCTGGTATCATTTTATCAAAGCTGAAATTTGCCTACATGTAAGTTAACGGTTCAATAAACATAATAATTCATGTCAGCTGCTTTTTTGATGTGGCAAAACCTGTTAGCTGGCCTGTCAAAGCGCAGCGTAGCGAATAATAATGCATGAGGAGTAATAACACAGCAGAAATAGGAAATATAAAAGTATTTTTTATTTTATATTTAACATTTACTCTAGACTACTTCTTCTTCGGACTCACTATCAGAATCATCTTCATCAATTGATGGATGATCTTCAGTTTCCGGTAGTTCGCTCGTGTCTTCATCATCCGCTATAAATGTAAAACAATATGAATATGAAATATAAATGATTTTCAGAAAATAGACCATAATCTTACGATTATGAAAAAACTATAATACTAATGGTGAAAGTAATAGTACCTGATATTTCAATATTTTCATTTAAAATGCTGTTCAACCTCGGTAACTGTTCACCCTCGAACCAATGAAATAGGAATTTCCCATCTTGTTCTATCCATCCATAATCAGTTGGTGAAGATGAATTTGGAATAGCAAGATTAGCGTTACTCCATAGGCTTGCGATATAAGTCGTTTGAAATAAATGTTGTCGCAGTTCTCTTCTACACGGAGGCAGCATTGATCCTTCAAAATTCTGGTCTATTTTTAATACTTCTTCTTTAGAGTTTGGTTTATATGCTTTCACAAATGCTGCTACGCGTAGGAGATTCACGTTATTAAAATTTTTATAATTGTATATGTGGCAGAGAAATTCTTCTAGAACCCCGTAACTCTCTTCCCAGTTTTCAGGTCTATTGATGCTTGAAATATTAATCAAAGCTTCGATAAATTTAGGATTTTTTTTCAATATTTCAAACGGTTTCTTCTTTCCTTTTCTATAAAATGCTGGATTGAAATCACAACCATTAAAAGCATGAAAGGCTGGAAGAGCAAGACATAATTTTTCACCCAATTTTTCATAGATTTTATTTATGTTGACGTATCGAAGATTGTTTCCAGTTCCAGCAAGTATTTTTATTTTTAAATGATTTTGTAATGCAGGCATATTTCCCAGCATAATTATCATTATATCAGTGTCGGAACATCGTATTGTGACACTAGCTTCAACATCAATCTGACACGCATGAAAAACGATTTTCGTATCTGCTTCTTCATGCGAAAGGCAAGATAATTTTTCATCTATTGTTCTTATTACTACGCCATCGATTACTTCAAATTTATAGCAAACGTCATAGTTAACGTAGACAGTTTTTCCCGAGAAGAAAGGTGCCTATGATTTTCTGCCCAATGATCACACAAGAATTTTACTAAAGCTTCTTTAAAATAGATATTTTTCAATTCGTTGATGAAATTCGATGGACGTTTTTGTTCTGGGCCGCTGATGTTGAATCTGTTACCTTGCACTCGTCCTCTTACTAAATGTTCATTGTCTTTTATAGATGGAAAGGCGTATTTATCAAATGCAATTATTACTGTACGAGCATTATTTGCAGTGAAAGCATGTAATAATTTTTTGGAAATATTTGCAAATGTGATCGGAATTTCTTTTAACATATGAACAATGAAGAAACCGTCGTAAATAATAACATCACAACTATCATCAAAACTTCTCTCTAGTACTTCTTGTTCTAAAACTTTAAATAAAACAGACTTATCTGTTTTGCAAATTGCTCCGTCTGCATGGCATAATGACAATGGAATGGGCGTCAATGGATACTCCAAAACAGTATCTATATTCAAGTTATTATTAAGAGAAAGCTGTAATAATTTACCGAACAAGTTTCGTTGCAGTTTAACTTGTATAGTTTTTCCATTAACTGACATTTTTTTCTTTGGAACTGCATCAACAAATGTCAAAATTTTATTCTTCTTTATTGCTTTCTCAAATCTTTCGTGATCTAGTGAACACTGAGTTATGAACTGTTCTCGTCCTTGTTGACCTAAATTTTCTGAGCTAAGCAAAAATGTCTCAATGTTCTCATTAACCGCTTGACCCGTCGATATATTATACAGAAAATTACCATCAAGTTCTTCGGAGAATGGATTTACATTTTGTTTAATATTACTAAGAAACTGTTGTAGTTGTGTAGCGTGCTTTTTGATTCTACTTTTTTCAAGATCAGCTATAATATCTTGATTTTTCCGTAGTCCTGCTCGATCCATGATGTGACTGATAATAGTTGATCTGATGCTATGACCTTTACACCATCGTTGACGAGCTAAAATTGAATTAGTTAAATGTCTAACTCCTGTTAATTTGTTAGCAGCGTCAGCATTAATTGTCTGCTCAAGAGTCAAGTCGATGGGCTGCCTCGAGAAGGACTTGCGAGTTCTTTTCACACCAAATGATCCTTCATTCAATTGAATTATCAAACTTGGATGTGTATACTGAACTTGTACAACTTTTTCGTGATACAATGTAAGATAACGTGCATAGTTTTGTTGGTTAAAAGTAAAGAATAAGTTGGTAATTTGTGGTAAGATCAATTTGAAAATATCTAGTTTTCCCAGTCGAATACTATAATTTAATGTTAAGTAATAATCAATATATTCAACTAACATTAGGTAATATTGAGGCGTTTTTTCGTGTACGCCGAGTAGTGTTTCTTCCTTATACTGTGCATATTTACTAACAATTTCCAGTGTATCAGAATTTGTTATTCTAGGATCTTGTGATCTTGATTTTTGGAAAAGTTCTAAAGAAGTTTTAATTTCATCCGTAATTTGTATAAAACAAAGGGGTTTCAAAAAAAGGTTAGGTCGAGCAGAAGTGTTACAAGGGGACGAAGACTTTGTTGGAGAGGACAGACGTGTCTGGCTATATATCAACAGAGTCAAAAGAGCTGCGAATGCTACCATGATCACTGCATTCATAAAAAAGAAGCCCGGGTTTGAATCCGAAAACATTATGGTTAGGGAAATCCCCTCGC
The DNA here is from genome assembly GCA_963920685.1 of Polydrusus tereticollis. NCBI lineage: Eukaryota > Metazoa > Arthropoda > Insecta > Coleoptera > Curculionidae > Polydrusus > Polydrusus tereticollis. The sequence goes on along the minus strand of OY987332.1, from coordinate 80,617,518 downwards.
ATCATAATCAACTAAAAAGATTTGTAATTATAGGTCCAATGAGCAAAAAGGAGGAGATGTACGAGCCAACTTTTTGGCCACGCAACATAGGTATCAAACGCTTTAATTTTGAAAGACATAAAGAATTTCTCGCATCTGCAAATTTTCAAGTGTAAATGCAACTAATTGTGTTTCTACAATTGGGGAAGGAACTCATACTGCTAATTTAAATATCAATAAAAACACTGGTGAAATCTGCAATGGAGATCTTTTTAAAATTTTACATATTAACGCACAGTCTCTAAGAAATAAAACTGAACAATTAGAAGCTAATAATCTCAATTACGATATCCTGGTCTTCAGTGAACACTGGATGTCAGATACAGAGCTAGGGAAAACTAAGCTACATAATTACAAATTTTTGTCATATTACTGTCGTGTGTTCGAAACGCACTCGTTAAAGATTTCCATCCTAGGACAGATCTAAATGCACTCTCTATAGAAAGGGAAATTGAATTATGTGCCATTCAGTCGACAACCTTAAATATCATAATAATAACATTATATCGACCTCCTCAGAGTGACTTTGCTACTTTTTTAGACACAATGAGTAATGTCTTACACTTTATAGGTAATATGAAATACCAGATCTTTATTTTGGGTGACTTTAATATAGATTTTAATAAAAACAGCATATATAAATTTGGTACATTGGATCTTTTAATAGTTTTGGGCTTAGTGGCATTATAACAAAAAATACAAGAGGTAGCGCCTGTTTAGATAACATCTTTACGAATGTAAGTGGCTGCGAAGAGCATGTGTTTGATCTGGGATTCTCAGATCACTTGGCTGTCGGGACTGGGTTTATCAACCACAGTCCGGCTTCCATTGAGATGAGTACTGTGCATAAACCAATCACAGAAAATGGTCTGAATGTACTAACATTTTTGGTGCAAGATGTATGTTGGGAATTTATAGATGATGAGAACATAGGTACAAACATGAAGTTTGAAATGTTTGTTATACTTATTAAAAACTGTATGGATTTGGCCTTCCCAGAGAAAAAATATAAACATCGTAAGCATGGCCCCATTGTACCTTGGTTTAATGAAAATTTAAAATATATACGCGGTAGGTTAAAATTCTATAACGAACTAGCTAGGTCCTACAACAACCCTGAACTAACACTTTTCTGCCGAAAATATAAAATTTATTATCGCAATGAAATAAAAAAACCAAAAAGCATTTCAACGATAACTACCTTAAAAAAAATAACTTTAATTCTAAAGCCATATGGGCAACTGTAAAAAACAATTCCAATCTCAATAAAAATATATCTGAACAGAACTGCAATCTTGCACTAGATGAATTAAACTCATTCTTCATTAATATACCACAGGATCTCATTAACAACTTACCAAATTCAAAAACAACGTCCTTGGAATTTGCAGAACAATTTTGTAACTCGATTAGTAATAAACTAAACACCATAAACTTTCAGTTTGATTTTGTATCACAGGTGGAGGTCAGGGACGCAATCAGGGGCCTTAAGAACAAAAAATGCAGGGACTACCACGGTTTTAACACTAAAATAATTAAGAGATTAGTCAATGTAATAATAAGTCCACTAACCAAGCTAATTAACTTTTGTATAAGAGATGGAATATTTCCAGACATCCTTAAAATTTCAAAAGTTGTTCCTATCCATAAAAATGGTAAAACAGATATATCAAACAATTATAGACCAATATCAATAGTGCCCATTTTCTCCAAAATAATCGAAAAAATACTTAAAATCAAAATAACACGCTACTTTGAGATTAACCAGCTTTTCAACAAATCACAATTTGGATTTAGAAGCTCACTTTCTACAACAGCAGCTATAAATGAACTTGTAAAAATCATTAATGAGGGCTATAATGAGGGTGAATATGTTGGGGCCCTGTTTTGTGACCTCACAAAGGCCTTTGATTGCGTTTCTCCAGAACTTTTGATGAATAAGCTCAAACTGTATAAATTCAGCAATAGCAGTACTCAATTAATGTCTTCTTACTTAAGCAATAGAAAACAACTTGTTGATATTAGGGGAAATCGGTCTGAACTTCAATCAACTCAGTACGGGGTACCACAGGGATCAGTGCTGGGGCCGCTGCTCTTTTTGATCTACATTAATGATCTGGAGGGCTGCGACCTCAGTGCTGAACTTGTACTTTTCGCGGATGATACTACTGTACTTAAGAAGTCCAAATCAAAAGAAAATATCATTGATGTCATGAGAGATACTCGATTGGCTGTTGCTGAATGGTTTACCTGTAACCAGCTCAACTTAAATGAGACTAAAACTGTTTTATGTATTTCTCATTGAGAGACTTAGAGGGGTTAGAGATGTCGAATTATGTACAATTTTTGGGAATACATGTTGAGAGTAAACTTTCATGGAATGTTCATATAGATAAGGTATGTGAGAGAATGGCTTCAAGTGTGTATGCTTTGAGGAAACTGGTCGATATTGTTTCAGAGTGTGTTCTTCTGTCTGTTTACCGTGCTTTTATAGAATCGAGAATATCCTATGGGATACTGGGATGGGGTCATTCCCCCAATATAAAACGACTATTTAGTCTACAGAGAAAGGCTGTGAGAGTGATGGTAAGATTAAACTTCAGAGATGATTGTAGGAATGCTTTTATACGACTAAGACTGCTCAATGTACCATGTATATATATGTTTCATTGCTTAGTATATACGAGAGAACACGTCAGTGTTTATCGTACACACGAAGATTTTCATGGTTATCACACCCGAAATAGGGAAAGCATTTACACAGAATTCCATCGAATAAATAAAATCAAGTGTGGTGTCTCTTTCTATGGCCCTAAACTGTACAATCTTCTGCCAGCTGCCATGAAGGTGCTACCCACTAAACAGTATAAAACTGTATTAAAACAATACCTAGTAGAGAAATGTTTCTATTCCATGGAGGAATTTTGCAATAATGATTTCTCTGATATAAGGTACTTTATATAGTTTGTCTTTCTATTTACCTCCATCTAATTAATTGTTATAAATTGAATTTTTAATTTGTATTCTTTTCTAAACCTTTGTTGACGAATGTAAACATTGTATGATGTATTAACATGAATAAATTTGTATTCTTGTATTCTTGTTATATACATCGAGGAAAGCTTCTAAATGTAATATTTGAATAGCCAAAGATAAGATTGGATACAAGCGTTTGCATCTATTGAAATGTTTTTCTGTTAGAAAACTATTCACGGATCCACTTGCCAATAATTCACTATTTACCATAATGTCTGTGATTCCACATCCATCGATGAATTTCCCAATCGCTTTGAAGTATGCCATCATAATATGAAAAGATCCAACGTGAATGAATAATTTATCGAAAGTAGGTTTTGCCTGGTTCTGAATTTGCAAAGCAATTTTCGCAATTGCCAAATCGTACGTCACTTCAATATGATCCATATTACATTCAGAAGCTGCTTTTAGAGCTTGTTTCATGGTCTCAAGAACAGTTGAGTAGTTGGTGGGCGAAGAATTTATTGTGGTTAGATATGATATCTTTTGTGTATTTGTAATATCTTCGTGTATCAAACTATTGAATCCTACCCATGATGGTATTTCTGGCAATTTTAATAGATGACTTAAAACCCAAGCATAATTTATTTATTTCAGTGGTTCAAGAATATTTGCATTACACGATCGCAAAGAACTATCATAAGGCAGTAATTTATCATGGTATCTGGGTTTCTTATTGTACGGCATCAATTCATGACTAATTGTATCCAAAGATCTTTGCCTTTTTCTACGTTGAACCTGAGAAGTATCTGCAATCTCAGCATCACTAGTAACGGATTCGATTCGATTTTCTGGTAACTGAACGATATCTTGGAATATTATGCCCACTGTGTCGTGCAAGGTGTCTTTTCCACTTGACGTATCTACAAAACGATCAAAATTGTTAAAAGCGAGGCCTGTTTTTAAATTTGGCAGACGTTGTACATCTTCTGGGCAGATATCGGTTTGAGAAACAGATGCAAATGTTGCTTCCGTTTCTAATTCCTCGAGAATAGTGTAACTGCAGCAATGTCTAAATCTATTGAGAATATTTATAATCTGCTTACTATTTGTTAAGCTTTTCATGCTCATACCTAGTGAAACATGCTTTGACGTTTTGATTTCTCCATTTGATACGGCATAGATCAAATCTTCAGAAAATGAATTAATCAACCTTTGTTTGCCTTCGCTATTTCTTCTTCGAGATGTAGTAGATATCAACTCTGAATAAAAATAATTCACGAGTTCAGGAATGTCGCATTCTCCTGCTATCATGCTATTTGCAGTTATACTTTCAGGAAGAGGTCTACGTTTAATATTGTCTACTTCCGATCGGAGAATCATTGCAGCTCTATTCAAAACATCTCTTTTTTGAAGGTCTTCAAAATTATTTTTCATCAAAATTCCATTAAAAGGCTTGATTACTTTTTGATTATTGAAATTAACTATTGCGATTTGTCTTGGAAATGATGCCAATAATTTCTCTTCTAAATCTCTAAGTTCTGTCTTGCCTTGAAAATCTGGTAATTTTGTTTTGATAAAATTAATGTACATATCTTTTAATAAATTCAGAAAAAAACATTGGCCTCGATTCACTACTTTATCCAAAACATAATCACAAACTTGTTCATATGCACATTTGTAGATATCGCGTTTTACGTGCCATTCTGTTTTTTCGCGCTGCTCATCATTTTTTTTCCATTGAACGAAGAGTTCTTGCTTGCATTGATTATGATAAAATATTTCTAATCTATTTGATTCTGAGTGCTCTAATCTTTTTAACAAATCTTCGCTTACGTGAAATCGAGCGTATTCTTTCAAAACCTGAATATTATTCCTTTGGCATACATGGAGAGGTAAATATTTCCCTTTGATTCTCTTTCGTTTCTGCAAGCAAATGATACATACATCGTCCTGCTCAGAACTAGCTTCACATACACTATCCTGCTCAGAACTAGCTTCACATACACTATCCTGCTCAGAAGTAGCTTCACTTTGAAGATTTGAAACATCATTATCAGAATCAACTATTGTATCATCCATAACTACTAGTGATTGAGCTTGGTTATCTTTCTCAATCAGTTCTCCTCTATCCTCAATGTTTGAACTTTCATTTGAACTGAAAAAATAAAAAAATTACGAATAAAATATTTAATTCTTTTTCTTACATTTTGAAGTATTGTTTCGTAACTATTAACATCGTATAAAAAATTCTTTCTAGTCTAAATAGAAGCTGGCAGTGCAAACAAAAAGTAAGTGTCTTTGAAGTAGCATGTGATCTACGAAAACTACTTTGTACCAAAAACTGTCAATCTTAACAAGAAATAATGCTTTACCTTGCTATATTTGAAGTAGATGGTTCTTGTACTGCTATCGCAGAATCGGGAGATTTTGCAGACAATTCGGCAAATTTTCCTCTATATTTTTTAGGTAAAGCTGTAAATAGCTGATAACAATGTCTGTGGTACTTGTGGTTTTCATTCAATGCTGTTGGTAACGCCAAATTATTAAAACTTAAATTATTCTCTTCGCGAATCTGAAGTATTAGCTTGCACTTATTTAACGTTGCATCTGTGAGTGTCGTGAGCGGTTGACCACCTTTGGAACATATAATACAATATGGCTTCGACATGTTTGTAGATTTAAAACTATGTCACAACTGCAATTACTAGTACCGTTCTCTGCTGTTGAAAAAAAAAATAAATTACTATCTAAAACAAATGTTTCGTGCATATACAAGATAAACTATTCATTTGGCATTTATACTTACGGATTACACTGCCACAAATCAATATTCAACAAGTTTTATTTATTACTGCCCGTCTCGTCAGTTGATGAGCTAAACAATGAAAAAAAATTGAAAGTTAATATGAAAACCAAAAAAAAGTAGTTAAAAAGAGCATTTAGCGATAGTTTGCGAAGTTACAAAGTACATAATTAACTTACATATTGGTTGTACGCTCAATTAGCAAAAAAACCAAACTGCAATTTTTAGGACTGTTGTGCGCTGTTGAAAAAAGGATAAATTACTATCAAAATCTAATTTTTGATCGATAAAAACCAGTAAGTAGAAATTATTTAGAGAAAGAAGTTCAATTAAAAACTCAATAGAATTTACGAATCTATTTCAACACATGCAAACTGTCACTCAATGTTTATTTTGCACGCCGTATGTTTGTTTTCATATCAATGTACCTTCTCGCGTCTATAACTAAGTCATTGAACTTAGAGGCCCGCAGTTATTGAATAAAACGATGTGTATTAATTCAGTATATTAATCATGTATCAATTCATTTAAATTCAGTGTGCTATTATTATGTATAATGAATATGTACTCTGTCCCTTCGCAAACTGTCGCGCAATGTTTCTTTTGAACTCCTTTATTTTGACTTTCATATTAACCTTCCCATTTTTTTCATAACGTACCTCAACTACGTACGTATACTGCCGAGACGGGCAGTTATTGAATAAAACTTTATTTTCAGCGATTTGTGGCAGTTTAATCGGTAAGTATCAATGCGAAATGAATAGTTAATCTTATTAGTACACGAAAAATTACATTAAGATAGTAATTTATCCTTTTTTTCAGCACAGAACAGTTCTAAACATTGCAGTTTTGTTTTTTTGAAAATTGACTACAATTATCTACTTTGTAACTTCGCGAACTGTCCCTCAATGTTAATCTTGTTTATAGACGAAAAAGTAATGTAATACTTACGTACATATATCACGATCAATTTGCAAAATTAATAGCAAAATATTGCAAAACGCCTAATGCCTGAAGTTAGTTTGCACGTGCTCACTGTTCAGCGGCTTATTCTAGACTGCGTCATAGCCAGTGTTGCCAGGTGAATAAAATAAAATTCACCAAATGCTGGAGAAAAAAGTTGCCAGATTTTCACCAATTTTATTTTTTTAGGGCATTCGTCATTTTCTACACTTGTAATGTAATATACTCTTAATATTTCGTCGTTTTACTTTTAAAAGCTCGTCTCTTTGGGCAAATTTTACAGGAGATTAAAAAAAAAAGTTGATAATATACGCGTTTTCGTTTTAAAAAATGCCAATAGATGGCGATATAAATTAGGGATACCTAAACGCTATTAGGGAGCTATGTAGAGCAGTGTTTATAATCGATATACTGACTTACGAGCCTTTTAAAGTAAAACGACGATTTAGGTAATATCTTATGAGAAATAAAAAATCAAAATAATATTGTTAATATAATATATTTAAAAAAGAGAGAGATATTATAACAAATATTAATAATATACTATCTAGAAAACTCTTAGCTAATCTTAATATACGAATCACCCACGTTTAGTGACAGATTATTTTCAAAAACAAATATTGGAAATTGGAAAATAGAAATTATGAACGATACATTTCATTATTATGTTTATTAAGTAACTCTTGGTTAATAGTAAAATCATAACAGTTGGCACCGTTTTCAGATATTAACTTTTTGGTATGTAAAATACCGCTTAAAGTAGTTGATGATAGGCGATTTCTTACTTTAGTTTTGTTTAAATTAATAACACTAAACTGTCTTTCAACGCACGCACTACTATGGGGTAACGTAAATAGCAAAGACACAAGATTTGTTAGTTCCGGAAAGAGAGGAGTTCCGTCTCCTTTTTTTAATAAAAATACATTTTTCCAGAAATCTGTACTTTCTAAATTAAAATCTAAATTTGAGGATTGTTTTAATGTCCTAAATTCTCTATCTAATACGTTTAAGTCGTTCACATAACGCGGAAACAATTGACCCCAAAGGACCAATGCTTTCAGTTGATTCAATGTTTTTAGGATCCAGAATATTAGTCAATCTTAAGATCTCAACTTCCCTTGAATGGAACGGAAAACGTTTAAAGATTTGGTGCGCAGCTTCGATGTAAAAATTTAAACAATTAAGCATAAAATTATGCTTTTCAATCCCTGATATGACATTTGTTTTTAGTGCTGTGTAAACTTTTGGGCCGAAATAAACTTTATCTACTGGTAGAAAATTTTCGGGGTTTCGATATTGCAACTTTGTAAGATCTGTTTTTTTTTAAAATAATCTGGCTTAATATAAAAACTCAATAATAATTTGTATGCAGTAGACATTTTAGTGTACAAAAGATGAATTTTTGGAGTTTCTGACTGAAATTCTAAACTCATGTCATTAAAAACGGGTAAGACATAGGCCAAAAATTGCAAATATAAATTATTAATAGGATTTTGTAGTTCCTCATGAAGCTCAGATGCTCCTGATACCTTGTCAAATGCCTCTGTTGTAAAATACATTTTAAGAGCATCATTTTTTTTTTTTTTTTTTTTTTTTTTGTGATAAGGTACAGCACTACAGGATAAACCCTTTATGGCGCTCTAGGAGCGGTGCGTGCGCGTAGGAAACGATTCACGTTGGTCTTGAATCTTTGGAGACTATACTCGTTGGGGAAGACGATCTCAGGGAGGTCGTTCCAGAGTGATGACGTTCTCCAGATGAAAGAATTTTGAAACAGTGTCGTTCGAGGGACACTAAGCTGAACCACGTACTGGTGGGCTGCAGTGGCTCGTCGTGTATTTCTACCATGCACCGCTCTGGGTGGTATTAAGCGGGCAACCTCAGTTGAACACTTGCCATGAAAATATTTGTAAAATAGACTCAAGTCGCCAACCTGCCTTCGATGTTCAAGGCTTTCCAGGTTGTTTGTCAGACTATGGTCACCGATCAAGCGAATGGCTCTTCTTTGAATGGAATCTAGCAATCTCAGGGTATGTTTAGGAGCAGAGCCCCAAATATGCGAACAGTACTCCAGTGATGGTCGAATTTGGGCTTTATAGAGCATCAAAAGTTGTTGGGGTGTATAGAGGTTCTTTGTTCGGAAAAGTACTCCAAGCTTTTGCGAGGCTGCCTTAGCAATGGCCGCAACGTGGCCATGCCAAGACATATGACTATCCAGATTAACGCCCAATAAATGAATTGATGAAGCCAAGGGAATTGAGTGTCCCGCCATAACTATATCCGGTTCTTCAACATTAACTTTTTTAGAAAAAACTGCCGCCTGGGTCTTTTTAGCGTTAAATTCTACTTGGTTACTGTCACCCCAAGACAAAATTTCTTCCAGGTCTTTGTTGAGATGTGAGACCTCTTGCTGCCTATAGAGATGTGCATTAGCAGCCGATGTCCGAGCATCCAAAGTAAAAGTTGAAACAAGTGTGCTGTCATCAGCGAAGCTATATATAGGATTTTTAGTTTTTTCCAAAAGATCGTTAATGTATAGTAAGAAAAGGGTGGGCGACAATATAGAACCTTGAGGGACTCCGGCGTTGATGTTAATATTGCTCTAATACTCTTAAAACAGCTGAATTTAAAGAAAGCCATCTGGGTTGGGATGGATACAATAATTTATGAGGTTTTATATCTAAAAAAACTTGGAATTCTTTAAACTGCGACTGTCTTTTAAAACTTTGATGCATGTAGGAATATACATTTCTTAACATTTTTTCTACCGAATCAGGTATTTTATTACATGCATAAGATGCGCACAATGCCAGTGAATGACAGATACATTTCATGACAAAAAGATCTGGAATATCCTGCTCGAAACGAGTTTTCATAGAATTATTTGCCCCCATCATAGTGTTTGCACCATCAGCTCCGAATCCCACCATGTTTCTTTTATATGGTATATCATGTTGTGAAAAAAAATCTATTACAACTTCGTATAAATTTTGAGCGGTAGCTTCTTTAACAGGAAATAAACCCAAAAATTCATCTCTTATATTAAAATTATCTACAAATCTAACAACTACAGCTAAATTTTTTACAGAAGAAATGTCAGTAGACTCGTCTACCAACAATGAAAATTTATTAGACTTCAGCTTATTAACTAGATGCTCTAAGTTCAGATTTCCCATAACGTTATTAATCAAAGCTGTGCATTTTGTCCTGCTACAAGACATATTTCGTAACTCTTTGCGATTTTTACCAGAAGCGCAACAAGCCTTAATTAATTCTGTTAAATGGTCAGCAATATTTATCGCTAAATTGTGCTCAGCAATAAAGGCTGCTACTCTAAGTTCATTTTGTTTAATTTTTTTAGTTGGTTCAAATACACTTTCTGTTAAAATTGTCTGATTTGACAGAGAATTCATTTTAAAAACGTGTTTTTTTGATGCGTTATGTTTTTTAACTGCCGCGATCCCACCTAAATAACTTTTATTGCAAGCAGTGCATTGAAAATGATGATTATCAATATCACTTTTCTTGATCCATTTTTTAAAATGTTCATCGTGTTCCTATTCGTCCCTGTATTTATGCGTATATAGTTTTTTTTTCTTAGGCTGCAAAATACTTACTTCCTCCTCATTTTCACTTGATGAAATTTCACCGAATTCCCTTATTGATGTAACCGATGCGTCTGGTGATTCTTGCATTGTCATACGGTTTGAATCAAAATAATCAGATCCTATGCTCGTAGTAGCCACGCTGGCACTACAAGAAGTAGATGGTCGGGTGTGGGTAGCTGTACTAGTACTTAAAGTTGAATTGGGTTGGGCCAAATAATGAACCCGATCCTGATCATTCTTACTTCCTTTTTTGATTGGGATCAAAAATTTCCTCATGATGCTATCTAAAAGTAATGCAAACTGCAGGCTCAAACGCTTAAAGGGTATAGATATTATATCAATTATATCAAAATTAAAAATATACCTAGCTATTTTATAAATACTGTTAATTTACTTACTTACCTCTAGATTTGTTATTTGCCTTCAAAATCAACGGAAAAATCAATAATCAGCGATCATTCTGCAGCGATAGGGAATGAAAAATAAAAATACCCGGTATTCTGGGAATTACTCGTGTAAATACAATGTTAATATTGCGCACAAGCACAAGGAACAAGTTTTATTTACCGTGGTATTCGTTGATTTACCGCACGTTCGCATATTCTTAAAAAGAATAAAGATGGCGCTACACCAGACACCGAAGCAGAGAACTTCAACCGTATAAGTTCTCTGACCGAAGTTCATTTGTACTAGGGATGTTCCAGTGATATCGATATAATTAATTGTAATTTTGATATTTTAAAGTTTATTTTATTAGGCGTATTAAATTGGCATTTATATTGAAAGACCCTTAAAAAATCACCAGATATGTGGAATTTTGCAAAAGTTTTCATCAAATTACCAATTAGCTTAAAATTCACCAGATCTGGTGAAATTTCACCAGACATGGCAACACTGGTCACAGCTACGAAAGGACGCTTGTATTCCCTGTAACGGCTGAATTTTCAAACAGCTGTTTAAGGCAATAGATCTTTATACCTGCGTTGCGCGCTGGGCCCGCAAGGACCCAAAAGTAGGGATAAGCGTTTACGGAGCGTACTGCGCTACGCTCCGATAGACGCTGCGCTTTGACAGGCCAGCTAACAGGTTTTGCCACATCAAAAAAGCAGCTGACATAAATTAATAAGTTTATCGAACCGTTAACTTACATGTAGGCAAATTTCAGCTTTGATAAAATGATACCAGCTGTCCAGATTTTTCTGACATGTTCACTACGCTCCGCTAGACGCTGCGCTTTGACAGACCAGCTAACAGGTTTTGCCACGTCAAATAACCAGCTGACATGAATAAATATGTTTATTGAACCGTTAACTTACATATAGGCAAATTTCAGCTTTGAACAAATGATACGACTTGTCCTGATTTTTTAGCATGTTCACATTAGCAGCTAACATGTTTTGCCGCGTACATGATTCAGCTGACACTTTTTTTTATGATCTACAGTATATAAATTAATCATTCGTACAGTTTTGTCCATGCAAAAATAGTCCCAAAATATTTTTTTTTAATCACATTTATCGGCCTTTTCTCATCTAAGGCCCCGGTTTTGGGCCAGCTGACACCTGATTCATTAATCACTTTTGGAATAACTAATGATATGAAAAAAGAACCGTCATGAACTAATGCCCCGGTCAAATTTGACGCTACCTCCCGGACTAATTGGTTATATACCCATGGCAAATTTGGTGCATGGACCAATATATTTCCGGCAAAATTTAATTGACAATTATTTTGCTAATTTGTAGTGAGCTGTTATTACAAATAAAAAGAGTTCATATCGATGTCTTTTTGGCAAAACGTCGTAAGTCTCAAGGTGTGAATTTTACAGGAGACAATATTTTTAGCTACCGTCCTGAAATGTTCGTATTTGGATAAAATTATAGAGCAAAGTTTTTCAGTAGGTATTGATTGTAAAAATTAATTTATGTATGGTATAAAATTGTCCATAGTTTATTTTATAATGATACTTACGATATTCTTCCGGACAGAGAAATAGTACGCTACTGTAGTTTTAGCGTAAGTTTCACAGTTACAATAATCTGGCGGGACATTCAATGCGCTCAGAAAATCTGTTGAACTTGATTAATTTGAATTTAAAAGCTTTCAAAACGTCTCTTCTTTTAATATTTCTTTATGTTAAGAAAACAAAACATGTTTAAATACATATTTTATTCATTCTAAACGTACATTATAAGAGCAACTCAAAAATAATTCCACAAAATAAACATAGTAACGAAACAGAATTTAAAAAGTAACAAAATGAGATCTTTTTAGATATTGCTATCATCCATAACTTCATCCTCTGCATCTGTCTCGGGTAAAATGTTTGGGATTGATTGTAAGGTCTTCATTTCTAAATATTCCTGGTGGTATTTGAAAGGAATGACATTTTTAGTGCATAATGATTCCAAATCTTTCTTCTTTTGAACACTAATGGAGAGGTTTTGATTGTACAGATGTTTAGGTTTTCTATTTTTTAAACGTTTTGGTAAGTCTATCTTTAAAGTTTTTTTATCAGTGCCATCATAAGAATTGTCAATAACTACACAGGGACTTCCTTTTTCGAAATAAGCTGTCTTCATCTTGCTAATTAAAATAGGTTCACCTTCAACTGACTTAAATTTTTGAGGCTTTAATACTTCGGTTGATATTTGCTTCCAGTCAACAAAATCGGTATGGCTTAGTTTAACAGTTCTGAGTGGATACGGGTTGGTCCTGGCATTAGTTATAATAGTTGTCCACTCTAAAGGAGCCCAGATAATTCGTTTTTTAATAAATCTTTCAATTGTGCCGTGAATAGAATCAACTGGCATGTAAGTGTGTCCTGGCAGCAGAAATCTTATATTAATGGATTCTATATTAAGACATTGATTAATAAAGTAATACAGCATTGTTAATGTGGTTCTGTTTTTATTTTGACCATAGCAGCTATCGCAATTGAGTAAAATGTGCTTAACTGACATTCTCTTATAAATTTCAACCAAGTATTTGAAAAGAATTGTGGAGATCTCATTACACCCTCGTCCTCCATCACTTTCACCCCAGAGAAAACAATGTGAATTTTGATTATTACTTTCGTAACATGTAAGGTTATAAAAGGCATACTTTCGTGAATAATAAAGTAAAAGATTATCTCCATGTGGAGTATTGAGAACCTTTTGCAGATCAAAGCTGATACACAGAAAGGTTGCATCTGTAAGTGATTTTTTTTGGTCCATTAAAAATACATCTCTGCAAAGGTTCTTCTCTTCTTGATGTTTTTCATATTCCTTCTTTGAGTAGTCGGTTTCCACATAGCTTTTATCCTTTCTATATTCGCACAAACTACATTTGAGGAGCTTGCGTGCAAAAGCGGCTATATCACTTTAGGAAAAATGTTCAGGAATCGACGAAAACTTCTCATCGGTTCGCCTTAATATATAGAGATAGCAAAAAAAGTTTATTTGTAGTGTTGTAGGGAAGTAGATTGATGCAATTTAAAATTTTTTTTCAAATCTCAATAGTTCTTGAAAAAAAACGAAAATTAATCTGGATATAGATGGTTTTGATAGCAAAGCTTTAAAAAATCTCAACAAAAAATAATTAATACGCTAGAAAACATATTTTTATTATAAAACTGGAACACCAAACATATTTTTATTTTGAAAATTCAACATACATAACAGAAAAAACAAGAGAAACATAAAATATTTATATATGAAGAGCAGCTTCTTCATCTAAACAGTCACATGGCACATCCGTTTGTCCTCATCTCCTTCCTTGTCGCTAGTTTCTGTATCTGCATTACCAGAAGTAAGTAAATCTTTATACCATTTTAGATCTGCTCGTGACATCCAATTTTCACCGAACAGCTCTTTCAAAAGCTTCCTAAGACTAGGTTTCTTTTTATCTGGTAAAGAGTTTCTGGCCTCTATTATGTTAAGAACCAGGTTGTCATCATTTTTTCCTTTCTTTAGCATCATCTGGCGCGATTTATTTTCAGATACAAACCGATAATACAGATGTGTATTCACTTCAATCTTAGGATTTTGTTGATTTTTGTTACTTTTAGTAATAAAAATTCTTTTTGTTTCAGAAATGCCCTTAACCTTATTGTACACTTTCTCTAGTTCTTTTACATTATAAATTTTCCAGTCTTTTCCTAACATTTTCACTTGTCCCACTTCTGAATAAAATTTAATGTATTTTAGAAATTATATTAGTATTTTTCCTAAGCAACTTCTCCATTCTCCCAAAACAACGATCAGCAGCCATGAAGCTATGTCCGCGGACTGGAAAAGTGATTGAGATTTCGGACAGACCTTCTGGAGACTTATTTTTAAGCCAAAACATAAGTGCGTGAACTATATAGGAATTTTTGTTTTGGCCTGCACAACCATCACAGAAAAGTCTTATTTTCTCAATTCCATCGTACTCAAGAGAATCTAGATGGTGCAGAAGTGCTGAGGCAATTTCTGTTGAGCCACGCCCAGCATAATCTTCAGTCCACACATAGAAAGTTGGATTACGCGAAGACAGCTCGACACAACAAAAAGCGTAGAAACTAATCTGATGTGAGTAAAAGGCATCGCCAATAGCCGTCCGAGGTAGGGGCTGTACCTGTTGGAGGTCAAAGCAGAAACTTAAACTATTTTCTGGGGCTTCTTTGGCTAGCTCCTAAAAGGCAGCAGCACGTTTTCTATGTACGCGGTATTCCACTAGCAGCTGATTTCTAATTTCAGCTTGTGTTTCAAATTTGTATTGTTGTTTCAGTCGCGTACATTTACTACACACATCTGAGGCGGGCGATGAAAACCCAATGTTAAAATCGTGTATAAAAATTTTTCGAAACATAAAATATGATACCCGATTTTGTGGGTATTCCTTATTAAACAGTCTCCATAACTTGGCAACTGACATACTTGCAGACAAGTATATTCTTTTAGACTTTTTCCTGTTATAATGGCTTTCGCGTCCTTTCAGTCTCTTGAGAAAATGGCGAACACATTCTTTTTTTTCTTCACTTTTTTTAGATATACGATCACCTCCCCTATTTTCCTTCGGGACGTCACCTGCATGGAGGACTTTTGCAACAGTCTTAACTCTTTGTTTAGAGATACTCAGTGCAGCAACAAAAAACTTTTGACACACCCGCGTTGCTTTATTGTCACACTTAATAAAATATGAGACACTGAGATTCTTCAAGGGAATCATAATAACATTAGCCGATCTCCGACGAGCAATAGGAGCGACGGATAACATATGGCACAGTCTAATGTCTTGGTTAGTTTTGATCGAATCTACATAAAAGCTCTGCCTTAAAGCCTTAATGTGTCGTTTTTTAACTGTAGCACACTGAAATGATTTGCCATTATGTTGACAAGGCCGTTGGAATCGAATCAGTGCTGGGTCGGGGTCACCATATCTGTAAAATGTAAAGAAACTTCTTGCATTACCGCAAAAAAAGGCTATATTTATCTCAGACGAGACTCGACTCAAAACATACAAACGTATGTGTGCAAATAAGTTACATAGAAGCTATTTAACTAGTAAATCGTAAAATATATTTAAATTATTGCGTACCTGGATAACTGTTTAGTCTGGCGTTTTGTCACATTTTTCATACGGCATCTAGAACCTTTATTTCCTTGCTTCAAGGTAATAAGTTCTTCATCCATATTGCACGTGGATCGTCGTCAATTCCGGGATCAAACAACCACCACTCTCCACAGCATTTAGATGTTAACTGGTAGTCAACGTCAACGCGGGGGCGCCAAGTGTATCGTTACAGATCTTACAGCCTTGCCAGATGCACCACTATGTTGTATTTTTGAATATAACGAATTATTGGATATAACCACTTTTGATCGCAAAAAGAGGATATAGCCAGTTTTGATGCAAAAGGCCGACTTTACATGCGATTTTACCATACAAATAGACCGTTTTGAACGCAAATGATCGTGTCAGTTAATAGAGCTTGTGAAACTTAACCGAAAATCGCAAAAAAAGCATATCGGCAAAAAAAGTGATATAGCCGCTTTTGCACGCAAGCTCCTCATTTGTCCTTTTTTGGCAAGTGGAACCCCAAGTTGAACTCTGATTTAAAAATTTGTCTAAATACTTTCAAGGATACAAATTTTTCTTTTTTCTCATTAATCTGGTCTTTTTTAAAAATGCCATAAAGAAAAGATATATTCCTTAGTTTTACGGGCAAGTATTTGCGAGATGTTTTGTTCCTACAGTAATGGGATGGCACGGCGGGGAGGTTTTTTATAAAACTGATAACATTTTGTCTCATTTCAGAACTTGTCTTATTTGAGGGCGTATGCTTTCCCCTTTGGTCCGTCTTGGCACACTTGTAGGATATTGCATTATTTTTCGTATATCTTAAACACATTTGCGAAATGTCGAGGGTTTTTAAAAGAAACTGCTGACAAACTTCTTGCTCGATGTCATGCTAGGGAATGAAATACTTAAAAGACCTCTGTCTCCGACTTAATATAGCTTCTTGTTTTCTTCTTTTCATTTCTACTTCTTTTACACAAGACAGTAACCAGTCTCTTTGTCTCATTTGGTTTCCTAGGCCCCAGTAAAATTCGTTAACATCTTGCCTGACAATTTCGGGAAATTTTAAAATGCACTGCTTAGGGCAACCATTCGCACATGGGTTTGCTTGGGCTGTTTTGTTAAATCCATAATTTTTTTTCTGTTTCGCTTCTCTTCTTTTACTTATCTTTTTCTTCTTTCTAAGTGCCTTTTTACCCACCTTGTGGGCTTCACAAGCGCTGCCGTTATTGCTACTCCGACTTTCATCAACCGTCCGGCTTGAAGCAAAAGAAAGTTCAGATGAATGTCGACGAAAATTCAACTTAGGGCGGGGGTTTGCCATTAATTCATCGTTGCTGGACGACGACGAATCATAGTCAACGAGCTTTTTCGGTGACGACGGAAAGGAAGTCAGTTCTTCAATTTGTTGCATAGTACTATTTTCTGGGTTGGAAGAAGCAACTTGTTCTATTAAGGTTTCTGGTAATAATTTGGTATAAATTAAATCGAAGTTATCTGGCTGATTAGACGTACTAGGCGAAATATCTAAACTTGTTTCACTCAAATCAAATATCATTATATCAGACAATGTTTCACACTGGTAAGTTTTTTCAGGAATAGTTGATGCTGCAGTTAGGATGTTTTGATTTGAACACTCCGTTAACGATCCATCTTCATTTACCTCTAGTATTATTTCCTCAGCTACAATATTATCTACCATACCCTCTTTTTTTCTACTAACATCGTTTTTTTCTAAACGGACAGCCGCTTGTGGCAACGACAGCAGCCTTAGGATTTTTTTTCCTCTGCTTTCCCCTTTATATTCCATTTTAATATTAGGCGATTCGGAAATAAAATGAATTGATACTCTTAGAATTCAAATTTCACTTGATAGTGAAAAGCGATAGTCACACTCATTAGTCTATTTTGAAAGATATTGCCAACAAGGAAAACATTTTTAACTAACCTTAACAAAATGTATGCAGAAGTTGCCCTTAGATAATTCTGAGACTTGGTACTTTCTAATAAAATTTGTATTCTTATAGACTACGCCAGAGCAATTGTTGACATTTTACCGTGTACAAAAATGTTGCCAACTTATTAAACGTTAACGTATACCCGAAATACGACATTGATAAAAAAATTATTCCCTTGTACAAAAATCAGGAACGAGCAAGGCCGTACCCAGGGGGGAATTGGGGTTCCCCCCCCAAATAGGGACGAAACCAAGTAACATCATTGGAAAAAGGGCATGACACGCAATTAACACCCCTCCCCCCTCGCCTCCCCCCCTAAAATCCTAGCCACGGGCTTGGTACGAGAGATTAAAAACATGTAAACGCGTTAAAAAAAAATAGGATTGTTTATTGTTCTCCGCCGGTTTTTATTTTATTATTGTCTTTTATTTGATTTTCTTAATTTAACAGCTATTACTCTTTATCTGCAGAATGTTAGGTTATAGGTATCGGTTAGTTGTTTTCTTAGAATATAAATGAAATACGAAAAGTTATAGCAGTAGAATATTTACAGAAGTGTTTTAAATAATTATTACTATAAAAATAAAACAAATTCAATGAATATTTCACCAAAATACTATAGAAAAACAAGAAATTTTGGTACTTACGTTATGCCGCCTGTCACAAATCACTACAAGTAGAACAGCGTAAGGCACAGATTTGTATCGTAACTAACCCCATTTTGTACCACGTGATACTGCTGATACGATGTTTTGCCGGGCAGAGTTGACGTTACGATAAATATGCGGATTTATTTGTTAAATCCTTAAATAAATAGTGCTATACGATAAAGAAAATAATTAAATAACTGTAAAATGTCATTATAAATTGAGCTACAATACTTTGCTGGGACGTTCTATAGACGCCGATACATACGATTCTGGTAAAAAACCATTTTTGCAAAAAGTGTCACTTACGATGTTTTGCCAAAAAGGTATCGATATATAAATTTTTGACCTTTGAATTTTGAAATTATAAAGAATTTTGTTTAAAAATAAATAACAACATGATATATTCCGACAGTGTGATATTTTGTCAGCTTATATTTTAATGTGTTTTGAGTATTAAAAAAAAACAAGTCTATGGCTGCTCATAACAAAAATTAAAACAAATTTATTAGCATCTTGTTCAAAAAAATGTTAGTGAGATATTGTAATACATAAGAAAGTTACTGTACTGCATTGGAGTTCACTTTTAGTTTTTCATTTGCAATCTGCAGCTTAAGCAAATCTATTTTAAGTTTTCTTTCAGTTTTTAAAAATTCTTCTTCACTAGTCATATTCTCAATTTGTTTTTCTACCAGAATTAGTCTTTTATCTAATAACAGATTATATTTGGTTGCAACATCAGATGAAGTAAGTGTGGTGACACTTTGTTTGGGTCTTCTTCTACTTGATAAGTGAGGAGTCTTCAAAATCCCATTTGGAGAGGGACCTTCTCCACTGACCTATAAAAGTATAAAAAAAATTAGATTGTTTTGAACTCCCCACTTAAATTGAATCGCAGAACTTTATTCATACTATGTTTTTTTAGAACTACTTTGGGCAATTATATGTCAATTCCAAAAAAAAAATCTAAACATTGCAAGTACCACCATACATTTTTTACACCCAGTACATATGGGCAGATGTTAACCAGCACAACTCTTAGGTTTATGAGTTCGACTAGATGTATAATGAACTACGTACAGCCATTCATAATTCTGATTCACAAGTTTTGCCATCTCATTTTAAAGATGTATGCTGTTTTATGTATACCACTATGAAGCTGCTGATATATAAATAATTTCTAACCTGTGCTTTACTGTTCTCAGCTATCTTCTTTGGAGAAGTTAAGGCAGATGCAATGGGTAATTTCAAATCATGTGGAGTATATTTCTTCCATTTTTTCTTAATTTCCTAAAAATATATAATCTAAGTTCTAATACAAATTTTGGTCTACTCCACTTACATCTTCAAAATCAACGGCTTCTTCAGAAAAATCGCAGAATGACCTTTTCTTTCCAAAGGCTGTATTTGCCTCTTCATTTGCCAGATGCTATAAAAGAAGACAAATTACTTTCATTTTTGTTTTTAAATTGGAAGAAGCCAAGCAAATTGGATAAATAAAAATAATGGGTAGACACTTACATTTGAGGGTCCTGCAATTTCCTCAAAACTGTTTACTTCAGTGTCCACGCCATTTTCTCCATTTGTATCCTGAAATAAAACGATTATGGCTTGTGATAAAGCAAGAAACACATTAAATTCGTGATATTTAGACAAATTTTACACTACACAGAAATAACGTAAATACTTACACTGATACTGATTATTTCAAAAACATTTTCTGTCATATCACTTGAAGATTTGATTGGGACTCTTATCATCAGAGTCGAAAGGATTGGGTAGCCCGTGAATTGTTTTTTCGTTAATAATTGATATTAACACTTCATCTATAGGATCCCATTTTATTGTTGGCATTGTGCCACCTCCTGTTAAAAATGTTTGCTTCTTGTGTTCGGCTATTTTTCTTCGTAATTCCTTTTTTTTATTTTCATATAACATTTTAAGCGATTCTGCTTTCCTGTACTGTGTGGTTGGAGACGTTGAATTATACTCTTTCTCTATTTCACTCCAGGCACTACTTTTGGCTATTACAGAAGCCCGATCTGTTTTTTTATCCTCCAGGATCTCTGAATACCGACATACTATCACATTAAATAAATGCAGCTTTTCATCTTGTGTAAAATTCGGTTCCCTTTTCTTCTCCATTTGTGAGCTAAATACAAAATTACTGTTAAAAAACAGAGATAATTCAAAAAACGTAGCCTCCACTAATGGACAGCCTAAGTCTGACGTCACAAGGGGCGTGTTTTAAAAAATCTTTCCAAACAAAAATAAATTGCATTGAAAATCCCATAAGAGATTTTTGCAAGCATTGCTACACGTTTATAAGCGACAAATAAGCAATTTCTTCTGATTATTTATATTTTTGGTGATATGATTGATCCATTTACAGCCACAGATAAGAGGTAAGTGTTTCCTGAAAATATTTAATCGCCATCTGAAAAAGTTTGAGGTTATGTTATTGTTGTTTACATTATTGTTTATTAAGACATAATTGTTAGTTTATTGTAAAATAAAGCTTGTGGTAGTGTTTATTTATTAATATAAAGTAAACCCAGTCTATAGCCTAAATAATTTATATTATAGATTCAATATCGGCTAAAGTGGTTACGTATTTTGTTACCCGAACAGAAAATTTTCAAGTTTGTTGTATTTCCTGCAAAGATAAAAGAAAGGAAAGCTCGGACATCACTAATAAGGTACCTAATACAGCAAATATTATTATGTTAAAAAGGGGTAAATGCCTTGGGAGTCAAACCATGTCCTATGGATGCAATTTGATTCAGATCGGAGAAGTTCACACTATGATGAAAGACAAA
Organism: Polydrusus tereticollis; assembly: GCA_963920685.1. Taxonomy (NCBI): domain Eukaryota; kingdom Metazoa; phylum Arthropoda; class Insecta; order Coleoptera; family Curculionidae; genus Polydrusus; species Polydrusus tereticollis. The sequence goes on along the minus strand of OY987332.1, from coordinate 80,596,158 downwards.
AGTTATAATATTGTGGTAATTTAAATTACCTACTATCATAAATTTTTTTATATACTTCATGCAAAATAATATTTTTCTAATTTTGACATATAAAGTGACACTTTTTAAAACTGATTGACATTATGAAATGTCTTACTTTTTGTAACTAGTTGCATAAAGTAAAATTTTATGCAATTGGTGACGAAAAATGTATTTCAAAATTAGTGACAAAAAGAATTATTCTATTTATTAAACTGTTATAATACAAGTTAAAAACATAAATTATAAATTAATTAATTATTATAAATATTGATAACACAATTATTGCAATTATTCAAATTAATTCCCGACGACATATTTTTTTCATTGCTCGAACTTGCTGTTATTTGGGAAGCGACGCACATTGCATTAGATGTTTCACCAAATATTTCTTGCGCTATAAGTTTTTTATTATTCATGGAATTTTCAACATATCCCTCCGCAACAGAGCTAGATTTCCAACCTCCGTGCCTCTTTAATTTTAAAAGATCAGCGCCACTGTCTGCTAGGAAAGTGGCAGAGCTTCTTCTGAAGCAGTGGCCAGTATATAGAACAGGATTTGAAAGACCAAGAAATGGTGCAATAACTTTTGGCAGACTGCTAAATGTGTTAATTCCCACAGGATTTCTGGTACATTTTCCATTCGCATATTTTACAAAAAATCTGTTGTGTTTAAGAATCTGGGGACGCAACTTAATATATTTTCTTAATATTTCAACAAGATTCGTATTTTCAATGTCTCCAGTGGTAATTGCACACTGCCGTATAACTTTTGTTTTTGAAGGTGGGATATCAACACGAAAATGGCTTCCTTCGTCTATAACATTTTCAACTGGAAGAAATGTTAATTCTGCTTTTCTGCATGCTCCTGCCATTCCAATTATCATTGCAACCTTAGCCATTAAGTATTCTTTGTCATCAGCTTCCAATAAAAATTTGGCAAAATCTTTTTTAATAAAAACTTTTGACTTTTTAGCACTGTACCCGTCCGCTTGCCTTTTAATATATGCTACCAAATTTGTATATTTTTTAATATCAATATTCCTTTTCAGATTTAGTTCAGACCTTAACATTGAGTAAAGTGTCCATAATGTGGAAACTTTTAGATCTTTCTTACCCTCAAAATATGCAAGTAAAACTTTCTCATTAACATGTTTAATTTTCTTCTCATCACACCACGTAACAAATTTTTCGTATGCCAAATCATAAACTGCCTTTGATGTTTTGGGAATTACTGATAATAGAGCATTACCTGCTGCCTCTTCAATATCGCTTGATAGCTCTTCAGAACTTGAATGACTCATTTTTTAAAAATAAAACTAAAAATATATCAATCTCGATAAAAACCTTCCGTCTAGACTTTTTTACAAAATGTCAAACTGACAACTAACATGAAGTAACAGCAACAATAGCTATTTATGCCATCAGTTATATGTCAAAATTAGAAAAACTAAATTTATGTTTTCCAAATTTTTATCAATTATATTAAATTTTATTTTTTTATTACTTTCTTCAAAATTAGAAAAAATCTTGTATGCAATACGTTACGAAATGAAATTTTGTGTAACTTGTGAGTTTTTGCGAAACTCACTTCGTTCGTTCCGCAAAAATCTCACGCGTTACACAAAATTAGGCATTTCGTAACTGATGGCATAAATAGCTATTTAATTGTAGATTATACTAAACAAAAAATGCAACACAATATCTGCCAACTGTTTATGTTCTAGCAGGAATAAAATATCATCAACTGCATTATTTGGATACTACTACCTATCAGTCACTGATAAGAAGTGCCTTCGAAATGCCCAAAAAACTAAATCCAGTGAAGTTAAAACAGCTGAGGAGCTATATCCCAGTAAGCCTTATTCATGCAGCTATGGATCTTCAGATTGATCAGCAATTTTAAAAATACTGTAGACCTTAACAACATTTGATGTACTGAAATTATAAAAATTTAAACAAATATTTATTGTTATTTTTATTACATTGTTTTATAATCTACATAATATATATTTCAAATTAACTGTATTAGGTATATCATTGATATCCCTGTGCATACATAAGGATATGAGAATAGTTGTAACTAAAGCGTACTAAAAGTTTTTAAAGGTTTTTTTGAAATTTCTTCCAAATCTTGTATCAAAAAATACTTTTCTGCTTCTAACGATGCTCCTAAAGCACGAGTCAATATCTTCGGTAACATCTATCTGCTCACTTCTTTTCTAAAAATAATTTAATATAATGTTGGCCTTGCTTTTCTATTAAAAGTTAAATCAAACTATTAAATGTACACATTTTTTACTTTAGTTTTTAGGAACGTGAATACATTTTGTATAATAAAAGCTATAACATACCTTTTTTCTGGATATGTAATGCTAAATTGCCTTTTAGCGCTGAACTCAAATATTGTAGCCCTATTCTTTCTGTTATTGTGCCCAAAATGGCAGGTACAAACCAAAGAATGTTGGGAAGGTTCTCTGCTCTATCTTGACTTCTACCATTGTAAAGCAAATAATGGTTCAACTCCAAGGCGTTTATCCCTTTTTAACATAATAATTGTTCTATTATGTACCTTATAAGATGCTTATAGGTGATGACCAGGCATTCCTCTCTTCTATCTTTGCAGGGAATATAACAAACTTGAAAACTTTCTGTTCGGGTAACAAAATACGTAACCACTTTAGCCAATATTGAATCTATAATATAAATTATTTAGGCTATAGACTGGGTCTATTTCATATTAATAAATAAACACTACGACAAGCTTTATTTTACAAAAAACTAACAATTATGTCTTAATAAACAATAATGTAAACAACAATAACGATAAACGAGGCGTGCATTTCCATAACGTTGTAAGTGCCAAATTATAAATTTTTCAGGAGAAGTAAGAAACAGTTTTGTGCGAAACATGTTTATATCTTATGATGTAACATATTGGAAATGGATAACTTTAAAAGGATTATATAATACAAACATAACTTAAATGAATGCTAAACAAAGCCTACTTAAAAAAAAATTACCAAAGATCAATCTGAGGTCAAAACGTTTTAAGTGCCAACAGGTTTGCAAGTTAAAACGTTGGAAGTGCCAGATTGTTAAGCACTGTTTTCTACAGCAGAAACTTGATCTGTGGGACTTAATTTTTCTTGAAAATATTTCTTAGCTTCACCGTGAAGATATGGAAGCATTTTTCCAATATCCGCTTTCTTTTTTTCCGGAATACCCAAGTGAGTTCTAGTTTTTTGAAGCTGTATGTTTTTAAAATCTTCTAATGAAACTCCAGATTTGAGAATATTAGCCTGACTCCATCCAGAAATCTCGCTGTGTCCTGTCGCCACCATTACCGTACCGAATTTTTCTTTCGTAAGACGAAGCTGCGTCGCTGATGAAATTCCTAACTTCTTTGTATTTAGTTTGTCACGGGCAATGGTTTTAAAATCATAAAAATCCTCAACCACCATGCATGTGAATGGATTTTTCTGTGCCGCACTAGTAATGATGTTAACGACATTCATCAGTGTATAAGCTTTACACACTTTTTTACGTTTTTCTATGATTGCGAAGTCTCTGTCGCAACTAAGGAAAGTGTGTCCTTTCACGGGAAATTTATGAATAATTTCATCAAAAACATTATTGGCCAGCAGAGTCAAATACATGGCGATCATGAACTGATTCTTATTTTGTCCTCCGCAATTGTCTGACCACAAAATAAGCTTTTTCTTTTCGTGGTTGCCAATTTCCTTAGTAAGGTAAGTATATAAACAGGAGCTAATTTCCAAAGAACCCCTTCCCCCAAAGTCCTCGGTTCATAAACACATGAATCCTTTTTCTGTGATGGAATCGTGGATACCTAAGTTACACACTGCAAGCTGTTGTGAATAGTACATTTCTGAGTGGGTTAATTGAGGAATATACATTTGCTGCTGCATATCAATGGAAATAACATAACACTCACTTGTACGTGCATTTTTGGTCTCATTCGACATTGCTTTTGTAGCAGCCTCTGCTCGCCGATGGTGAAGTTCCTGTTCCATAACGGCGGCTTTATCTCCTGCTTTTATTTGAACAGCCAAACTATCACATGTGGAGCATGTATCTACTCTGGGCCGTGCAAAAGATAAGTTAAATTTGGATATAAAAATTTCGTTGTACCATTGCCTAGTCACTGGTGGTTTGTTAGGCGGCTGGTATTCGGCACAGTATTTTTCTAAAAATCCACGGTACATCCTACTCACGTTTAAATCTGGTGACAAGAATAGCTTATCCGGGGTTTTCGCTCTTGCGTAGTGGCTCTCAATTTGTGGAAAACTTTCAATATGCTGTATGATTTTGTTAGTCCAGGCAGACTTGGAAAAATTTTGTCGAGCCCCTCCTCGTTTTTCCGACATGTCCATTTTACCATTAACAATTTTTTCTCCCAAAAGTTGCACTCTTCTTGCAGTTACGGCAAATGTACTGCAAAATGTTTTAAGGCAAACTCTTACTTCGGAACCTCCAGGCAAAACTAAATGGTAAGTAAAAGAGTGCTTTCTCCTACTTTCACTGGGATGATCGTACCGTCCATGACGTCTCCTTTTGATCAGTTGTGGATGAATAAACCTTTGTAGGTAACTCTGCTGCTTACTATAATCGGACATTTCATAAAAATGGTTGAACAACTCAACCAGGTATTCTAGTCTTATGGATCTACATGCTAGTGGGCATTTGCATTTTACCTAAAAAAATTGCTTTATTTACATTTTAACAAAAGCAATTATTTAACGTTTATTTAAATAGGTATTTTACACCAAATTTACCTCAGATGGAGGAATTCTCTTTGGAACAATTGCTTTAGTGCGTAGCGAAACATATTCCGCGCCAGAGTTTCTCATTTTCTTGGTTTTGTTTTTTTTTCCAGCTATCCTGACATCTTCTTCTTTTCTTGCAACGTTTCTCTTTATTCTCGTCCATATCAGCAATAACAACTAATTATGTTGAAACCCAACAAAACACCTCCAAATAAAAATAATTTGTTAAGCAATGCATCACACTACGTTTAACACAGTTGCACAGAGGTCCTTACAACGTTACGCCTTGCACCGTCACTCTACCCCCCACTTTTCACGCAGTCGCTAGCGCTATCGACTCAAAATAAATTTTAGGCGATGAAACATGGCACTTACAACTGATTGCCTATAAAAAACAATAATAAAGCACATTGGCACTTACAACGTTATGGAAATGCACGCTTCAAAACAATAATGTAAACAACAATAACATAACCTCAAACTTATTCAGATGGCGATTAAATATTTTCAGGAAACACTTACCTCTATCTGTGGCTGTAAATGGGTCAATCATATCACCAAAAATACAAATAATTAAAAGAAATTGCTTATTTGTCTCTTATAAACGTGTAGCAATGCTTGCAAAAATCCCTTATGGGATTTTCAATGCAATTTATTTTTGTTTGGAAAGATTTTTTAAAACACGCCCCTTGTGACGTCATCACTAAAGGTACATTTCTAATCACTTCGCTGGCGGAGTCGTACTTCAGCACGCGCGCTAGGCATTTGAGAATTATACGATCAAACGAACTTATGAAGTTCGATCGTAAGTTTATGAACGCCTCGTCCGAACAGATCACTAGGTAGTACAGCCTTTCTGTGCTTTGGCCACGATTTTTAAAGAGGAAGAAGATTTCCGCTTCTTACGTCCCTTGTGCCATTCTGTCATTATGTTCAAAGTTTGAGAAAAAGTGCGCGACTTAGCTTTTGGGAGGGAGAGGTATGGGAGTGATCTGTTCGGACGAGGCGTTCATAAAATTACGATCGAACTTCATAAGTTCGTTTGATCGTATAATTTTATTTCACGCCTCGTCCTCCTGATCACTAGGTAGTATTTTAAAGAATATGCACTTTTGTCTCAACATTAGGAGAAAAACCCCAATAAGTTTTTAACACCAATAATTTAATAATATAACTAAGGCTTCAATCATAACGTTTGTAATATATATATTTCCACGTATTGTAAATGAACCAATTCTAACATGTTGGTTGAAACACAAACAAATAATAAAAAAACACTTAACTAAAAAAGGAAAAAACAAAGGACCATAACATTGTCACTTATTACACATTACAACTAATATGTTTTTTAAAAAACCCATAATTTTTTTCTTTTCCACTTACTCCCCCAAAAAAACTGTTTTTCCCAACCTCAGCGGGTCATTCAGAGGAATATTATAATGCTGCATAAAAGTCTGCGATTTTTTCAGTCCATCCTGCTGTTCTTCGTATAGTTTGGAGCGTAATTCCCCTTCTCAACGCCGCCGAGGTGGCTGCGTGCCTAGTTGAATAACCGCCAAATGTTTTATTAATTCCAGCCTCATGTATTGTTTTCCTGGTCCACCTACTTATAGTTTGAGAGGAAACAGTGATGTATGGTTTTGATATAGAAATAAAAAGGTATTCCTGGACCTCCCCCCTGTAAGCCGATGTTCTTTCTATATAACTGATAAGTGTGCTTGCTACACAGACCTCATCCCTCTCAGGTAGAAATGGAATTTGCAGACAGGGCTGTAAATTATTTTTTAAAGAAGATGTTTTTATAGGATCGGTGATGTAGATCTGAATTTTTTCTCGCTCAATAATTATATTTTCTACTTTTATTAAAGCCAAAGTCTGCAACCTGTGCGCAGTAACCAGAGCTAAGAGGGTCGTTAGTTTTCTGGTAAGCTTTTCTAAGCTAAGTGTGTCATTTGGATACCAACTACTCAAGAACCTTAAAACAGTTTCAGGATCCCAAGTGCTATTATACTTGCGAGCCTGGGGCCGCATTCTGATTATGCCTCTCATCCATCTAGAAATTAGGACATTTTTACCTATATTTTCCTGTGATATCAGTGACAACGCTGCACGTATATTGTTGAAACTTCCATATTTGTAACTCTTTTCTTTGTACTGTTTCTGCAGGTAAAGCAACACTTCACGAACTGTTCCATTATACGGATCAATGTGTTGTTCATAACAGTAACTCCACCAAGATTTGTACACAGTCTCATATTGTCTCCTCGTAGATGGTGCCAATGATTCTAGAAACATGTCAGTAGAGTCCTGAGGTGCACCTTTTTTATAAATGCTTGGCGGACAATTTCGCTGCAACCAGGGAAAAATTCTTCGGTAATGGGTTGTATTGGAACCTGCAAGGGGATAGTAATAAATCATCAGAATGTCTTATGTGTAAGGGTTCGCTAACCATCAATTCCTTAAATAGTGGGAACCATGGCTGCCCCACCCAACAAGGAACAACAAGAATGCCTTCCGCATGATCATTTTTGATCTTATTTAGTACACGTAGTATTTGTGAAAATGGTGGAAAAGCATAAAAATACATATTTCCCCATGATATTGTAAAAGCATAAAAATACATATTTCCCCATGATATTGTAAAAGCATCAACCTTCCAACTGAACGGATCTGGCAACCAAGAAACAAATTTTTTACACTTTGTGTTTAAATGAGAAGCAAATAAATCTATTTCTGGGGTGCCAAATGATTTTAGAATATTTTCGAAATATATCGGGTTTAATTCCCATTCAGTCTCTGTAATTTTTGTGCGTGTCTCAGAGTCTGCAACTTTGTTGTCAGTTCCTTTTATGTGTAACGCCCTAATAAAAATATCTTTGCTTTCACACCACTGCCATATTTCTTTAGATAGTTTATTAAGTTCTGGATAGCGAATACTCCCCATTTTGTTCACATAATAAACAGCAGTGGTGTTATCAGTGCGAATTAAAATATTACACGACTTATGATCCTTTGCAAAACATTTTAGTCCATAGAATACAGTCAGTAATTCCAGCTGGTTAATGTGACGTTTTTCTGAGGAAGACCAGAACCCGTGTGATTTTTTGCCCTGGCAATAAATTCCCCAACCTTGCAGACTAGCATCAGTAAAAATTTCGATTTTAAAATTATCTTGCTTTATTTTATTACTTTTATGTAACACATTGTCTTGCCACCAATTTAATTCCTGCGACATATTTTTGTGAGGTAAGACCATTTTCCTATTATAATTTAATTTATTTTGTAGTAATGCCAAGTGCTTAACCCTCTCAAAATTTTTAATATAAAGCCAACTGTATTTTAATGCAGGACAAGCTGAAACTAAAACCCCTATAAATTTTGCAAAAAATCTGATTTTACATTCATGAGTGTTTTTTATCTTTTCAATTAATGACCATATCACTAATCTTTTCTCCTGAGGTAGACTTATACTCATATGGCTACTATCAAGTACAACGCCCAAATACTTATAAGTAGTTGATGGGGTTAAGCAACTTTTTTTGTAATTTATTGAAAACCCTAAGTTAATAAGTGTATTGAGCACAAAATGTTTGTTTTCCTCACACTTATTTCTATCTTTACTTATTAGTAAAATGTCATCGATATAGATTATTAAGGTTATGTCCAGTTTCCGAAAGTATGTAACCACTGGCTTCATCAACTTTGTAAATATGAAGGGAGCAACAGAAATACCATTTGGTAATGCATTAAATTGATAAATTTGATTCCTAAATTGAAATCTGAGATATTTCTTAAATTTCTTGTGAATCGGAACAGAGTAATATGCATTTTTAAGATCTATTGTAACCATGTAAGAATTTTTGTCCAGAAGTCGAGTGGCAGAGCGAATGTCCTCCAATTTAAAATGATGTGTCTTAATAAATGAGTTTAACCCCTTTAAATTTAGAATAAATCTTTTTTCACCATTTTGTTTAGTACGTAAAAAATATGGAGACAAAAACTGGTTTCTTGTTGGTTTACACTTGCTAATGACACCTGATTTTTCTAACTGCAATATGGCTGCCTCGAAAACAGATTTTTGAGTATCCACACTTTTCCGAAAAAAGGAATTTCGATTTGGCCTTTCTGAAAAAGGTATTTTGATGCCTCTCACCCAACTTAAAACCAGCTTATTGGATGTCAATTCGGCCCAAGCCTTAATTTTATCAGAAATAAATCCTGTACTTACTTTAATTTCATTTTTGCTTATGGTCTCCTCTGCCCACTTCTTTGCTTTGTCTCCATGCCCTGCCTCCTGGGGTACCTCGCTGAGCCCCTGGGATATTGTTCCGATATTCTCTGGTAGGTTCGTGGGAGATAACGTCCTTGTTGTCTCTGTCCCCCCCCCCTTTTGGTTGGATAAGACGGGCCTGGCCCATTTAAATGGTTCTGCCATCCAGGGGCTTTATTTCCATCCCTAGCTCTAATTTCGCTAGAAGAGCTTGCAATTTGTTTTCCGATCTTACATTTCTCAGCAAAATCTTTTCCAAATAAATATTCATCAATGTTGATTTTTGCCGCTACTTCCTGAGCTGTGGGGTTTAGCGAAAATTTTATATTATAAATTCTCGATTTAGATAGAGAAAAATGAACCTCGCATAGCATTTTTGCCGCATCACTAAGGTATGGCAACAATTCTTTCTTTAGATTTGCATTTTTCAGAACATATGTTAGTGAGTGTCCCATAGCTGTCAAGGCAGATGCTAACTGTCTTTGCAGAGATGCCTTGAAAGCATCATTTTTGCGAGATGATCTTGTGAGAATATTTTCTATTTCTTTATTGAGTTTTGGTGGCAATAGCTCAGGACAAGTACTTGGTGGGATATGCTTCTGTACTATTTCAGTCTTTTTCTCTTTTGTAATGCCGTTCCTAAACATATATTGCCATCTTGGTGTAACATCTTGATGAAAATTTACGTCAGACAGGGCTTTTGCCCTCGGATCTTCACCTAATTAGTTCCCAGATACTGAGCCACAAGGGCTCCTTGATCTGTCTTGCTTTCGTTTTCTCAAGCCACAAGGGCTCCTTGATCGGTCTCGCCTTATTTTCCTTGAATTGCAAGGGCTATCGGTACCATCGCTGGTCGATGACGATCGATTTCGTTTTTTGGCCACCTGGCCATGATACCCGGATGAAGTCGATCGCTTTAAAAGCAGTTTTTCCAATATCTCCAGCCGCTTATTCAGCGAATCCACAGACCTGGATCGAGAGCGACTTCTTTTCTTGCGTTTGCCCATTTTATAACATCTGAGCCTAGAAAAAACCTGAAAATTTTGAAAAATATCTGGTCAATTTTTGATTCTCTTACCTGTGGCCGACAGTACGAAAGACAGAATGAGAGAGTGGCACAAGGGACGTAAGAAGTGGAAATCTTCTTCCTCTTTAAAAATCGTGGCCAAAGCACAGAAAGGCTGGACTACCTAGTGATCTGGAGGACGAGGCGTGAAATAAAATAAACGTTGGCGTTTTCAATAAATTTTCGTCGGCGTGGCCGTGTCAACACGGACCAAATACCTTGCAAGCTGCAAAGTTTTTCGCCGGGTGCCAGCGTTTGACATGCGTATTAAGTCACCATCTGTCATATTTTGTTTACATATTCAAAAAATTTAAAGCTAACCTACATTTTTGGATGTTGTGCTTTGTTGAGTTTGATTTCGTTTCCTTTTTTAATATTAATTAACATTGTGGTGAACTCTCTTATCTGTTTTGTGTTGTGGTGGTAGAAACAGAATGGACGAACAGGAGCAGTTGTTTTCGTTTCTAGTTTTAAAGCTTCTGCTGATTCTCAAGAAAAGAGTTTTATTAGCCAACACAAAAGAAAATAGATGCAGGCCACGGAGACGGAAAAGATATGGGGTAAATCCAATTTTTTTGGCCAGGAAGCGCCAAGGATTTTATCACAACTTGATGGAAGAAGCCAGAATGAGTGCTCCTCACATAGGGTGAATGTGCCGGTTCTCGACCAGTTAAGACAAATTTCAAGTTCACTGAATCACAAAAAATATGTAAAATAAGTATATTAGCATTTAATTATTACTTTGTACTCCTTCAGAGTATCAAAAATTTGTTGGCAAATTAGGTTTTCTGTTCATATTACCAGAAAATCTGATAAAAATTCTGAAATAGAAAAATGCGCCATTTACCAGTTATCGACCAGAGCGTACAAATTTTCGACCACTAATGTACCGGTTTTCGACCAGTGGTCGAGAGTAATGATTCTGTGATACTCTCTTTCGACCACTACACAGAATTAAATATTAACAAAAAATAGTTAGGGTACGGATCCAAGTATCCTATTGAAAATATCGTCGGCTTACTTTCAATACCTCCTAAGTCCTTTTTACCAAATTATTCAGTAGACGAGAAAAACTATTTATTTTGGTCATAAAAAATGGAATAATATGGTTAATAATTTTTTTTTTTTTTAAGCGAAACTTGGTTTTATTGAAAGTGTAAGAAATCCCAACCTATTTATTAAGAAAAAGTTTAACTGATTTTTTTACTAGACATAGGAGGTTTTTACAGTATTTTTGTAAAATAATAAAAGACTTCGACGGTTTTTACAATTTTATTAGACAAGAAAACTTTTTAATAAATAATTCAAATTAGTCTTTAACATATGGCAAGGTGTCATAAAATAGATGATGATCTGATGGAATGACACTCTTCAGCTGCTGCAAGTGATCGTACTTTGATTTTTTAATGGGAACTTGCTTCTTATAAAGATTTTCCATTTTTCCATTTCCAAGATTTACATTTCTTGTTTTTCTTTCCAAAACCGCCCAGTCTGATGAAAATTCCAGTTTGTATTTATTCTCACAACCAGGAGAATATTGTAGAGCACACACATCTGTAACTGTTGGATCGCCTGGCTTTGATACCGATCTTATCGAATTGTAATTTTTTAAGTTCGAGAAATCTTTGAAAAAGGTATGACGAAGGTACTCTACCTGAAATGGCCGCGGATTCATTCTGGCCTCTTTAGCAGCCGATATGTAACAGGCTGGTGAGTAAACCTCCCTGTTTTTAAGTTTCTGCTCTATACAAGAGTGCATACTATCGCATTCCATTTGCGTATGTCCTGATACCAAATATTTTTGAGTTATGGTAATGCTTTTAACGTTTAGCTAAATGTAAAAGGGCGTTGGAAAGTGTACAGTTTCTGTTCTGGTAAGAACAGCCGTCACTATATAAAATAACTTCTTCACCAGGTTGAATTTGAGCATATGTTGCCAAAAAGTGATAAATGATGGATGAAAACTCATTAGCCGTGACGTGCCCTTCTACCTCATTCCATATAAAACAGTAGCCATCTTTTGCTTTAAGGTTATAGAGAGTAAAGTTATGGACGACCAACTTTTTCTTGTAGTAAATCGCAGACGCCTTTAACATTGGACAAAGTAAAGTTGCCTGTAAGTCCATTGTGTAAACATGCTGGGCGATTTCTTTATCCATAGCACTACAATTGCCGTTGCATTCAAACAGACATAGGAGGTTTTGCTTAACGTTTTCACGCATGGCAGACTTCGAAGGTTATGAAATTAATTCACAGATGTCGCCACAATTTTTCTGGACTACTATGGTTTTTCATGGGCGTGGAGAAAGCTCCAAACAACGTAGAAATATCAAAACCCCAAAAATCACTAATATCGGACTTATACCCGTATTTATAGTTCGTCCTCGAGGAAGCCTCGACACTTAAGGAGGCCTTAAGTGTCAAAACAGATTTTATAGACAAAAATTTGTTCTCAAGGATTCCTCAAGGAACTGTCAATATCGAGGAAGGTCTCGACGTACCTTGAGGCGTCCTCAAAGCAAAAAGTGTGACTTTGACACAAACTAGTTAGGTTAGGAGACCCCTAACGCTTTTTCTTTTTATAGGCAATTTTATTTTTGTGGTGTCTTATTTGTTTTGTGTAATAAGCATATGTCCAAATATTTTATAACTGCTCCCACCTACTATTTATAAAATGGATATAGAGGATTTTCTGGAATTTGTTAATTATTATGAAGAAATTGAGGAAGGACAGAATATGAGAATTCAAAAGCGATATATCAGAGATCAACACAATCCATTTGAGTTTTTCGAAAATAGCGACTTCAAAAAAAGATATAGATTCTCAAAGCATGTGGTTAGGGATGAAATATTACCCCTAGTAATAGATAGTCTTGAAAAAAATTCAAATCGTGGATTACCAATACATCCAATGATTCAGTTATTTACTGCTTTAAGGTTTTATGCAACTGGAAATTTTCAGGTAAGCTAATAAAACTAGAAAACTGGTGGTAAAATACTTGATATGTATTATTGTGTTTAGGTGGTTACTGGGGACCTGAGAGGAATTTCTCAGGCATCTGTTTCATTAATAATAAAGAGAGTATCAATTGCATTGGCTGAACATCTTGGAGAATATGTTTATTTTCCTGACAATATTTTGGAGCAGCAAAACAACTTGAGGGACTTTTATCGAATTGCTAACTTTCCCAGTGTAGCAGCATGTGTCGATGGTACACATATATTAATTAAAAATCCTGGAGGGGATATTGGAGAAGTCTTCCGTAACAGAAAAGGGAAATTTTCACTCAACGTTCAAGTAAGTGTTCAGTTCATACTTCGATAGCAAAAATGTGATTAAAATTTGTCTGCAGCAATAGGTATCATTGTATAATACAGGTACCTACCTTTTTTAGGTAGCCTGTAATCCCAATATGGAAATTATGGATATTGTGGCAAGACATCCAGGTTCAACACATGACAATGTAATTTTTAAAAGAAGTGCTCTGAGTGTTCGATTTGAACAGAATGAAATACCAGGTAAATTAATAAAAGTGAAAACACTGCAGTTTTGTGTCTCTTAAGGTAATCCTGCAGAAATGTTTGATTACAACTTTGTATTTTGTCACTAATTTTAAATAAGAAACTATTCGCAACTCATAAAAATAAATATACGTAGTTACAAATTTTACTGTTGTACATGTTATACTTACAGAAAAATATTATTTATTTAACTTAAGAATGATGGATAAAACAGGTAAGCATCTACAAGAAATATTTTGTTTTTAGGTTTGATTTTGGGTGATAATGGATATGCGTGCAAACCTTACCTTTTAACGCCAGTTCTAAATCCGATTACAAGAGCCGAACGAAATTATAATCGAGCTCATATTAGTACAAGAAATATAATAGAAAGAGTTTTTGGTGTTTGGAAAAGAAGATTCCCATGCTTATCGAGGGGACTTCTGACAAATATTCAAACTTCAGTGGCTATTATTTGTGCCACTTCTGTTTTATATAATATTGGTATAAGAGCCAATGATATGATAAACGACAATGATGAAGACGATGTTGACCAAGATTGGATTGACAACATTGTAATCGAACAAGATTTGCCCGGTAACGGACTGGGATACAGAGCAACTTTTATTATTACTCATTTTTAATAAAAGGATACCTCACACAGTAAAAAATCTTTTATTTTTATTAATATAGGTATAGGTATAATGTACATTTTTTACTCTTTAAAATTATTCAGGAGTTCGGTTTTTCTCTCCCAATATTTTTTCTCGGCTTCTGCTGCCTGTTTTCTTATTAAGTGCAGCTCCTCTTGCTGCTCTATGGATTTCTTAACTTTCTCGATTCTAAGATCAGCTTCCTGCTCTATCAGAGAGGCTCTCTTATATGGTGAAGAGAAATTGTTTCTTTTCCTCTTCGATCCTACTGATGGAGTTAAGAATTTGAGACTTTTTCTTGGCGATATCAATATACCTACAAAAAAAATTTTGACTTACTTTATGTGCTATTGATAAAAATGTTACCTAATTTCAATAATATAAGTATACTTGCGGTTAGATAAAACATCCTTATTTTCATGTGCTTTTTCTTCTAATTGATATGATATATTTATTGCAGAATTATCTGCAATAAATATATCATTATTCAAAACTTTCTCATCTTCCACAGTACTTTTCTCAGTATCTAAAAATGTAATTTTATTTTTTATCAAGAGAAGATAAAAAAGTATTCAGGTACCTACTTCTTTTAATGATTACACTGGTACTGTCCCATGGGTTCTCTAGCGTGTAACCAATTGTAGGAACTATTTGTCGCACAATCTCGTTCATTGGGTCATTATCCTCTTCTGGTGGTGGGCCCCACCCGTTTGAATTAATTGTTTTTTGTGTTCTGAATCGGTTTTTCTGGTTCTGCAATAATACATGTTATTGAAACATACACTGACTCTACAGAGTAACCGTGAAGCCAATATATTCAACATTTACCCACAGCATGCCAAAAATGGTTGCAAAAAAAGCCTTTACCTCTTGTTAATAATAACTTACCTTTGCTTAAGATTATCCCACAACTTTTTCAGCTGTTTATCAGTCCTCTTCGTCACGTCATTTGCGTTGTATAGTTCAGCAATTTGCTTCCATGCAGCATTTTTTTTTGGCAAATTGGTGGCATCAGTTTTCTTATTTTCAATAATTAATTTAAATTTATCTACTAAACTCATTAACAAAACTTTCTCTCTATCGAGGGGACTTCTGACAAATATTCAAACTTCAGTGGCTATTATTTGTGCCACTTCTGTTTTATATAATATTGGTATAAGAGCCAATGATATGATGAACGACAATGATGAAGACGATGTTGACCAAGATTGGATTGACAACATTGTAATCGAACAAGATTTGCCCGGTAACGGACTGGGATACAGAGCAACTTTTATTATTACTCATTTTTAATAAAAGGATACCTCACACAGTAAAAAATCTTTTATTTTTATTAATATAGGTATAGGTATAATGTACATTTTTTACTCTTTAAAATTATTCAGGAGTTCGGTTTTTCTCTCCCAATATTTTTTCTCGGCTTCTGCTGCCTGTTTTCTTATTAAGTGCAGCTCCTCTTGCTGCTCTATGGATTTCTTAACTTTCTCGATTCTAAGATCAGCTTCCTGCTCTATCAGAGAGGCTCTCTTATATGGTGAAGAGGAATTGTTTCTTTTCCTCTTCGATCCTACTGATGGAGTTAAGAATTTGAGACTTTTTCTTGGCGATATCAATATACCTACAAAAAAAATTTTGACTTACTTTATGTGCTATTGATAAAAATGTTACCTAATTTCAATAATATAAGTATACTTGCGGTTAGATAAAACATCCTTATTTTCATGTGCTTTTTCTTCTAATTGATATGATATATTTATTGCAGAATTATCTGCAATAAATATATCATTATTCAAAACTTTCTCATCTTCCACAGTACTTTTCTCAGTATCTAAAAATGTAATTGTATTTTTTATCAAGAGAAGATAAAAAAGTATTCAGGTACCTACTTCTTTTAATGATTACACTGGTACTGTCCCATGGGTTCTCTAGCGTGTAACCAATTGTAGGAACTATTTGTCGCACAATCTCGTTCATTGGGTCATCATCCTCTTCTGGTGGTGGGCCCCCACCCGTTTGAATTAATTGTTTTTTGTGTTCTGAATCGGTTTTTCTGGTTCTGCAATAATACATGTTATTGAAACATACACTGACTCTACAGAGTAACCGTGAAGCCAATATATTCAACATTTACCCACAGCATGCCAAAAATGGTTGCAAAAAAAGCCTTTACCTCTTGTTAATAATAACTTACCTTTGCTTAAGATTATCCCACAACTTTTTCAGCTGTTTATCAGTCCTCTTCGTCACGTCATTTGCGTTGTATAGTTCAGCAATTTGCTTCCATGCAGCATTTTTTTTTGGCAAATTGGTGGCATCAGTTTTCTTATTTTCAATAATTAATTTAAATTTATCTACTAAACTCATTAACAAAACTTTCTCTCTATCCGAGTAAATCTTTCGCTCCTTTTCTTCATATTGACTTTCCCCTAGAATTGAATTGCACAATTTAAGTATTTTTTTTTTCTCAAATTAAAATATTTATCATTTTTACCTTTATCCATAATATCCAGTCACAAATGCACGGTACAAATAAAAAAAAATAACGCTAAGCTTATTATTAATTTCAAGTAAATAAAATAACACAAAACCATAAAACAAATCACAAAACAAATAAGAATGAATCACGTGTTAATAAAAAATAAATTTAGTGGGGTTATGATGTTTCCCACAGAACGTGAAAATTATGTCCCCCTCTTCTTTTCGGTAATTTTACAATGTTGCCAAATATTACAAATCCTTAAGGTGCTCCTCATGTAAGGAAATGCCAAGGATCAATTATAAAACAAAACTTGAGGAATACTCGAGATTTTCCTTCAGGAAGGAAGCCTCAAGGCATTTTTTAAAGAACGACTATAAATACCGGCATTAGGAGGTTTTGATAGTAAGCCGACGATATGGTACTTAAACAAAAAATATAAAAGTAAACTAAATATATTACTAAGTCACAAAAAAAAAACGGAAATTTAGTTTTCCAAATTAAATGAAAAATAATGTAAACAATAAGGTATATACTAATTAAGAACACGTGAAGCAAATGTATTCTTTTCTCGCTGCTAAGTCATATGGTATGCCTAGAAATTCTGTGCATTTCATATGAAACCATTTCGTACACTTATCACATCCAATATTCTTTTCGTCTTTATCTTCGATGTCACTAATTAGATCTTCATCACAAGCAGAACATTGCAATTTTCCATTTCTAGTCGTTTCATTCTCGTTCACCTCTTTGGTATGCTTGTTAGATTTTGCTCTTGTTTTAAGGACTGCTCTTTTCTTAAGGGCTGCTCTTTTCTTAAGAGCATTTATTTTTTCCCGATTTTTAGCTTGAGCTTGTTTCTCTTCCCGTTTCTTCTTTGTTTCTGATTCTTTTTGAGTATTTTCTTCGTCCTTCATTGCTACCTTTACTCTCCAAACCTTAGATGAAATCGCACTAGGAAAGTTATCTTTAACTTTCCTGTTTTTCGCTGTTGGCTCAAGTGGTTGTGGGAGAAACAAGTGATTATCCAGAATTGAGAGTAAAGTATTTCTTTTAAACGATGGTGAAGGGACAAATTCTAGACTATTTGGAGCGTCAATTGAAGAGTTCCGATTTGTCTCTTGGAGTCTCAATTCTAGCACAGGTTCTGGGAACGGTTGATCATTTGGAAGGTTTCTAGGTATTTCTCTGATGTTGGATTCTAAACCAGGTGGGGAAAGTTGATCATTTGGAGGCAATTCGCATGTCTCTTGGAGACTGGATTGTAAAGAATTTGGAGGCATCTCGTCGATCTCTTGGATACTGGATTCTAAAGCAAAGGAAGGTTGGTCATTTGGAGGCAATTCGTCTGTCTCTTGGATACTGCATTTTAAAGAAGGTTGATCATTTGGAGGCATCTTGTCTGTCTCTTGGATACTGGATTGTAAAGAAGGTTGATCATTTGGAGGCATCTCGTCGATCTCTTGGATACTGGATTCTAAAGCAAAGGAAGGTTGGTCATTTGGAGGCAATTCGTCTGTCTCTTGGATACTGCATTTTAAAGAAGGTTGATCATTTGGAGGCATCTCGTCTGTCTCTTGGATACTGGATTGTAAAGAAGGTTGATCAGTTTTAGGATTGCTGTCAGTATCTTGGAGAATTGATTCTAAAGTATAGGAAAACGGTTCGTCGCCATTCAGGTCCAATGACTTACGTTACGGACTTAAAGACAAATCTTTTTAAAAAAGGATTTTATTACTGCTAAGGTTACAATATGACTGAATTACATTTGTTTTTGATTTAATTTATAAGTTCTGTAATATTGTGTAAGCGAAATATAATATTCTGCTAAATGAGCAGGTCTATGGGAACATAGCTCCTCCGCCCTTAGACAAAAGCATACCCTTAAGGGTGTGATTTTTGAAACTGAAACACGCAATAATCAAAAATTAATAAAATTATACAAATTATATAAAAGTAGTTTAAACTATGATGTCCGTATTTTCATGGGCTTCAGAGTGTTTCTTAAAGTACCTATTTATAAGAAATTTAGAGCCTAAATAAAGACAAAATATTGCAATAAACAAATATAGTAAAATAGTCCAAAAACTGGTATGGTTTATTGATATGGGTGTGGTCATCTCATTGATTTTTTTTCTTTGTTCTTGGAGGTTGGCTTCAATTTCTTTTGTTGCTTTAAGATTTACAACATTGAGGTCAAGCGTGGGTGGATTAAAGATGATTTCATCTTTTTGGTAGTAATCATCGGAAAGGTCCAATTCTGGTAAGGAAATGCCTTTATAAGTTAGTTGATTTGGTTTATATGTACGCAGGATAAACGATTTTATTTGGAGGCTGCATTGATTGGAGGCTTCGATTAGGTATGATCCAAACAGTGGTCTGTTGTCCTTTGAATTTTTACATGATATTGGTGCAATCAAACGATTAGGGACTGTGACGATCCATTTTCCATCGATGATTCTTGTTATCTGGACTTCTTGTAGTTCTACATGAAACGGCTGGCATGTAGTGGTATTTGATTGATAGGTTATCAATTGAACGGCACATGGAGGGGCATTGCTAACGTAGGCTATGTGGGCTTCTTTGCAGAGGTATTCGTTTGGCAGCAATTGAGTGCAGATTTGGTCCATATATGAATATTTAGTATTGCTAAGTGCAAGGTAAGGTTTGTGTGGGAAGTTAAGGTAAAATCCGGATGATTGGTTACCAGGAATAGGTATTGGAAATAATTGATAATAATGGTAGATTTCTGATTCAACCAATGGTAACTCTAAAATAAACGTTATTACATTTTCTCTTGAGTAACTTTTTATTTCGATTATTTTTTCAAAATTCAATACGTTATCAATAGTGGCCTCTAAGGGAAGTGCGTCCATTACTAAGTGTGATTTAAAACCTTGTATTTCTTTAATAAGTTCTAAAGGATCAACAATTGAGTTGTGCAGTGTATTTAATTTAGCAAAAGAGATAGCTACTTCAATTTTTTCAAATATGTCAAATATGGCTTGATACATCATTGTTATTTGATTGATAATTACATGTGTTCGAAAGTATTGATGATCTGTATTTTGATGCAGAGCTACTTTTTTAATAGTCTGTTCTACTTGCAAGATTCTTGATTTAAGAATATATTGATTATGGGAAATATTCGAGACGGTATTTTGAAATGTATTAATAGATTTTTCTAAGATTGTAATTTGGTTAAAAGCTATTTCTTTAAGTTTGTTTTGATTCTTTTGCAGTTGCCTTATTTGCTTGTCATACTGTTCTGCGTCTGTTTGGTCGAGGTTACCTGTAATGCATTTTATTAAGGAACCAAGAGGGTTAAAAATTGCGCGTTTTTGTTTTTGTGTAATATTATTAAAACTAGGATTTATTTGTTTAATTTGATTTCCTATTTTCTTTTCTAATGATAGTAGTGGAATAAAGGAATTTTTATATTCGTCTCTATACAGGGTGTTGTTTTGAATACTATTCATAAGGCGTTTAGCAAACTTGTTAATAGTTTCAAATTCAATAATTATCGGATGCAAATTATATATTTGAATTAAGGACCAATGATTTGAACGAATTTTAGTAATACCTAATTTATAGGGAAGGAGTCCTGGGTACTTGTTTAGGTCATGGATTTTTATTTCGTTTGTTCCGCCGTCGATGAACCCGATCCATCTGGAACAATGGGCATTATTTTAGTTTCATTGATATGCACAATTTCGGTGCGGTTAGTTTTTGGGTTTTCGATTTCAATTTTACTGTTTTCCAAGATTCGTTTTAAGATAAATGGACCTAAAAATCGACGTTTTAATTTACCAGAGCGTTTATCTCCCTTTTTATAAACTTGAGATCCGATTACTAAATTTTGGGGTTTTTTATTTGTATTTATTTTGTCGATAACTTTTTGTTTAAGTTTTAGAGATTCTTCATGAATTTGGTTATAGAGAGCTTTGGTATTTGTTTGATGTGTATTGATATAATCCGCAAATACTTGAGCTGGTATCAATTTCATAGGGTCACGTGAGTCAGTATGTCCTAATACGATTTCGTATGGTGTGAAGTTTGTACTGGAATGGATTGTACTATTATACGCAATTACAGCATATGTCATAAGGGATGTTAAATCGGCTTTATCGTCTTTTTCTTTCAATATTCTTAAGTGTTCAATGAGCGTCGAATTTAATCTTTCAACTGGGGAATTTGATTCGTGATGGTATGGTGTAGTAAAATGTATTTTAATATTATGGGTTCTTAATAATTCTTCGATAACTTCGTTTTTAAACTCAGTTCCGTTGTCTGCAACAATTTGTTTCGGTATGCCGAAAAAGGAAAAGAAATGGATTAAGTTTTGGCATGCTGATACTGCTGTGCCGAAATATGGTAATGCCTGTCCGAATTTTGAGAATTTATCGATTATTACTAAAAACTTTTGTCTTTCTACCGTGAGTGTATCAATATGTAATATTTCAAATGGTTTAGATGGTGTTTCTGTTAATACGAGAGGTTGGTCTGGGGGTCTACGATTATATTTTGTTCTTTGACAAATTTCGCAATTATTTATAAATTTGGTTATATCCGATTTCATTGATTTCCAATAATAGTTTAATTTTAGGCGTTTAAGTGTCTCTTGTATACCTCGGTGATTTGTTTTTCCTTCGTGGGAAAATCTCATAATCATATCGCGTTCGTCTTGTGTTACGTTATTTATTAACTTTGTACATTCCACGAGTTTAAAATTACAAAAATGTCTTGTTAAAGCTTCCTGAAAATGTATGCGTAATTCTTTAGATAAGAAATGAATATAAGTAGTTTTATCTTTTAAATTTTCCTTGAGAAACTGCGTTATTATCTGAACATTACTTGGAATTGTCGCGTGAATAATGCGATTACCATCGAAATTTTCATACTTAGATTTAACATAGGCGTCGTAAGGGGATTTTTTCACAATAAACTGATTTAATTTATTATTGATTATTTCGTCTAAAATTGGGATTTCTGTCAAAGTTTCTTCAGCGGCTGCGCTGTGCGCTGTTCTTGAGGAACTTTTATTATCGGCATTAATAATTCGTATATCTTGAGTGACATTGATTTTAGGTGTTGTTGTCTCTAATTCTTCAAGCGTTCGACTAACATCGTCGGGATCTAGAATTTCGGGGTTAAATTGATTGTTATCTTCCAAAAATTTATCAATATCAATATCTATATCGCCGGGATTATTTTGAATGGATCGAGTTTCAAGTGCGTTTAATTGGATTCGCGATAAATTTGGAACTTTTTACCATACAGGTACGGTCGAAAATATTTACATGCCCAAACGATTGCGAGTAACTCTTTTTCTATTGTCGAATATTTTTGTTCTGTTTCATTGAGCGTGCGCGATGCGTAAGCTACTGGGTGATCATTAGGAGGAGTTGATTGAGAAAGTACGGCACCAAGCGCTATATTTGATGCGTCTGTGGTCAGTACGAAGGGTTGTGTAAAATCCGGGTATTTTAAGATCGGTGCGTTTATTAATAAATCTTTCAAGTGATTAAACGACTGTACAAAAGATACTGAGTGTTCTACTTTAGAGCCCTTTTTTAAACATAATGTTAATGGCTTAGAAATTTTAGCGAAGTTTTTTATGAATCGTCTATAATAACCTGCTAGTCCTAAGAAAGATTTTATTTCTTTTGGCGTTCGGGGTATTGGGAAATTTTTTACTGCATTAATTTTTTCTGGATTGGGTTTAACACCATCTTTTGTTATCTTATGTCCTAAGTAGTCGACTTCTTTATGTAGGAATTCAGACTTGTCCATTTGTATCTTAAAATTCGATTGACGTAAACGTTCAAAGATTGATTTGAGCCTTTCTATATGTTCTTGCAAAGATGTGGAAAATATAATGATGTCGTCTAAATACACTAGACAAATTTCATTTTGAAAGCCACGCAAAACGTTATTCATTACGCGTTGGAAGGTTGCTGGCGCGTTTTTAAGCCCGAAAGGCATTCTTTTATATTCATAGTGACCTGTATCCGTAGAAAAAGCTGTTTTAGGGATGTCATCGGGGTGCATTTCTATCTGATGGAAGCCGTTGGCGAGATCTAAAGTCGTAAAGTATTGTGCCTTTCCTAATTTATCCAATATATCTGCGATATTTGGAAGGGGAAATCGATCATCTATAGTGACGTCATTTAATTTTCGAAAGTCGCAAACAATTCGCCATTTACGCGTTCCTGAAGCATCTAGTTTCTTTGGTACTACCCAAATTGGGCTGGACCATGGCGAATTCGAGTGTTGAATAATGCCATCGTTAAGCATTTTTTCAATTTGAGTTTTTACTTCTATTTTGTGTACTTCCGGGTATCTATAAGTTTTTGTAAATATGGGCGTTTCATTAATTACATTGATTTTATGCTTGACTTGATTAGTAAAGGTTAATGGAGTTCCTTCACAGTAAAAGATATCTCTATATTCGTAACATAGATTGCGTATGGCTTTATATTCCTCGGAATTACAGTGACTTAATCGTAAATTTTTTAAATTTTGTTTTTGCATTTTATCGAAGTATTCATTGATTTCTAAATCGGTTTCCATTTTTTCAATAAAATTTATTTCGGTCTCTTCAATGATTTCGATTTGTAATGGTTCAAAGATTTCGATTTTTACGGGGTTTTCGCAAGGATTTGTTATTATTGTGAGAGCATAAGAGTTAGCAATTTTTACAAGAGATTCTGGCATCTCAGCCTTACCGAAATTTATATAGCTTAATAAACCTGTCCCATTCGATGCGTTAACTGGTATTTTAACTTTTTGCGACGTTCTCGGAGGTATTATTAATTTTGTCCTCTGTGAAAACGACTGTGTCGGCATATTATATGGAATAGGATTATTCTTAGATTGATAGTAAAGAGGTAAATGAACATTCGGTGTTTCCAAAATTAAATCGCTTAGATTGATTTTTGCTTTAATTTGGATAAGAAATTCGATACCTAATAAACCGTCAAATTTATCTGAAAAATCGAATAGATAAAATTTATGATTATCATTGGTTTTAAAAGAAGGAAAAATTGGGATGTCTATAACTTCGTTGTGAGTTGACATTGCGTGAGCAGTGCGTACAGTAAAATTTTCGTTAAAAATAAATTCAGAGTAAATTTGATATGCTAGATTTGGATTAATAAAACTTTTGCCACTTCCTGTATCAATAAGAAATTTTGCATTTATTTCGGGGATTATGATTACGGGGAGATCTAAATGTGTGTAATTGTTAAGGTATATTATGTTGTTTTGTCTATATTCGGGGGAATATGAAAATTTTCGTCATTACCGTTATCATGTTCATCATAAATGTTATCAAAGTAACTTTCTTGGTCAGTATAATATTGATCGGAATAATTATAGTCATTGAAATTTTGTGTGTCGTTACCTAACTGTTCGTAATTGGTTTCGTTTACTTTCGATGCGTCATCATCGATTTGATTATTTTCGGGTGTGTTAACTGATTGATTAAAAAGTTCTTCAGCTACCCAATTTCTTTGAGTTGGTGGGCGTTGAAAGGTATTTCCGCGTTGACCCGAATTAATACGCGTATTTCTACTCGATGTGTCCATCGGTTCCGGTATGTCACGTTGCATATTATTTCTGGGAATAGCCCCTGTACTATTGTTTTGGTTTGTAAACGGCCTTGCCATATGCGTGAAGGTAGGTCGTGGTATAAACCGATTAGGATGCACTAAATTTGCACTTTGAAAATTTTGTCGAAATGGATTATTAAAGTTTTGTCTAAATGGATTATTGAAATTTTGTTGGTTCATGGGCCTGAAATTTGGGGTAAAATTTGGTGTAAAATTCGGTTGGGGTCTGAATAATTGTGTAGGCATATTAGCAGAATAATGTGTCTGAGATGGATTATTATTTTGTGGTTGATAAGGTTTATTTGTTCTTTGAGTCTGTATAGGCATAGTTTTGTTATTAAAATTAGACCTATTTCGATAAGTAATAAAGTTTTCTTCTTCGCGAACGTATGCCATTGCTTGTTCGAGAGAGTCTGGGTTTTTTAGTCTTACAACAAGTTGCATATGATAGTTTAGATTATTAATAAATGTTTTTAAGCATAAGTCGTCATATTGCTGAATTTTCAATACTTTAATTTGAGCATCGACATTTAAGTTATTTATTTTTGTAAATAATAGGCTTCGCGAATCTTGAATGCGTATGCCGAAATTTACAATTGGTTCGTTTTTATCGAGACGCATACTTATAATATCCTGTACCAAACAGTCTTCAGAACGTTGATCAGAAAAAGTGGATACTAGTGCATCTTTTATTAATTGCCAACTATTAAGTTCAATTCGCGATGCTACTAAATCGGCAGCTCTACCTATCAGTTTACCAATAACAGTATCGAATAAACAAACATTAATTTGTGCTTCTACATTATTTCTGTCTTGATGATTGGCTAGAAAATGTTCGCAAGATCTTAAAAATCTACTTAATTGCTTAGGGTTGCCATCAAAACAAGGAATATTGTCAGCTTGATAACGAATCATACTATAATTTGGTTGATTATTTTGATTGGCCATATTTTCTTGTATTAAATTTTGTTCGATTTCGGGAATTTGTTGAGCTAATGCCAAATTTTCAACGAGATTGATGAGGTCTTCCAGTTTTACAAATGTGGTCAATCAGAATTCTAACATTAAGGAAAGAAAAGGATTATATTTGAAGGAGCACTTACAGTACTACGAAGAATGTTGCTGTCTTCATGGATTTCTTAGCCTAGTTCCAATAGGAAGAGCGATGCTTGTCTTTTCCCTGGAGCCTACTTATGGAGATTTAGGCGATGCTTGTCCTGCTTCTCCGCACTGGGGTTGTTAGACGATTTTTGTTCCGTTCCCCGGTCGTGGAGCCAGTTGTATCACTTTACAGTTTGTCAGTCCGGTCACGTTCTTTTGACAGTTAACTGTTGAAACAGACGGCACTTTGGTCTTTTTGGTTTTCCGAACAGCGATTGGACGAAACTACCCGTTTTAACACAAACTACCCTGTCAGATCCTACCGACTGCGCCACTTACGTTACGGACTTAAAGACAAATCTTTTTAAAAAAGGATTTTATTACTGCTAAGGTTACAATATGACTGAATTACATTTGTTTTTGATTTAATTTATAAGTTCTGTAATATTGTGTAAGCGAAATATAATATTCTGCTAAATGAGCAGGTCTATGGGAACATAGCTAATGTAACGGTTTCGATTGGGATAATTGTGACGCCTTGCAAGGGGACTATCGCTTCTACCTGCAATGGTCTTTGTGTGGCGGTTGGTGACGAGATGTTGGAACGTTCATTGATTTCGTTCAATATCACATCGGTGTTTATACCATACTCTCTCAAGAAAGGAGCAATGCTTTTTATTACTTTTGTTGCTGCCGTCCATTCGTCTGGCAAAATATGTCCCTCTTCATTATTGTTGTCATTAAGTTCTTCCTGGAAGTTCTTAACACATTTAGTATAATCAACATTGTTGGGGTTTAATGGACACAGACCACACTTACGAAATCCATTAATTATGTAATCCTTCATTTTGATATTATTTAGGGTTTCGTTAAATACTTGGCAGAAGTTTGTTTTGGTAACACACTTGTTGGTATTCTCCGGTCGATTTTGCCACTTTCTAACAGTTTGTTGCCATTCATATTTAAGAGGCCTAAAGACACTTACATCAGCTGGCTGCAAGATGTGTGTGGTATTTGGCGGCAAAGCATATAAAATGATCCCATTGCTATCACAAAATTTGGAAAGTGCTAATGTCATGTGTGACTTGTGTCCATCTATAAATAATATGATGGGTCGTTGTATTTGTTTTTCGGTAAGCCATCTATTAAAATCGTTGGCGATGTATTCAAAGAATACTTCGCTCCTCATCCACCCACTTTCTGACCGCCCTAAAATCCAATCGGGTGGCATACTGTCAATAACTGCCCGTGGAGGACGAATGTAAGGGAAACGACAAGAGGAGGACATAATACTCCATCCGCGGAAAACACAATTAAAACTGTTAAATTCTCCTTTTCGTTTCCTAACTTAATTTGGTACAGATTCTTCCAACCTTTTGGAGCTAAAACTTTTCCTGACTTTGGGCACAACGAAAAGCCGCTTTCATCACCATTAAAGACTCGACTTGGGTCATCTAAAACGTCCAAGAGACTATTCTCTGTCAAATATATTTCCAGGTCGTTAAACCAAGCTCTAATATGTCTTTCGGTGACGACAGCACGAGCTTTATGATTCCCTCAGCTTCCCTAAATGACAACTCTGGATTTCTTCTCATAAACTGTTTATACCATCTTTGTCCAGGTCGTCCGTCTTTGAAATATTTGGCTTTATCGGTCTCTTTTGCGATTTTCTGCACAGTATGAAGCAGGTCGAATTTCTTAAGAGGAAAACCACATTTTGCAATTTTAATTATCCATTCCACAATTTTTTTTTCAACTTCGGTTGTTAAAATGGATTGGTGTCCAGTTTTTCTTCGAGCCTCTGTAACTCTACCCTGAAGGTGGTCAATTATTGTCGTTTTGGGAATGTTAAATTGTCTACAAGCCTTCCGGATTCCCAATCCATTTTCCCTTATTTCGTTCAGTGCCATTTGTAATTGCTCTGGAGTATACTGAAATAATTTTCGCTTTAACTTTTTCTGAACCTTTTCAGACTTTTCTGGTTTTCTAACTTTTTTTGTTGACGGCATCTGCAAAAATTAGAACATCTTTGTTTACTATATTATACAGAAACAAGTAGGTAAAAAGACCTTAGGTAAAACATACATAAGGATAAAACTAGTTGTCGACAATAGCCGTGTACCTGAGCCATTTCTCGACCACCAAGAGTTATCTCTTGACCACCGAAAATTTCGTGAATGGAACTAAACAAATGGTGGCCGAGATCTGGCCGGGCTTTTCTACTTATAAATCAAAGTTGTTTCACAAATGAAAAAGAAAATAACAAAATCCCATAAGCTAGAAAAAGAGGTCCAAAACACTGATGAAAAGTCAGTTCTCGACCGCCCGGTCGAGAACTGAAGAGGCGTTAATTTTGTAATCCGGTTATGCGACCACTTTACTTTTCTGTAAAAAACGGTAAAAAACTAGCTTTATTTAAGTTTAAACAATGTATTTTAGTATTAGTTCTAATTTATATGGAAAAAAACTAAACACAAGCAACAATTTTATGATATACTTACTATTTACTGGAGCCCCTGTCACTACCAATTTCGTTCAAATGTGGAGGCAATGCAAACACCCAACTTTTAATATGACATAACCCACAAAATTTTAACTGAGAAACGGCGGGAACTTTATAAAACATGCATAGAAGGTGGTCGAGAGTGGGACTGAGTTGGAAGAAGCATTGCGTTCTTTATATTTTTCTTATTTAAAGCATTTTATAGGTAAATGGTCGAGAACAGGCGCTGGTCGGCTAACCGGCACATTCACCCTATTTTATAATTTTACCAGGATGAGTCCAGCCAGTTTTGATAAACTACTAGGAATGGTTGGTCCACAGTTACAAAAATTTTCTAGAAGGGAACCTATATCTCCAGGCTGCAGGTAATTTTTTAGGTTTATGTTCTTTTAAAATTTGTGACATCTGCAAATCACTTTTGAAAATCTTTAAACAAACAACCTTTGTTTCAGATTATCCATTACGCTGAGATTTTTAGCTACAGGGGATTCTTACCCCAGTCTCTCCAAGCATTTAGAGTGGGAGTTACCACAGTTTGCAATATTGTCCGAGAGACTTGCAGCGTTTTGTGGACTTTACAGCCTTTGCTGCTTCCTGTACCAAGTGAGACAAACTTAAGGGACATTTCAGAGTCATATTTAGGCAGATGGTCTTTGCCAAACTGTGTTGGGGCAATAGACGGAAAACACATTGTTATTCAAGCACCAGAGAATTCAGGGTCATATTATTTCAATTACAAAAAGAGTTTCAGTATAATTTTACTTGCAGTGTGTGATGCCAACTATTTTTTTACATATGTAGATATAGGGGCATATGGGTCTCAAAGAGACGGAGGAGTGCTAAGACACTCAGAGTTTGGAAGAAAGTTAGATGCTCATACTCTGGATTTGCCATAAGCAAAAGAGCTTCCTTACTGTCCTAATAGACAAAAAATACCATTTTTTTTTTGTTGGTGATGAAGCTTTCCCTCTTAAGGAAAATCTAATGCGACCTTATAGTAAACCCAGAGTTGGCCAATTTGGAAGACATGACAGAATTTTTAATTATCGCCTTTCAAGAGCTAGGCGAAATATCGAAAACACATTTGGAATAATGGTGGCACGATTTCGAATTCTCCACCGAAGAATAAATGCCAGTGCTGACACAGCTGACAAAATTGTCAAAGCTATTGTGTGTGTTCACAATTTCATTAGAAAAGAACAAAACTCATTTTATATGCAAGAGGCAGATTTGGATAGGGAAATTAATGGTCAGGTACATCTAGGTGCATGGCGAAATGAAGTGCCCTCAGAAGGAATTGGGGCATTGCAGAACTTAAATCTACGCCTTGGAGCCAGAAATGCACCTTTCTCCGCTCTTAATATCAGGGATTTTTTAAGGAATTATGTCAATGGTCCAGGAGCAAATAGCCCCTTGGCAAGATGAAATAATTGACCAAACAAACTAAAGAATTGTTTCGATTCCTACTTTTTCTTTAGTTTATAATTTTGGGGTCCATATAAGTACTATAATATACCTAGTATATATTATATAAAAATGTTATTTTAAAATTTATGTGGTATATGTACCTAGTTTTTAAGCAATAAATTTCACTGACCAATAATTTGTATACATCTTATTTTTTGGTAACTGTATGTGTGTGTGTATTAAGTTAATGGCTCGATATTGTTCATTTTTTGCTGCTGTTGATTAGTTCAGATGTTTTTTTTATGACTGCGTGAGCGTGTATAGTACCTACCAGTTCTAATGTCTTGTAAAGATAAAACTTTCATATATATAAAACTTGTTTTGTTCATGTACCTACTTGATGTTTGTTAAATTTAGTTTTTAGAATATTTTTTATTTTTAATGATGTTATAAATATTTCAACAATAATTAAACCTAGTAGATCAAAAAATCAGAATTGTTCAATTATTTTACTTAGTTTTGTTATACTTAGTAAAATGTAAATTAAATGCAATTAAAATTAGTTTAATCCTTGTTTTTCATTTTTTTTATGTTATATGATAGGAAACAAACTTCCCAAATTGTTCCTTTAGATTAACATGATTTGTTCTTTTATTCTATTATGTACCTATATAATTATTTGTTTTTGAATGTTTCCTTTCAGTATATTTTTTAAACAAAACATCAATTTGAAATCAAGAATTTTATTTCTTTTAGTCAAATGAAAGAACAACAAAATTTTTAGGCGACTAAAATTCTATGCTTGCACCTAAACAAAGGAATATAATAATATTCAAATAGAAAATATATAGAAAATTAACAAGTTCTAATAAACTAATTCATTAAAATAAAAAAATAGGATATTAAATACAAGTGCTTATTCTCTTACACATAAAATAACAAAGTAACATTTTGGTCTCTAGTTATCACTTATTCTCTTACACAGAAAATATCACAGTAACATTTTGGTCTAACATGTTTTTATATTATAATAAATAACGGTCTTAAAATATAGCCAAAGCAAAGAGCAAGTATTCTCCTTTAAAAATATAATTTGCATAAAAACTCGTCCCATGCCTACTGCTGAATTTTGAAAAATGCCCATTATATCAAAAAATATCATCAGTATTAACAACTACTTATCACCTCGAAGAGATCTTTTGTAATTTATAATTGTAATTTGCAACTCTTCCAATAACAGGTTGGCATTTGGCTCACCCATATCTTTAAGTTCTGATGCTAGGTATTTGCCAAATAGCTCATATTTGTCATATTCTTGTCTTTTGTTAGTGTTTACATTCTTTATTGCTTCAGATACATCCAGCAAAACATTATCTATTTTCTTATTCTCTGTTTCAAAATTAAAGTTGACATCGGTGCGAGACTTTCTTTTACGTTTCACAGGATTATTGTTTGTTGGTATTGGTGAACTCTCAGGTGGAATGTTAACATCTGGTTTATTCCCTAATGTAAATGAGTTGTCCTCATCACACTCAATAATAATCTGTTCAATCTCATCATTGTCATAAGTCGTATTTAATGTATCATCTTCAGTTTCTTCATGTACTGAGTCCTCTTCAGTTTCTTTACCTTCTTCCTGATTTTGAATATTCCAAGAAGCGATTGGAGCAGTATAAAGTCGTGCTCCCTTACTAGTGTCTTGAGTGGATTGATGTTTTTGTTGAAGATTTTGATTAATAATGCCAAATTTTGAAATTGTCTTTTCAGTGTTTAAACTTTGTCCTGCAGAGAAATTAGATGTTGTGGATCTTTGTTCTTCTAGGCCACACCTGCTCATGTATTTGAAAAAGCTCATTAGTGGCCAAGTAGGTTTACTCGAGGCTGGAGCACCACTTTTTAATAATTTTTCCTCAATTTGTAATTCTCTTCTGTATTTTTCGCGAAGAGCTTTAAACCGAGCTTTGACTTCAGGAACTAAAATGCAACAAAATCAATTATTAAGGAGTTTTTAATTCTTCGCAAATTGCAGTATACTAGCCAATCTAAAGTATTCTAAAGTAGATATTTCAATTTATTAACTGACCTGCACATTGTAATGATCTTGCTACTGAACACCAGCAATTTTGTTTCTGAATGACAGACTTATATCCTTTATCACTTTTATCATACTGTTATGTTGGCCACGATGGCACATCGGGTAGCCACCAAAGTACGTTGGCAGCCCTGAAGACAGCGCGCATGCGATCTATAGACGGAGGTCCCTCCTGCAGTTTCCGGGAACCTATGAGGCAGTCTACGTTCCTAGCCACATCAAGAAACATCGTTTTCCACCGCCATTGTAATTTCTATATATCTAATGTCACGCGTGTTACCAGATAATTGTACTTAGTAATTAATAAATAGTGTTGTGTATGAATTGCATTTCCTTTACCACTCGGACTCCACAACTGGCGACGAGGTATTGAAAGAACTTTTTTTTTCGCGCGGAAGAAAACACGTGTCGCAAGCGTTCGTTAAAGATGGCTTCTTCAAACAAATTTTCGGAGTTCCATGGAAGTGAAGATGACTGGGTTATCTATGCAGAAAAACTGGAGATGTTTTTAGTAGCAAATAATATAATGGAAGAAAAGGTGAAGGTAGCTAACTTATTGAGTTTAATCGGTACGGATACTTATAAAAATCTACGTAATTTATGTCACCCGATTATACCTAAAGAAAAAACCTTCACAGAGCTATCCACTTTATTAAAAGAACATTTTTGTCCGCAAGTTAACACGTGGCGTGAACGAAGAGTGTTCTATGAGGCACGCCAGGAAGATGGCGAAATGTTTGCCGATTTCTATTCGAGGATTTGTTCCCTTGCAGTAAACTGTAATTTTGGAGACAAACTAAACTTCGTAATAAAAGAAAAATTCATGACCAGCATAAAACGAGGCTCAATCATGGACAGATTGTATGAAGAGGACATCAATGAATCTATGGAAAAACTTAAAGCATTGGCAATTAGGCGGGAAGACATGGTGGAACGCAGTTCAGTGGGCGGAGTCAACTACGTCACGAACAGCAGGAACCGTTTCACGAAGAACAAACAGTTGGTAACATCGTCACACTTTAAGGCGCATAACGGTGCGCATGGAGGTACGTCATCGAATTATGGAAGACATGTTGGCAACACTGACAAATGGAGATCTGCTGATCGAACCTTCAACAGACAAGGGATTGGTAGCACTGATCGACAGACGTCAATTGCAAATGGAGGCAAAATTCGGGTGCAATGTCAACATTGTGGAAACTTTCATCATTCGGAATGCAAATATAAGAATTTTTCCTGTTCAAAATGTAATAAAAAAGGACACTTAGCAAAGGTTTGTTATGGAAAGAAAATAAATTTCATTAGTGGCGAAACTAGGTACGTAGGCAACAATTTTTGTGTAGACATGACCAGGGGAGAGCAAGAAATTTGTAATATTCATGAACAAAATTCGAATATTCAAACTTTATTTTCAATAAATAATGAACAAAATTGTGATATTAAATTAGATGTTAAAATACATAATAAAAATTTTAAAATGCTTTTTGACAGTGGCAGTTCTGTCAGCTGCATTAACGATTTTACTTATAAGCAACATTTTAAAGATAAGATTTTAGAAAAAGATGATATTATTTTAAAAAGCTATAACGGTAGCATATTTTCTCCCCTAGGTTATATTTTTTTAAATGTCCAGTATAGAGATATGTCCGAATGTCTAAAATTTTATGTAATCTCTGAAGGAGGACCGTGTTTATTAGGAAGAAATTTTATAGAAAAGTTTAAATTAAAGCTTGTTTTAATGAATAGTATTGAAAATGAAGTCAATATTAAGAATCAAGTCGATTGTTTATTAAAAAAATATAGTCATGTTTATTCATATAAGTTGGGTACTTTTAAATATGCTAAAATAAATGTTGAACTTTTGAGTAATGCTACACCTATCTTTTTAAGGCCACGTCCGATCCCTCTGGCGTATCGCAAAATGATGGATGAAGAAATCCAGCGCATGGTCAACGAAGGCGTGCTCACCCCTGTGGAATCTAGTAGTTGGGCCACTCCACTCGTTCCAATAATCAAGGCTGACGGAAGGTTAAGACTTTGTGGGGATTATAAGAGTACAGTCAATCGTTTTATAAGAGAGGATCAATATCCCTTACCTAAGATAGAAGAAATTTTTTCAAAACTACACAATGGACAACATTTTACAAAGCTCGACTTATGTCAGGCATATAATCAATTTCAGGTGACGGATGAATCTAGAGAAATTTTGGCATGGAGTACACACAAGGGTGTTTTTCTCATGAATCGATTACCTTTTGGAGTACGTATTTATTTAAAAGCACCTCCACCAACAAATTTAACGGAAACAAGAGCATTATTAGGTATGTGTAATTTTTATCATAAATTTTTACCAAATTCAGCTGATATTTTAAGGCCTGTGTACGATTTGTTAAAAAAAGATAAGGATTTCAGCTGGAATGATGAGTGCAAAAGAGCATTTGATAAAATTAAAAGAATTATTGCTTCGGATACTGTACTAACTCATTTTAATCCTAGGCTCCCACTTATTTTGACAACAGATGCTTCGGACAAAGGATTGTCAGCAGTGCTGTCACACATAATGCCTAACGGAGATGAAATACCCATATGCTTCGTGTCTAGAACCTTGCTACCTGCAGAATGCAACTACTCGACACTATTGAAAGAAGCAACAGCTATTCATTGGGCAGTAGGTAAATATTTCCAATACTTAGTTGGAAAGAAATTTACAATAAGGTCAGATCATAAACCACTTGCTGCAATCTTTGGTAAGCATAAATCCATACCTAAAATGTATGAAAATAGACTTGTTCGAATGGCTGCATTTTTATCTGGTTTTCAGTATGATATAGAGCATATAAAAGGAAAGAACAATGTAGTAGCAGACTATTTGTCAAGATCACCAATACAACCATCCAAAAAAGACCTGATGGAGCAAAAAGTAAGCTACATTCGCTTCACAGACAGAATCCAAGATTGGCCAATTGACAACAAGACTGTCAGGGACAACACAAAAACTGATCCAGAATTGCAGAAGGTAATAAAGTATGTATTGGAAAACAAATGGCCAGCAAAGGTAGAAGGTGACTTAAAACCATATTTTAATCGTAAACAAGAATTATTTTATGAAGACGGTATTCTAATATGGGGGGCTCGATTAGTTATGCCAAAGTCTCTTAGAGAAAAATTGCTTGGGGAACTGCATGATGGTCATTTTGGCATTGTAAAGATGAAAAGCACTGCGCGTTCATTAATGTTTTGGCCAGGGATAGATTTAGACATAGAAAAGATAGCTAAAAGTTGCATACCGTGTCTTGAAAATAAGCAGAATCCTCCAAAATGTCAGTTAACCCCATGGCCTTTAGAAACAGCCCCGTGGAACAGAATACATGTAGATTTTCTGGGTCCAATAAGAAATTCAATGTTTTTATTAATTATTGATGTTTACAGCAAATGGATAGAAATTTTTCCAATGAAAAACATAACGACAGAAATGACAATAGAAAAGTTAAGAGAAACTTTTGCAAGATTTGGTTTGCCGAGAACTATTGTCTCTGATAATGGTTCTCAGTTGATTTCAGCAGACATGCAGCAGTTTCTGAACAAAAATGGTGTAAGACTTCTAAAATCACCCCCAGGACATCAGCAGAGTAATGGTTTGGCAGAAAATGGAGTAAAGTTATTTAAGAATAAACTAAAAACCTACTTGGATGATGATAAATTAAAAAATGAAAATATACCTACCCTTATTTCACGTTTTCTTTTCAACCATAGGAATACAAAACATGCTTCAACCAATGAAACACCTGCTAAATTAATGTTTTCTAGGGAACATAGAACGATTTTGGTTCAGGTAAAGGAGAAGTCTGACATAAGAAGACCGGAGGCTCCAGAATTCCAGTCAAAACAACAACAAAAACAAATCAGACAACATGGTGGAACAAAAAGGACATTCACCAAAGGAGAGAGTGTGATGGTCGCCGACTACAGGACTCCCAATCACAGAAAATGGACCAGAGCTGTCATCATTAAGAAAATAGGGCGCAGCACGTACCTATGCCGACTCAGAGAGGGACAGCTATGGAAGCGACACGCCAATCAAATTTTGCGATGCCGTGAGGGGGAGGAATGGCTCAAAGATCATTCGGATTCGTCAGTAACACCGGGTAATGTATTCACTTCCTCTAATCTAAATAAACAGAGAAAAATTGGGATTGTGCTCAGTAGCGAAGGGAATACGAGGCCTGATGAAGGTCATTCTAACACTATGACGCCTCTGAATCAGAACGAATACATTCAGGAAAATGTAGAAATTATAGGTTCAGAAAATACATGTAAAGAGGCCTCATTGTATACTTCTTCAGAGAGTAAAGAGAATGAAAGTGATTTGAATGTTAGTATGAGTGAGAAAGATGACAATGGTAACACTAACGAATTAAGAATGGGTGAGAATGTAAAAAATGACGCGAGACCAAAAAGAATGGTAAAAGCTCCTAGAAAATTGAGAGATTATGTGTTGGACGTTTTTTGATTTTAATAATGTAATTTTGTTTCAACAGTAATCATATATATTCTTTTAAAATTTGTATACAAGATTTTGAATTTTAAATTAGCAGGAATGTAGACGAAAAGGGTATAAAAACAACTTTTATATTATGAAACCAATGTTTATTAAAAGTAGCTCACAAAAGACATGTTGATGCTCTTAGTTTTTTTTGTTTCTCCCTAGAGAACAGCTCCAACAAGGAAGGAGGTGTTATGTTGGCCACGATGGCACATCGGGTAGCCACCAAAGTACGTTGGCAGCCCTGAAGACAGCGCGCATGCGATCTATAGACGGAGGTCCCTCCTGCAGTTTCCGGGAACCTATGAGGCAGTCTACGTTCCTAGCCACATCAAGAAACATCGTTTTCCACCGCCATTGTAATTTCTATATATCTAATGTCACGCGCGTTACCAGATAATTGAACTTAGTAATTAATAAATAGTGTTGTGTGTGAATTGCATTTCCTTTACCACTCGGACACCACACATACAATGGCTTATAGTTTGAGATACATTGAAGTAAAAATTCATCATTGATTTCATTACCTTTTTGAAAATAACTATTCATCTTAAAAATAAAAACATAAACAATGACCAAAAATAAACCTAAAATGACAGAATTGACAGAATACAAAAGCAACGGCGCATGTGCAAGTGCAAATTGTGTAAGCACGTATTTTAATTTTAAATGGTGCAATTCCGTATCGAATTTCATGCCAATTCACACTTCGCCAGCGTAGTGGTTGGAAATGTACCTTTAGGCTGTCTATTAACAGGTCTCTGACAGGACTTTAATGGTAAGTTTCCATGCATCCGTGTTCATACTTGCAGTGATCCGTCATTTAGTTATCCGACAACGGAACAGCGTTCTGATGACTCCGTCCAAGACCTTGGGCGCATTCAGCAGACAGAACAGTTTGGTAACTGTTTTTGTCTTTTCTGCTGACGCAAGCGCTACGTTCCAACATGTTGCGGAGCGGTCGCCATTTTTTGTATCAAAGGCAAACCACGCTCACTTTTCGCAACGTGCATGTTGTTCGAATTGACAGGAATAGCCAAAATGGAGGGAAACGATTTCTATTCAAATACTTACGACTACAACGATGGATTATATGATGTCGAAGCTTCAGAAGATATTCATGAAAGGTTGGCTAATGGTAAGAGGAACCTTTTTAGGTAATTTTTAATTATGGAATTTTCTCAACTTTAACCTAAAAGTTCATACCTTACTTGACTGTTTATGATTTCTTTATCTTTTTAGATGTCGATTTCTTTGAGGAATATGTACTGCAAAATACTAAAAAAGGACCAAGTGATGAATTGACAAATGGAACAGCACTAACGACAGGTAGCATACTAATTATATAAATGTAATAATGTAAATATTATAATTGTTTTCACTTTTTTCAAATGTATTTGCATGTTTTTTGTCACCATGTAGTGTTTCTAGGCAAACCAATACCTAATCATAACTCTTTCTTTTGGATAATTCTGATAATAAAATTACTGGCTCTGAGAAACATTTCTTTAAGTGGACAAAACAGTCAACAATGCTATTAGTTAATTCCTACAAAGAGAAACGATTGGATTTTCGCAATCCAAAAATAAAAAAAAAAGGAATGTGGACTATAATTAGACAAGAATTTCTTAATCATGGATACAACGTAACAGAAGATGATCTGGATAGGAAGTGGTGAAATATGAAAAAAACCTACTCCGGCTTGTTGGACAATAACAAATCCACAGGACGAGGTAGGGTTTCTTGGGAATACTTCGAATATTTTCAAGAAATTTATGAGTGTGATAAGTCTGTTAATTTACCAAAAACTATATCATCCTCTGTACCTGTATCTGGTTCTTCAGGCAACCAGCAGGTTGTTACAGTTACTTCAAAGTCACAGAACTGTGTAGGCAACCCATCTGCACCTCATAACCAGACTAAGTTAAATGGTGCTTCAAGGAATTCACCTGTCACTAATGTTTTGAGTCCAGTTTCTCATAATGAGAAGACAAACAAGAGAGAGAGAAATAAGAACTTGTACAATATCCGGAAGCGACTAGTTGATATTGAGGAGAGAAGACTTGACGAAATGAAAATAATTCGAATGGCAATTGAAGAAAATAACTCGTTACAGAGAGAAAGAAATGAGTTTCTAAGAAAAATCTCAGAAAAATAAATGCAGAGGATTCAGAGTGTATCTACCTACCTATACATTTTTTATTTTTTATTAATAGTTGTTTATTTTGTAGTTGTTAACTATTAGTAAAATAATACAAATGTAGAATTAAAATCGTTTTATTGTTCTATACCTACAAAGTTTAGAAAATTAGAAGCCCTGCAATTTGCATCCTTTTGGCGACAGCCACATTTCTATTTCTATTTGCTTCAGCCTCATCGTCATTCTCATTAATGATTCCGACATCAGGTTCAAATTCTTCATCATCTTCATAATCATGTATGATTATGAAATTATGCAACACACAGGCAGCACTAATGATTTCACAACCGAAAACTGGGTTAGAGATGTCGAGGTACTTTAATCTTCGGAATTTACCTTTTAATCGACCAAAAGCCCGCTCTATCACGGCCCTTGCTGAGCTATGATTAATATTATAGTTGGTTTCGGTGGGGTTCAAATGACCATTATCTCGAAATGGAGTCATTACATTAGTATTTATTTATTTATTTATTTATTTATTTATTTATTTATTCAAAGTATTAACAGCAGAGCCAATTACAGATACTGACTTATTATACAATAATACAGATAACCTATTGTACATTATAATTGTTGTATATTATACAATCCTAGCAAAACAAGCCAATGTTAACATAAAATAAACACAACCTTAGGATGAGTACAGTTATTTATCAATTGTTGTTTTAAATGCTTTAAGGCTAATAGTATCTATATTTACATCTGAGGCGTAAAGGTTAAACATATCACATAAGTG
Source organism: Polydrusus tereticollis (assembly GCA_963920685.1). Lineage (NCBI taxonomy): Eukaryota > Metazoa > Arthropoda > Insecta > Coleoptera > Curculionidae > Polydrusus > Polydrusus tereticollis. The sequence goes on along the minus strand of OY987332.1, from coordinate 80,557,189 downwards.
ATAGATAGGTGAACGCTTATAAAGATTGGTTCTAGGGTAGGCTAAATAAAAAATATTTCTATTCCTTGAGTTCATTCGGTTAACAGAAAAAGGAAGCTGTTCCAAAATACCCGGGCAGTCAATATTATTGGTTAAAATCTTATACATTGTGCATAAAAATATTTTTATTCGCCGTTTCCCCAGTGAAAGTCTCTTAAAAACACCCAACAAATATTCATTACTACAACCACGCTGAGGATACACTCCAAACTTTCTGTAGTACATACATTTTAAAAATTTTCGCTGCACATTTTCTATAATTTCAACCCAATTGTGGTATTGGTGTGACCATATTATATTGCCATATTCTAAGATGGGCAAAACGAGACTGTCAAAGAGGGCTAAACTAACGTCAGTACTAAAACATTTTGTGTTTCTTGCAATGAAACCTGATACTTTCTGAGCACTAGAAATCTTTGACAAAATATGTCCTGTAAAAGACAAAGCACAATCAAAAATAACTCCCAAATCTTTTTGCTCAGACACCCTTTTTAGTTTTTCATTACCCACAGAATAATCGTAAGCGATAGGGTTTTTATTACGTGTGAATGACATGCACACACATTTATCTAGGTTCAGTTTCAAACTATTTTCAATACACATTGCAGCAACAACAGATAGTTCTGCTTGAAGTACTGCACAGTCCGTAATTGACGTAATTTCAAAAAATAGTTTAAAATCATCAGCAAAACCCAGTGATCCAACATTTTTTACTTTTGACAATACTTTGTTAAATGCAATTAAAAACAAAAGCGGACCCAGGTTTGACCCCTGTGGAATACCCGATGTGCTGGTGAAAACCACCGATTTACAGCCCTTAACTTCAACATACTGATACCGTTTACTTTGGTCAGTACCCAAATATGAATAAACTAGATTAACTATATACTGGGGCACATCCATATCCTCCAGGCTATCCAAAATTATGCCATGCTCCACCTTGTCGAAAGCCTTTTCAAGATCTGTGTAAACAACATCAACCTGTGACTTTTTATTTAATGCTTCATAAATGAATTGTGAGAAAATGGTCAGATTCGTAAACGTGGATCTTTTTGGCAAAAAACCATGTTGGTTCAAGGTAATTTTACCCCTGACCTCAGTAAAAAGCATATCAAAGATAATCATCTCAAATATTTTTGAAACTGCACAGACAATGGTTATTGGCCTATAGTTTTTTATGTCTTGCCTAGATCCACCCTTGTGAACAGGAATCACTTTGCTGTTTTTCCACCTATCCGGAAACGCTGACGTGTCAAGAATTAAATTAAACAGTATTTGCAGAGGATAAATAAGGGATTCGCAACAACCTTTGTATATATATGATGGGACTCCATCAGGGCCTATTGACTTATTACTTTTTAACTTCCCAATTGCCATCTTAATATCACCAGTCGAAATTACTTTTGATTGATGAATGAGATTATTTCCCTATTAAACCAAACCGGATACTTTTTACTTTTCTGAGTAGATTTAGGAACTGACTTTTCGAAGATACTATATAAGATATTGTAGAAGCTGTCCAAGGCTAAGTTAACATCAGAGACGTTACTCAGAGATTGCCAATTTTGAGATTGAAAAAGATTATACAATAAGAGAAAATTTGCTTTTTTGCATTACGAATTTGATTGAATTGACTCAAATTTTTATAAGCCAAGAACGATCTGAAACTACTAACAATATCATTGCATGACAGTTCATTGACATAACTAGGTATATTTAGATCACCCAAGATAATATATTCAGAATTACTTTTGTTAGCTATGTTAATTTCTATTTTATCATAAATTTATCATAAAAGTTTTCATAAATAATATTTGGGCTATCTGGAACAATATAGAATAACACTAAATACAAGAACCGGTTATTTTCCAATTTAATTTGAACACACAATGCTTCCTGATCATCATCAAATATATTTACTTCAGTAGCATTAAGAGATTTTTTTATCAGAAGAAGTACACCCCCCCCCCTCCTTGTTTTTTTCCTGTAATCATCAAACTCTTATCCTTTCTAAATATAATCCTGGCATGATCACAAAATTCAGAGGCATAAATTGCATCATTCAACCAGGTTTCCGTTAAAGCTATAACATCGTAATTAGTGCTCAGCAGATTAAGTTTTAGTAGATTTAATTTTGTCTTTATGCCTCTGCAATTTTGATAGTCCATTGATACCCCATTATTTATGTTTTGCTTAACTCCTCCAAAACCGGATGAAAATTTATATCCTGCGTATCACCAAAACTGTGGGATGGATCGCCAGCAGAAGAATCGCTGCTTACTGAACTACGTGAGTTATTAATAATTGATCGAATACTGTTTGACAAATCACTACAAGTACTGACAATATCCGCTCCAGCATTAAATATCCCCTCATCTAGCTTTATGTAGGTAAGAGGTTTACATTTATTAAAATTCACAGTATCAACAATTAATTTAGATAGTCGAAGATTTGAAAATTTGTTCCCTTTAACATTACAAGAGTTAACATAGTATAACTTGTTTGATGTAAACTTATCAGCCTTAAAAACTAAGTTCCTTAATTGTGAGTCGAAATTATAACACATATTTGGACATTTAAAACATACAGGTGGGGATAAGATTATGATATTAGTATGAATTATTAGTTTAATAGTTTCCATGATGTGCGACAAATTTGGCGTTTTAAAATTTAGAAAATCATTGTAACCTGCAAATATAATAATATAGTCATTCTCACCAAAGGTCTGTGTTAAACAATTTACATTGCCCACAACGGCATAAAAAAAAAGCATATGGTTTAACAATACTTTCGACAGCAAACTTTGAGATATCGAGACTCTCACTCAGCCTAGATACCAGTCCCCTACCCATTTGATCCGAGAGCAAGAGAATTTTATTTCTATTTTGCACATTAACTACCTTATCAGTTTCGGTTGCAGCATTGTTATCATCGATCCCGTTACTATCCATTTCGAGATTTATCTTCACAGTTGAGATGCTCAAATTCCCTTTTGTATTTACTAACCCAGAATCAAAGGCATCATGATCCCTGGACAAAGCCAGGATATTATCATTTAGGGACTTATTTACAACTCTAAGGTCGAAGAGTTCTTTTTCCAGTGTAGCTGATTGTAACACTTGTGAGTTTAGATCATCAGCTAATTTATTATTTATTTTAAGCACTTCAAGAAGTTCCTTGTTCAGGCGACCCAGATCAAGTTTCTGCTCACGAAGGAAAGCTTCATATTTTTGTTCTGATTCAAATACTTCCTCATCATTATTTAGCGTTCCACCCTCAAGCCTCTTGATATGATTGTCCTTTATTAGGCATATTTGGTTAACTCGTTCTATTTCCTGTTTTAAGGTACTTTTAAGATCTTCCATATCGTTTTCCAGTGTATTTATATATTTATCTTTTTGGTCAAGTTTAACCCTTTGTTCATAGATTTTCTTCGAGAGATGATCAATCTCTTCAGATGACGACTTACAGTCACTACAGTAAAACACTACGACTCTGTCCAGCACGCACAACGCGTCTGCCTCACTTGCAGAGATATTCGCACATTCTTTACACAAAAACTGTTGGCACCGGTCACAGCTGGTGCCGAACACTTCTCCTTTAACATTAGTAGCTAATGGATATGCTGAATCACCAAGCACATGTTAATTTTCAGACAGAGCATGGATTTGAGCATATCGTCGTGGATATGGCAAAATGACGTATGTCAAAAAACTTCAACTTTTCAGGAGAGCTAAAAACGTTTTTTAATTTCACTTGCCGAATGGAAGTATTATTATTGATGGTGTTGTTTACAGACTCGTAGGTATCGAATAAAATCCACAATACAGTTTTAATAAAACATAACATTATTATTGTAATTCTGTTACATACGCCAATGTGCATCTTAAATTTGACTATCTCGTGTTACATAAGTATTTTTGTTAAATTCACTATTATTAGCTAGGTTGGGGTAAAAGGTTACCTGGAAGATGTAGGTAGGCAAATAATCATTCTTTTTCTAAGCAAATATTTTAAACATTTATTAGTATGTAGTAGTAACAGAGTAGCAGTACCTAAATTATATTATAACAAAAAGAATTAAACATCATGGCTGTTTTTAATTTTTTAAATTTATTTCAAATGTGGGCAGTCTTCTCGAGAGTTACATCCATGTTGTAGATTATCGTAGAACATGCGGTAATCATTAGGTATGAGTTGTTTTAACTCTTGCAAGTGAGTGAATTTTATAGCTTCTATAGATGGGGGTTCCTGATAGAGGGGCGTTGCAGGCATTCTCCCAATGTTGGTGCGCAGAAGCCGATGGGGCAGCTCGCTCCATTCATCTTTAAAGTTTATTTTACCCTCAGGTAAATATTGGTATGCACATACATCCGCTACGCATGGATTGCCCTTTTTTTTTCCAGGTCGGATTGATGACAAGTATAAATTATTGGATTTGAAAAAATCTGTGTATGCCAAAGATTCTGCGTGGTATGGTGTGGGTTTCTCCCTCGCACTTCTAATAATATTGAGGTAGTCAGAAGGAACGTATACTTCACGGCGCCTCCCAAGCTTTTTCTCGATGGAACTGTGAATGGAGTCGGCTTCCATTTGTGTATGGCCAACAGTAAGGTACTTTTGCTCGATAATAACGTTGTTCTCCATGGCAATTTGTAGAAGCTCATTGGCTAATTTCATATTTTTATTTTGATAGCCACATCCGTCACTCCATACCACTACACGATCAGGCTGATGTTTTGCTATTTCTCTTGTTAAAAACCTGTTTGAAATAGATGAAAACACTTTGCTCTCCAAACCTCCTGATGCTTCATGCCAAACAAAGCATGACACTTGTCGATCATTCAAGTTGTAATAGGTCAAGTTATGAACTTTCAGTTTGGTTTTGTAATAGTTAGCCGAAGCATTCAATCTAGGGGATAATGATACTGCTTGGAGGTCTACAGTGTAGGCACAGACTTTATCACCATCATCAATGAATGTACTTTCCTTGTCTGACTCCTTTTCCTCTCGTGCTAGGTTTTTGTTATTAATGTGCATTTCATACTCTTCTTGGCTTATATTGCCGACTTGATGCTGCACACAGGTATTACATTGGTCCTTCTTTGGACTGAAAATAGCAATATTCATTGCATTGACGGTTTTCATAAATGTCCTCCAGGAGCAAGGGCGATTGTTAGAATTCTGGCATATTTCCACGTATTTCCTATGCATTTGGCGATAGCTTTCCCAAACCGGTTCTACAAACAATTTTTTTGTGGAGGCACGACAATAGTGCGATTCCATCTTAGAAAGACTTTCCAGAAAGTCTTTAACATTTTTAACGATATCATAATTTGAAGAAACGGGAACTTGATCATCTTCATTATCATTGTCGGCAAGGCGATTTCCATCCTTAAGCACCCATGACCTAGCTGTCTTCTCATTAATACCTAGTGTACCAAGAAACATTGATTTGCACACATGACGTTTCACCTTGTGAGCTTCTGTCATGCAGATTAAATTATACTTAAACCCATTTTTTTTTCGAGATTCTGCAGGTTCAATATTTCGGCGCCTGTGTTTCGGACCTAAAACCTCCACCAGCCAGAGACAAAAACCTTTTTTGACTCCCATGAATTTAGTTTCCAAAATGTTGTAAAAATTAGTTTTCGGTCTTCATCGGATACACTGGTGCACTGAAAATGTTGCTGTGGGCCTTTTTTTCTTATATTATGCCCGTTACATCGTGATGATAATTTTCGCTCTTCTCTTTCAGCGATTTGTTGGCTTTTCCCAGAAGCGAGCTTCTTAAATCCGGTATAAGCGTTCCCATGCAGCCTCTCTATATAACTTTTACGTCGTTTCCATTGGGTAGGATCCGCTTGCCCTTTGCTTTTTCGAGGATGTTTTTTTCCGTCACCAAAACGTAATTCTGGTTCAGCATCTGAAGATGACGAAGGCCTGTATTCAGAGCCGGAGTCTTGAAAATGCTCGTCTTCTGACTGCTCCGGTTCCGCCATCTCTAACTCGGTTTCTGCAATCTCCAGATCTAGTCCCGTTCCTGCAATATCCGTCTCCATTTCCACTTGTGGTTGAGTCATGTCTAGCTCCGCTTCTGCGATCTTTATTTCCAGTCCCGATTTTCTGAAATTCTGCTCTGATTCTATCAGCTCTAGTTCTGGCTCTGTGGTCTTCAGCTCCAGTCCCGGATTATCGGGTTCTAGCACTGTAGTTTTTTCAAATCCTGTGAAGTGGAATAAATAATTGTTAATTCAGCCCCTCAACTATACCAGACTTAAATAACTTACCGATCGGCAACAATTGATTTATAATTGGCTGATGAGATCCAGGTGAACTCAAACCAAGAGCCATTTGAACCATCTTGCTTGCTCTGCTCATTCTTAAAGCGGAAATAACATAATTAATAATACATAGTAACACAAGGTTTATAACTGACCATTAATGGTATCTGGTAAACGGTAATTTCTACGAATTTGATTGAATTAGAAAATAATGTTAGTAACTTTTAAAGTTCTTTTAAGATCCAGTAATAGCGTTGCCGAATTGTTTTTGATTCATGAGATACGGGATGTTAAAAACGTGTAAGTGTTGAAGAAATTAATGTTAGACGTTTTTAACAATTTATACTATGTCTCATGAATCAAAACAAATTCGGCAACGCAGCTACTGGACCTTAAAAGATTTTTAAAAGTAAATTTTCTCTAATCCAATCAACTTAGTTGTAGTAGTATAGTTGCCACCCTGTATACAGAATATAAGCCGATTAAAATAAATTAAGGATAATATTGTTCTTCAATCGACATTTTTTAGAAAAAATCTTTTGGCTAGTTTTATACGTTCATCCAAAATAAGTCAATATCATTAATGTTTCGAGGGATTAATTTTTCCCTAAATATTCAACACATCCTTAATTTATTTTGATCGGTTGAATTTGCCAGAAAGTTAAAAGCAAAACGTCTTATATCACAAACTAGCCAAAATAAGAATGCAAAATGTCGTAAGTCAATTTAATTTTGCAACAAAAATAAAAAAAATAACAAAATTAATTTTAATTAACATTCTTTCATGTTTCTTGAACTATGGAAACACTTAAAAGCTAGAGAAACTGCGAAGAAGTGGTAGAACATAATTTACTGTGATTTATAGGTTAGATTTTGAATAGTCGATTTTCTCAATTATTACAGGCAACAAGATACAATTTTACAGTTTAAAAATGTGCTGTGTTGGACATAATAATATAACAACAATATTAAATGAGTTTGCTTACCTTAGGCGACGGTAGAATTACAAATAAACACAAAATTATTGTAGCAGTAAACGACGATAGACGTCGTGACATACGGATATTTACAGTAGCCACTCAGACATTCCGATGACATACGTCTTTATGACAATATTTAATTTCTCAAATTCTATTGGGCGTTGACATACGTCATTTTAATAGCTGCTGGGGAACGTATATTTGACTACGGAACTATATGAACCTCATATTTGACATTTTGTGACATAAGTCCTTTTGCCATATCCACGACGATATATAGGGCTGTTCCTGAAAACTCTTGCATCATGGACACGGCCGGGAATGCCAATACAGGGTGTAATTTAATTGAGTGCCGATACTTAAGGGTGATAATATATGAATGATTCTAAGATAAAAAGTTCATATGGACATATGTCCTAAACCTCTTCATTTTTGAGCTACAGGGTGTTAACATTTTAAGAAAAATATAACCTTTTTATATAAATCACTCTTAGATATTTTTATGAAATTTTGTACATACCTTTTAATCAATAAGGAGCATTTTTTGACCTAACAGATTTATAAAAATTTTTACCAGTGACGTCCGTACGGGGTTTGAACTGAATATTTTTAAAGAAAAAATGGATACGCCACTGCTTTTTCTAAAAACGAAACTTACTTTTGAAATTCCCATTTATTTTAAAGCAAATTTCGTTTATGGACTTACTTTTGTACGACGCACCGTTTTCGCGTAAAAAAATAAAAACAAAAAAAACATTTTTTTCTTCGGTTCATTGAGACTGCTTTTATTTATTTTGTTGAATTTGGTTGGCACCCACCATGAGTGGAAACACTTTTTTTGGGACAACAATTTATTTTCTACTCACCAGTGACATTCAACTGAACGTTTGAAAAGAAAAAAACGGTAACCATATTAAATGCCCTCTTAAAGCAAATCAAATAAAAATCAGTAGGCTGGGTAAAGCTACATCAATTTTGACGTTTCTTTTCATAAAGACAAAAGGCCTGGCATTGATTTTGCATTATTAAATAATTATTATTACAGTAAGACGTTAAATTATAATAAAAGAATGGTAAATTTTACAAACAGTGAATTAACTGACATGCATTTTATTTATGGGCTTGCAGACGGTAATGCATACGAAGCCAGGCGGATATACCAAGAGCGGTATCCAAATCGCGTACTACCCGATCCGAGAACATTTTCTAGGATTCATAGACGTCTCCACGAGACCGGAACTTTAAAAGTAGACCACAGTGCTAAAGGAGTCCATCAAACAGTAAGAACACCGGAACTTGAAGAAGGAATTTTACACGAAATTGAGGAGAACCCCGAAAGTAGCACGAGGAAAATCGCGGCAACATTTAATGTTTCACATTTTCTTGTTTGGAAAATTCTCATCGAAAATTTATTATACCCATATCACATTCAAAGAGTCCAGGCATTACTCCCTAGAGATTTCCCGATGCGCATTAATTTCTGTGTGTGGTTTCTTCAAAACCTGATGGAAAATCCGTTATTTGACAGGCACATTCTTTTTACCGACGAAGCTAATTTTTCTCGAAACTCAATAAGAAATTTCCATAATAACCATTTATGGGCGGATGAAAACCCTTATGCAATTGTAGAATCAAATCATCAAGAACAGTTCTCAATAAATGTTTGGGCTGGCATTATTGATGATTATTTGATAGGCCCATTTTTTCTCCCAAGAAGACTTGATGGACAATCATATTTACACTTTCTTGAAGAAGATCTGCCGCCAATGCTTGAAGACCTTCCATTATTATTAAGAAACCAGATGTGGCTAATGCACGATGGTGCGCCTCCACATTTTAGCTTACGAGTGCGTGAATTTTTAAATCACACCTATCGCAATCGGTGGATAGGTCGCGGAGGAACGCAGCCATGGCCACCTAGATCTCCGGACCTTAACAGTTTAGACTATTTTTTCTGGGGGCATCTGAAAAGCTTAGTGTACCAAGTGCCGATTCATACCGAAAAAGAGTTACGAAATCGTATATTAGTATGCTGCCAAACCATAAGAAACACCCCGGAAATCTTCGAAAATGTGCGTCAGTCTATGGGAAGAAGAGTCCATGCTTGCATACGTGTGGGTGGACGACACTTCGAACAACTACTGTAAATAATGTGGGTTCTTTATTCTGTTTATCTTCTCTTGTCATTTCGCTTTCGATTTAAGGTTTGGAATTTTTCCTTTTAAATTAATCGCGATTTTTGAAATAAAATTTTTTATTTTTTTTTGTTTTTATTTTTTACGCGAAAACGGTGCGTCGTACAAAAGTAAGTCTATAAACGAAATTTGCTTTAAAATAAATGAGAATTTCAAAAGTAAGTTTCGTTTTTAGAAAAAGCAGTGGCGTATCCATTTTTTCTTTAAAAATATTCAGTTCAAACCCCGTACGGACGTCACTGGTAAAAATTTTTAAAAATCTGTTAGGTCAAAAAATGCTCCTTATTGATTAAAAGGTATGTACAAAATTTCATAAAAATATCTAAGAGTGATTTATATAAAAAGGTTATATTTTTCTTAAAATGTTAACACCCTGTAGCTCAAAATTGAAGAGGTTTAGGACATATGTCCATATGAACTTTTTATCTTAGAATCATTCATAGATTATCACTCTTAAGTATCGGCACTCAATTAAATTACACCCTGTATATACATCCAAAAACTTCATTTTATCATCACATATGCCTAAAAAAAAGTTCATTGCATTAAATAGGTAGGTACCTATATAATTTCTACACATGATTATATTTCAATAGACAACTCTAATACAAAGACCTAAAAAGACTAAATTGCTCTCATATTTTGATATACCTAACTAATCTGTAGGTATAACATTAAACATAGGTAGGTATTCTACTTTTTGTCTGTAAGACAATAAACTTGTCCATTGACATTAATTTTAAGTTTTTCTCATACCTTGTAGTATAATAGAATGGTAGTTGTTACGATTATAATAATCATTAGCATTATCTGTTGGCTGTTTAATTTCTACATGGCAGCCATCAATTGCCCCAACTACTCCTGGAATACGATACCGAGCATGAAACGCCTAAAAGACATACATATTTTTAAGTGATTATAAATAATAAATAATAATTACAAGATACCTCTTCAATTGTGTTAAAATTTAATGGCCAAGTTATGTAATTTGCCATTAAATTATGGAGAACTGATATCACTTCAACAAAAACGGTATGAGCTGTACTTCGAGCTAATCCAAAACGGTCCCCCGATGCTAGAAAGCTCTCTGGTTTTGATATTACCCATATGATAAACAAGAGCTTCTTGCCCAGAGGAATTTTTGCATGTAGATGTGGCACTTCATTACCAGCAGCATTTAATAATTCCTACAAAAATAAAAAAAATCTTATAGTATTTTCAGAATTAGGTATATTGACTTTACTTACTTCAAAACATGCCCGAGACATTCTGAAATGTTCCTTAAACAAATCACCCACATATAAAGGAATTGTTTCTTCAAAAAAACCTTCATTTCTAGGAACGTTCCTTCTTACATCATTATCAACAATTTGAAGTGGTTGGGCTAAATCATCCACAATTTGTCCTATCATATTAAAATCAATCGCATCATCGTCGATTAAAAATAAAACTGGATTAGCCATATTAACCGCTTCAAAATCAAAACTCTAACCAAACGAGAAAACAGGAAAAACAACGTAAAATCACAAACCATCACATCATAGCTAAAAAGTTACGCAGTGACTAGGGGCACGTTGATGTGCACCGAGTGTGTTCTCTTGCGGGCACGTGTATGACGTCACTTCGATTTGGCGTGCCGCTAAGCGCAGTGACTAGGGGCACGTTGATGTGCACCGAGTGTGTTCTCTTGCGGGCACGTGTATGACGTCACTTCGATTTGACGTGCCGCTAAGCGCAGTGGATAGGGGTACGTTGATGTGCACCGAGTGTGTTCTCTTGCGGACACGTGTATGACGTCACTACTGTATTCGAATTAACAGTCTCGCTTGGACCGTGGGCCACGATGACGCGCTGCAATTTAATTTTTTAGGGAGAAGTGTTAATTAAAATATGATATTTGACAAAAATTTAATAAATATTAAGTTTTTAAAAAAAGGATAGGGGGGGGGGATAAAACTCATATTTAGTAAACATATAATTATATAAATATATTTATATTTTTTATTTAAAAGCTACTAATTCTGCCGTAGCACCTATTGCAAAACCACGATTTTACTTTTGGTATCTCCTTCAAATCAGTACATCCCAGATGGAACCAAAACAAACAGCTTTCGCATATGATTGAAGGTTTGTTATTAAGAATATCTAAACAACATTTGCAACTCCATTCATTTTTCCCTCGTTTTTCATCAAGTAGGATTTGGAGTGAGTCCCATGCCTCTTTACTGAAGTATTCTTGTATCCCCAAATTTTTAAAGTCTACGCACGGATCTAAAAATAATAATATTGCAAAATTATATATTTTTTTAGTTTGCTTATATATAAATACCTAATATCGCATCTGGTAACTCTTCGAGTAGATCTTCGTGACTTATTATTATTGCCTTCTCTTCAATTAACTTTTTTGTTACGACCATACTTTCCTTGCATATTATAGAGATAATAGAAAACAATTGTGATGTTTTAGATTTTAATGTATATTTAATTGGAAATATTTTGTTTCGCTTCTTTTTTAAACCAATGGTTGTAGAATCGTGGCCTTTTGGTCTACCTCTCTTTTTAATTTTTGATGGTAAGATAATAGATGTAAGAACTGTCACTTTATCATCCGAAGGATTTGGGCATGTATTTTGATTATTGTTAGATGTATTTACAACTTCAAATTCCTCTTCTACTAGAACCTCACTTTGGGTATTTAAATGAAAACCATTGTCATTTAAGTCAACAAAACCATCAAATAAAACGACATCATCTGTTACTTCATAGCCAACGTCACCTAACACAGCAGAAGAACTTCCAGTAGTTATTCGTATGAAGAGAACTTTTGTCCATTTAAGTCTACAAAGTAGGTACCTGGTAAAATTATAGAATATTCACTTATTTTTTAATTTATTCCAAAATAATCCCAAAAACATGATTTAAGTGAGATGCTCTGCTTTATTCCAACATTATTTAATAACTAAGTAAAATATAATTAAAAATATAAGGTAATTCATCCCTTTTTATTCTGCAGATAAGTATACAATAATAATAATAATATAATATAATAATAATATCAGAAGGCAAATAAAAAACTAGTTATTCACCTAAACCTACCTGTAGTATTCATATTTCGCGATTATCGGTTAACGTCGAATGCAGTAGTACACGTGTCCGTAAAAGAAGCAAACTCGGGGCACGTCAACGTGCCCCTATCCACTGCGCTTAGCGGCACGTCAAATCGAAGTGACGTCATACACGTGCCCGCAAGAGACGAGGCGGTAAATTGAGACCCATGCCGTGATGTATACCGTGACGTCAGCTGTGCCGCTGCTTTCATTCTACTGTTACTACATTAACTTAATTTTGTTAGTTATGCCGTGGTGTAGTGTACATAGCGTTTAGGTTCCATGCTATAGGTCACAGGATCGATTCCCACAAATGACTTTTTTAGTATTTTCATGATTTTTTTTAGTTTTTTTATGATCGAATAAAGACGGATTGGAACCAAAAAGGTGTATTAGATGCGTGTTAGCGCTGTTTAACCAATATAAGTCTATATAAACCCACGCCCACGAGACTGACGTCACGGTATACGTCACGGCATGGGTATACGTCACGGCATGGGTCTCAATCTACCGCCTCGTCGCAAGAGAACACACTCGGTGCACATCAACGTGCCCCTAGTCACTGCGCTTAGCGGCACGTCAAATCGAAGTGACGTCATACACGTGCCCGCAAGAGAACACACTCGGTGCACATCAACGTGTCCCTAGTCACTGCGAAAAAGTTAACTAGAATTTACGAATTTAGGGTTAAGGGATGTTTTGTTTGTCTGTCAAATGTCACAATAATTTCCGATACTAGAGCTGCGTTCGGGATGGCACTCTTTTCACTCCACAAGTACCCAAGCGCACTCCGTCCGTTCGGGTATTAAATTTAGAGTGAAAAGAGTAAATCTTTGTGCGTTCGGGTATCGAATAAAGAGTGAAAAGTGCGCACTCCAAAAGTTCGGTGTCGCAGGGAAGAACTTTTGGAGTGGGCATGCGTATTTCCACTAGTTGTGTGTTAGGTAGAGGTTAAGTTGCGGTTTGTTTTCGATTTGATTTGAATTTTCGGCACCTTCACGTATTTATTGTTCGGCAAAATTTTCCACTTTTTCAACTAGCTGTCCTTCCTCTTTAGAGTCTTCAAAATACTCTTCTTGTATGAATTTTAAAACCGGAATAATAGTATGACATATTCAACAGCTTTGAAATATTTTAACCCAAACAATTTTTAACACTAAATCACTAAAGCAATAGGTATAATTTTGTCAGGTTATGTTTGGGTTCCAGCACGGCTCCAAAGCGTTCGGGTTTGACGGATTCACTCCTAAAGTTCTAATGTCACATGATAAAAATCCACTCTCACTCCACTCCAAATCCGTCGACCATCCCGAACGCAGCTTAGATAGGGTGTCCAGCAGAGTTTCGATAACGATACCTAAGGCGATTTCAAGTCAGAGACCACATTCATGACTTGGTAGTCATGAAAATACGTCACATAAATGACGTCATCTTAAAATCTGATTTGAACAACACTATTCGTGGTCACGGCGCTTCAGTGTTTTGTGCCGTTTGTGCGCTAAACATAACCTCAAACTTTGTTGTGGTTTAAAAAAAAGGCCCTCGGTTATTTTTCTGTTATACTAATAAATAGTAGCTGAAAATACTATACGTAAACGTTTAAATAAAGTAATGGATAATAAGAAGTTAGCTGCAGTAGGGGAGGATGTGGAGGAATGGGACAGTTTTAAGAAAAATATATGTTCTATATGTTTGGTAAATAAAATGTAAGTTAAGGGGTTCAATATCCATAGAAGGACCTTTTTCGAAAATAATCCACAGTAAAGTAACTTAAAAAAGTTTTATTTTTTTACAAAAAAAAAACAAATGGTAAACATTCCATGATGGCCCATTTCACCTACCCTGAGTGGGTAATGGGACACTATTGGGGGACGAATGGGTCAAACAATCTAGCGTAATGTGGAACCATAACTGTCTAAGTTGACAGCAAATCCTAAGGTTCTTGCCGTGCGAACAGTTCCAGAATTTATCTTTGGATCTGGTAGAGTCATAACTACATCCTCTAAGGCTACCTCACATTTGTCCAAAATAACTGGGTAATAAAATAGGTAAAAGGGAAACTTTCTTCTTAGAAAAGATATTGATAATGTCGATTCTGTTTTATTTTCCACTATTCCAATATAGTGAACTGGATTTTTGTCCGTAATAAATTTGCAGAGAACATAACTACCTGGCGTAGCTAAGGTGGGAGAACTATCATAGTCTTCAAAATCATCTATGGATTCATCACTGAATACGGATGAACTATCTTTGGTCATTTTGTTTTTAGTTTCTATGCTTATGTCGGAATCTGAATCGGATTCCATCATTTTTAGTTTCTTGGTCACTTTCCGAACTCTGGTTGTTTGAATCGGCTTCTTTGGCGTTTTCATTAGCATAATCTCATTTTTTTCAGGTGTATCTGTTAAGATCCTAGATTTACCTTTAACTCGACCATTTATCTTATTGGATCTTGCAGGTGCTTTTGGATAAGGTACAACATGTTCTGGACGTAGGAATGCTTTACTGGTCTTATCACTGCTATTAGTTTCTTCAGAAGTTTGTGATTCAATGGAATTTTGTGTGCGGGCGGTACCTGCTGATGTAGAAGGGAGATTGTCATCAACTCTAGTGACAGAAACATTGTTGTCTAGTTTGCCAACTAGAATGTTGCTGTGAATAATTATCTCACGATTAGGCAAAGTTGCAGGACCATTATTTTCTTCCATGGGCCGATCCGTAACAGAACTCATCAGAAAATCGTCGTCGGTAAAAATCTCGGCATTAAACGGGTAAATTCCAGTCTTACGAAAAGCTGATAAAATGTTTTCCTTCGTCATGGCGCGATTAAAAGCCAAATTACTTATTCCTGCAATATTGTAAATAGTTGAAGTTTTACCGGGATTACTTGTCATCCAATCATTTAGGGCGATATTATAGCGACCTTTAAATGGTCCATAAACTGATACGTCTAAAGGCTGTAGCCTGTGGCTACAGTGTGGTGGGAAAGTAAGAATATGCACTCCATTTTGCTTTGCCAGATCAATAACTGCACGAAATATATATGGCTTTCGTGGTTATCCATCAATAGCAAAACAGGATTGTCCAAATTGGCATTACTGTATTTAATGAAATGCTCTATCACTAGTACAAAATTGTCTGATGTCATCCATCCTGATTTATGGGCTAAGCCTAGGCTTCCTACCGGAGCACCATGCAGCATATGATCGACAAACTTGACACGTGGAAAAACATACGCTGGAGGAATTGTGTTTCCAACAGCATTAATTATATTGCACATAGTAATTAATTGGCCGCGTTCTGCTGATGTCGCCTGACCTATTTGCTTCTGGCCTTTAACTGCAATTATTTTCGGAGGTTTTTGGACAGTAGTTATGCCAGTCTCGTCCAAATTGTAGATGTTATGTGGAGGAAACTGTTTTCTGTGCATAATATCCTCAAGCTTACCAAAAAATAAAGCTGTATTTGTTTTATTAAAACTGGTCGCACGGCTAAGGCTTGTGGGTTCCGGAGTTCTTAAGGATAAGTCGGGCGACCTGTGCATAAAACCTTCTAACCATTCTCGACCAGCCAATTGCGTTTCATCCCATTTTATGGGATATTTTAGAGTTAACTTTTTGGCATATTGGTATGCTAATTTTCTACAGCCTATTTTGGTTAAGCCATAGTGCATTTTGGATGATGTCTTTATATATTCTCGAAGCATCATCTCGTGTTCTTCGGAAAACACCTTAAAATAAAAAAAAACTACCCTTAATAAGTTTATTGACAAAAATGTTATAATATATCTACCTTATTATTAGTTGTATTGGGAGAATATGTGTAAGGTTCATCAGGTGCTCCTTGAGATTTCTTGATATGTCTTTGTAGTGCAGACTTTGATATTTGAAGGTCTGTAGCTACTGATCTTATGGACAGTCCATTACGTACCAGTTCCACAGCCGTTCGAATTTTTTCTGCATTATTTCTAATGCGTTGCGTTTTACGCTTATAAAAACGGGGCATTGCAAACAATCTATAAAAATAAAACAGAATATTATAATATCACCCTTACCCAATCCACATTTCAAAAGTTTTTTATATGAAATGTGGCACCTAGCTCACAAAAAAAAGTACAACTCATAAAGAAACGTACTTCTTAAGCATTGCAGGAGGAATGGGACATGTCCCATTTCTCCTGTCATAAATTGTCTCATTTCTCCTGCATAGCTAGAAGCCATTTTATTTAGAAAAAGCACATTGCACAAATTACTTTCGTAAATTATTTTTCAAGCTAAATAATACCTTATAATTACCGTTTATAATGAGCACATATTTAATTACAAACTAATAAAATTAGCTTACCTGGTACACTTTAAATTAGAACTAACTTTTTTACTTTTATGTCATTAAGTCAGAAAAACGATTAGCAAACGTTGCGTGCGTGGTGTAGACTCGAACATTACTGGTTAGATTTACGGGCGGAAGAGTAGGCGTGCACTAACAAGAGGGCGCTTCCGGAAATCAACTGGCGGCAATTTTAAACGCAATGTCCCATTCCTCCTGCGTCCCATTCCTCCACATACTCCCCTACTGTTTGCAGCTGATCAAATGTTTTTTAAAGCAAAAAAGAAATGGATTGTGTTATGTATCACAATAAAATATTGGGATCTTTAGACAAAAGAACTTTATTTATTCTACCATTAATACAAATAACTATATTAAACGTACAACGTACGTGACGCGACATTTTATTGCACTGTCACCGTCAGTTGTCATTTTACACTAGACCATTAGGCCCACTACACAACATTTCCCTCCTTGTTCAAAGATCAAGGGTGAGATTACAGAAAATGCATATCTGCAACTTTGCAGATCTGCAAATATGGCGGACTTGCAGACGCAAAATAAGTTGCAGAAATTTGACATTCCAAGAACTATTTGCAAATCCGCCATTTTTACCGTAGTTAAACCGTTTTGCTACTTCTGGTTTATTGACGTCGACTGTCGAATATGTGAAGTTTTAAAGTTTTAACCTCCAAATAAAAATGGACAAATTTAGTCCCCCTTTTAAATCTTTTTATATGTTTAATGTTCAGAGTCTCTTTGATTCAGTTATGCAAAAAGAAAAAGTTCGTAGGCCAAATTTCACCTCAAGAGAGATGAATATACTAATAGACGAAATATTGCAAGACCCTGAACTCGGCAGAGGTAGGAAAGTTTTTCTGTTTTGAGTTTTTCTAATAATTTTTTTATAGGTGAATTAGGTACAAAATATCGAAGTATTTCTGATTTAAAACAAAAATGGAACGAGATCGCTAGTAAAATTAATGCCTTAGAGTGTCTAAATAGAAGTGGCGATGAAGTAAAAAACAAGTTGGCCGACATGAAAACCAAAACAAAAAAAAAGGCAGCAGCTATTAGACAATATAGGGAGGCGACGGGAGGAGGAGAGCCCTCAAAAATATCTCTTACAGAATTGGAGGAAAAAGTATTGCAAATTATTGGGGCTGTGGCTATTTATGGTTTGAATGAGGGCATAGATATGGTCGATGAAACCTCAAGCTCCACGAAAGCAAAAATTACAGAAGAACCGAAAGTAAACACTGATATCCCTGAGGTTGAGGCAAATATAACCCCTGTGAAACGAAAACAATTTAACACAGGAAAGGAAAAGACTAGAAAGAAAATAATACGTAGGCCAGTTAAACACCATAAAGAATTGACTACTAGAAATGTCATCCAAAATCAAGAGAACATATTGAAAGAAATGAAAAAAACCAATTATTTCTTAATAAACTGATTATTTTAAAAAAACAGGAGGTGGAATTTTTGCGAAGCTCTTGCAACCCTTCATATGTTTAGTATTCACCCATTATTTTAGTGACACCCCTTTTGTAAGGGGGTGATTTTCTTAAAGGATAGCTGTTTATTTCAAAGTTTTTAGTCTTAGTTTTGTTCCTATTTTTATGTTAAGAACAAAGGTAAAAATGTTTAAGTGATACAAGGAATTTGTTGGGTATTTTCGAAAAAATAAAACACTGAAAAATAAAGTTTTGTTTGTTTACTTATAAATATATACCTATAACTGTTTTAGTTTAGTACCCAAACCTATTTAGTACCAACTGCTGTCGAACAGCTTCACCTCTTCTGTAGTTTATGTCTAGAAGATTCTCTTCAAATGGTTCTGCTTCCAAATAATCAAAATTCTGAATATCATTTTCTTCATAATTTACAGGGAAGTTATAGGCCTGCCGTATATTATGTAACATGACACAAGATATTATAATTTTTATCACTTTTGAAGGTTTATAGAGAAGATTTCCTCCAGAATCGTGCATAATCCTCCATACTAGTTTTAATATTCCAAACACTCTTTCTATTAAATTTCTTGTATCTCTGTGTGCAACATTAAATCTTTCTTCGATGTTGTTAGGAGTCCGATATGGTGTTAGAAGGCAGTGCTCTAATGGATATCCTTTATCACCAAGTAACCATGAATTCTGAGGTAGTTCAGGTAAATGCAAAAACCTTCGAAGGCCAGAGTTATTGTAAATAAAGGAATCGTGCACACTTCCAGGGTACTGTGCTACAACATCCGTAATTTTCATATTGCTATCGCAAACCTGCAAATAATAAAAATGATAGCATATTATAATGTGTCTATATTATTAATAAAAGCTTTACACTAACCATTTGTATATTTAAGGAGTATCTGCCTTTCCGATTTAAGTAAGTATGCCCGTCCTCTCCATTTGGTTTTTGGATGTAAACATGTGTACAATCTAAAAGCAAACAAACAAAACGTAAACTAAGTGGTAACAGAATCTCTAATATCTACTTTTACCAATGCAACCAACACAACCTGGAAACTGATAGTTTTCTTGAAAACCTCTTTTGGTAAATTGAATTTCTTCATCACTTCTAGGGAACTTAATATAGTCTCCTCTGTGGCGTACAAATACATCCAAAAATCTTGAAAAAATTTTGCTTACTGTAGGCTGCCGCACTAAGTGAAAAATGCTTTCACCTACAACATTTTGGAAACTTCCACTGGCCAAAACACGTAATGATATTAGAACCTAAAAAATGTTTAGATTTTTTTAAATAAGTTGCTGCGAATAACCTCTATGGATAAAATTGTTTAACCTGTGTACTGCTTACTTGTATTCCTACAGGCACTGCCTGATGCCTATGAGTTAGCCGAGTAAGGTCGTTATTAACTTGTGCCATAATATTCCGAGTCATAGCTTTTGAGATTCGATAAAGACTTATAAATATTTCGTCTTCCATATCAAAGGCATTACCCCTCACAGCCAGAATTCTCCTGTATAACGGAGCTCGCCGTCTACGTCTACGGTGTCCCCTTAATACCAGTAAATAGCCCAAATCCATGGCAATAATTTAATTAATGAACTTAAATCTCAATGCTCCCTTGTTTTTTTTTATATAAAAATCTGTTATCGTTTACACTTTACAAATTGTAAATAACCACCATCCGTCAAATCACCAAAATAATAGTTTTTAAAACAAATTTTTGTTCATTCTGCAACTTTGCAGGACCTTCCAACCTTCTGCAAATTTGCAGACGACATGCAGACGCAAAGTATGATAAACGTTTTTTGGAATACCACTTCTGTCATTTGCATCTGCAAACTGCTACTTGCAGCTGCAGACGTCAGATGCAAAGCTTCTGTAATCTCACCCCAAGTCTTTTCGGTGCTTTAAGTACTTGACCAAAACGCGACACTGTTGGGGTAGCTTTCACTAATAACCTCACTCTCCACTCTAGGGCTCACACTAGGTATTGTTACAGATTCTGATAAACTAATATTCGACGGCGGTTCGTCAAGATCAGGTCTGGATGGTACATAGGGCAATACGTTTTTATGTGACCGAGCCTCACTATTCAAAGCGGTTGCCATGGCTTCGATTTCAGCTGGCACCGGATTAACCTCATTTTGAGATATTACCGACTCACTCAAATCCGATCTTAAAGAATCCGCATGAACAAACTTGATGAGAGATCCAACCTGTACCAAATACGTGCAAAAACTCAAAATTTTCATTACTTTGCCCTTCTGCCATAACTTTGTATTTTTATTTTTCACATACACAGATTCATTAAGTTTAAACAACTTTTTGGCTTGAAAGGCATTGTTAGAACCACCTTTGACATATCTACTATGACCAGAAGGTCTTAATAAATCAAACCGAGTTCTAGGTCGAAGTTTAAGCATACTCTGAGACGGTGAAATACCAGTTGTTGTTGTTGGGGTATTTCTATACGAGAAAAGAAAACTTGACAATTTTAATAAAATTTGCTGTTCTGTTATGCTCTCTCCCCTTTCAGAAAACAAAGCTTTCTTCAAATCTTTTTTTACTGTTTGTACACTTCGTTCCGCAAATCCATTACTAGGTGGATGACCCGGAGGAGATTTTATTGGGGTTATCCCATTAGCTTGGCAAAAAGAGATAAACTCGGCAGAATGGAAGGGTGGACCTCCATCAGATACTAACTCTACAGGCAAACCAAAAATAGAAAAGATTTCCTTTAATTTTGCTATAGTCTCGGACGCCATTGTTCCCCGATTCATCAATTTAACCTCCAGCCATTTCGATTTTTGGTCATAAACAAGCAAAAATGTGTGATCAAATTTTTTCAAAAAATCAATAAAAACTCTGTAAAAATTATGTGGTGCGTCTGGCCATGACAAAAGTGAGTTACTATTAGTAAAATTTTGACACTGTTGACAAATTTCGCAAGTGGCAATAAACTTCTCAACATCCTCATTAACATTTGGCCACCAACAATATGATCTTACTAACATCTTTGTACGAACAATTCCTGTATGTTGTTCGTGAAACAGTTTCAAAATTTCTGACCTTAAAATGGGTGGAATGACCACTCTGTTTCCAAACAAGATACAGTTTTGTTCTACGGATAATTCATTTTTAAGTCTAAAATATGGTTTTAAATTTTCATCAACAATACTTGGCCCACCTGACAAAATAAAGTCTTTTACTCTTAAAAGTATCAAATCCTTGTTTATAGCCTTTCTAATGTCCTCAGAATTTAAAGGAATTTCTCTGACTAAGTTAAACGAGTAAATAAAGTCAGGAACTTCTGTCTTATCAGGCAAGGGCAAGCGTGATGAACCATCAGCATTGCTTATTGATTTTCCTTTTTTATAAATAATATCATATTGATACCCTGATAAGATCAAGGCCCAACGTGTGATTCTGGAAGCAGCAGTTGTAGGAATATTTTTATTTTTAGCAAAAATAAACTGCAACGGCTGATGATCAGAAATAAGTGTGAATTTGCGACCATATAAATATTTATGAAATTTTCTGACTCCAAAAATTATAGCTAAAGCTTCACGCTCCAAGTTACTATATTTTTGCTCACTTGGGCTTAGAGTGCTTGAGGCAAAAACAACTGGTTTCTCTTCGCCATCGATAATATGACTTAGCACTGCCCCAATTCCATAGCCACTAGAATCACATGTAACATATATAGGTAAAGTAGGATCGTAATGTGTCAATACACTATCCGAAGTCAAAAATTCCTTACTCAATTGAAAAATTTCCTCACACTCCTCAGTCCAGTCTTTGGTAAAATCAACACCAATCTTACAGAGATCATATAAAGGTTTTAATTTTGATGACAACATCGGAACAAACTTAATATAATAATTTATGAGCCCAAGATATGATTTCAACTCTGTGACATTCATTGGCGTAGGTGCTGATTTGATTGCTCGAATTGTATCCATAGTTGGATGAATTCCAGAACTATCCAGATAATGCCCCAGAAACTCTATTTTATCATTATTAAAAAATATACATTTTTTCTGATTCACCTTCACTGAGAAAGTCTTTCCAAAACCTTAACAACATTTTGATAACACTCTTCCAGAGTGGATCCAGACACCAAAATGTCATCTAAATAACACTTTGTCTTACTTAAACCTGACAGAATACTAGCCATGATAGTTTGAAAGATACCGGGAGCTGCACTTATACCATAAGTCAACCTCGTGTAAGCAAAAAGTCCAAGATGGGTGTTTATGACCAACAACTCCTGTGACTTTTCACTAACTTTAAGTTGCTGGTACGCTCCTTTCAAATCTATAACCGAAAAATACTTATTTCCACTCAGAGATGCGAATATATCCTCAGGAAGTGGCAGAACACAATGATCTGCATCCAGAGCCGGATTGACAGTTTTTTTAAAATCAACGCAAATCCTGATTTCCTCAGAATTTTTCTTTGGGACTACAACTATTGGACTTGCCCAATTACTATAACTTACTCTTTTTAAAATGCCAGACTTACACATTTTTTGGATTTCAGCTTCTACTTTACTTTTTAAAGCATAAGGCATATCATAGGCTCTGTGAAACACCGGTTGTGCCCCTTTCCTTAGTTTTAACTCGACTTTGACATCTTTAAAAAACGATTCTGTGTCTTCAACAAAAATATGTTGAAAGGCATTTTTGATTGACATCACTAAAGCTTGAACTTTTGGATCTTTACTTTCGATTTTTAATCCGTTTTCGACTGGTTTTGACATACCTTCGACTGACTTTGACTCAAATTTGACTATTTTTGACTTATTTTTACATAGCTTAACTTTTGACTCGACCAACGGACCAGAATCACTCGCTTGGCTTGACTCAAACACAGACTGACATTCAATGTTAGACAGATCTTCCTGACCTTGTTCCTGACCATCTAAACTTGATTTTTTTGAGACATTGACCTTATTAAAAGATAGCATTTTTTTCCAATCTGGGTTCAACACAGCTAGCCAGTTTCGACCAAGCAAAGGCTTAAACCTATGACTACTTTTTAAGACTACCAATGGTAAGTTGACAATTTTATCATTAATTTCTACAAAAACATCGGTTTCACCCAGAACTTTTACACCATCTCCCGTAAGCACTCGTAATCTGTATTTGGCATCAAATAGATTTAGCTCACTTAAATATTCTTGAAAGTCATTCACATGTATGACAGTACGACACGCACCACTATCAATTTCGAATGAAATTTGCTTACCTTCCACATCCAGGCTTACCATAGCAGGTTTCTCGGTTGTTTTGTCAGCAATTGAGGCCAAAAATCCCAACACAAAGTCACTATCATCAGTAGACTCACTAGAAGACTTACTTTGTGTATCGTCTAAAGCATTGACACTGCCTTTTTTACATACACGACTGGTGTGGCCCTTAGATTTGCATGTAAAACACTCCCAGGACTTTGCAGGACACGTTTCTGGATCATGTTTCCGTACCCCACAACGAAAACAAGACTTTGCCGTTTTCTTGTCATCTTTTTTGCTTGAGAACTTATTTTTTAGGAAGTTTTTCACACCATTGCCCTTTTTGAATAATAATTTATCAATGTTCTCAGTTACCACACTTACACCGGAATCACACATAGACTTGACTTGACCCTCGGCAAGCTCCATTGCTAGAGCCTCAGATGTCGCTTTTTCAAACGTTAACATATCCATTGACAACAGCCTTTTCTTTATGGCTTGCGACTTTAATCCACAAACAAACTTATCACGCCAGGCTTCCTTCAAAAATACACCAAAATCACAATACAATGATAGACTCTTGAGTTTTTTTATGAAACTCTTAATATCTTCTCCAGACTCTTGGACTGCTATCCAGAACTTGTACCGTTCCGCAATCTGTAATCTTTTTGGACTAAAATGTTCAATTAATTTAGCTTTTAGGTCGTCGTAGGTCTTTGAAGACGGCAGATCTGGTGTTAAAATATCCTTAAGCGTGCAGTAAGCTTCGCTACCAATCAAAGTTAAAAGCATGGATACCTTCATGTTCTGTTCGACGACATTGCACACAAAAAGCTGCTCCAGCCTCTCCAAGTAGGTGCATATATCTCCAGCTTTTGAATTAAATTGTTCAATATTCCCGATCAAGTTGTTAGCCATTTTGAACTAGGAACAAAAATTAGACACGACACTTTTCGACAACGAAACCCTGCTTTTTTTTTAACACTAAAAAAAAAGTGGTTTGTACTATACGCGGGTACGACCTGACTCGTCGCCAAATTGTTATGTATCACAATAAAATATTGGGATCTTTAGACAAAAGAACTTTATTTATTCTACCATTAATACAAATAACTATATTAAACGTACAACGTACGTGACTCGACATTTTATTGCACTGTCACCGTCAGTTGTCATTTTACACTAGACCATTAGGCCCAGTACACAACAGATTGTATTGTCCAGGTCCAGAAAAGAGCCATATCCAGCGGCTAGGGAACAAACTGAAACTGCAGCTCTTTGTGTGGCTACATCCCTTATTATTATAAAGGAAGAAGTATTTAGGCTTCATGGTCTATATGACATATGTATTTTAAACTCCACAGAAATAGAGTTCTTTTCCCATTTTCGAATGGGTACAGCAACATTTAATGCCCTACTTGTAGAGGTAGGACCTCAATATGAAAAATGTAGGTATCATGGGGGTCTTCAACCTGTTAAGACAGAAAATGCCCTGTTAATTACACTGTGGTTTTTGGCAAAGGGCACTGAGGAAAATTTCTAATAGCCTTTATTAGAAATCGACTTACCGCTGCTATAAATCGTAATAGCATAGGGGACAGATCATGTCCGTTGTTGCCGTTATTAAAATAAAAGTGCTGCAACAGCCGACTTACCACAAGTAGCATATCACATAAGTCATTTTAAGTTTGCTGTGGCTACCTAACAGGCTTTCCTACCATTACAAAAAAAAATAGTTACCGGTATTATTTATTTTTAATAGGAAAACCATAGTTTAGTTAGTACAACAAAATAAGTTGTTGTGGTTAGTACTATGCTATTTACCCTTATAAACAAAATTTAGTTATGGTAGTTAAGTTTTATACTATTGCAGTCATTTATAGGAACTGTAAAAATTAAGTAAATTGCTGTGATAAGCAGTGCGTTGACTTGTCGTAGGTAATTATTGCTTTTGCTACAGCAATGACTTTTGACTTAAAAAACGACGTTAAAGTTTGCATATCTAGGGAGTTTTTGCATACATTTTCTTTTTTGTCCAGGTTAGGTAAGATTTTTTTATGCAAAGTCTGAAAGATAACATCATATAGTGTGAAACCAGCGGTACCTACCCACATTATGTAGGTTACACAGGTGAGTATAAAAAAATTAACGTATGTATAGTTATTTAAATTTTATTAAGCCATATAAATAATATATTTTAAAAAAACATTAACAGGATAAGTATTACTATTAGGTACTTATTGGTTTACTGACGTTTTAGTAAATTTTTAATTGAAAAATATTAAAATTTTGAAGACGTTTCGGTTTATTAAATTTTTTATACCGTCCTTTAGTTTTAGTTAATTTAATAATAAAATAAAAATATTTTTAATTATTTGTAGTTCTGATGATGGTTTAAAAATATAATAAACCGAAACTTAAAGTAGTTTTAAATAATAATAATACCAAATAATATACAGGGTGACAACGAATGTTGTTACACCCCTATTTCTTTCGTAGTTTTCTTAATACAAACTTTCAAGAGATTGTAAGTGCATATTTTGTGAGTTTTTAGTAAAATCATACTTTTAAAATCACAGTGATCCTAATTTTCTAATTTTAAACGAGACTCCTGGTATATTTTGACATATATAAATTAGCCTATAACTATTTTTTAGTAAGTGCATTATTAGCCTAAACATAATAGTTTCAGAGATATTGTTTTAAATATGAAATTTTTGACAATTTGACAGCTTATAGCCTTTCAATTATTATAAGTCTCACATGTCCCTATCGTACTTTTTCATTCTTTTTTCAAATTAGTCTTGGGCCACTCTTTGTGAAGATTTTCCTTACAGTTTCTTCGTCTAACAGAGAAAAACTTTCGTCCTCGATGCCTTCTTCTAAGAAAATTTAAAAAAAAAATTATTACCTTTGAAGGCCTCCACATTCCCTTTCAGCCCCCATTCTGGGAGGGTCAACTTGTATGCCATGGTAGAAACTTATAAGAAAATTTAACCTTAAAATCTAAAAAAACATAGATTTCTAAATTAACACAAAATGACAACCAGCTTACGACGAAACCACAGCCAAACCAAAATAACAAAAGTTATAGGTTATATAGATAGATAGTCGTCTTTAGTTAGTAACAGGTTGCAATAATGGCCACCTGTAAAAATTAGTTCATGCATAAATTGTAATATTTGGAACCTAACCTCTCCCGGATGAACAAGCGTCACTCAAAATTCGTTTAATACTATAATAAACTTCTCTTTTATCAATATTTGCATTAAAAACACCTAAAACTACAAAAAACTTACCTTCAACAATAACACAATATAAAATAAATTTTTTCGCCTGCCTGCAACACACGACCACTTCAAAAACAAAATGGAAATGAGTTCGGTCTTCGGTCAGTTCGGCACGTAGGCAAATTTGTTATTACGAGCACGTCCCGACGGGTCACGAGAATATTCGAACAGCCGGCAGATCTAAATCCATAGTTGTCAGACATATTTTTTTTGCTGCGGCTATTACTTTTTCGACTTGTAGCTATTTACTGGTAGCTGCAGTAAGTAAAGGGATCTTAATCTAGCTGTGATTGTAACTACAGCTACATATTTAGGTGTGGTACCTAATAACGAATTTGCAGTTATTACCGTAATAAAAACCATGAGTAGCCATTAACAATTACAATTCAAATAAAAAAGTTCATTAGCATAAGTAAACCTATTCAGTTATAACTATTAAAAAATAATAACCGTTGCAATTATTTAAGCTGTTATTATTAAAAATTTCCAGCACAGAAATTTAGCTGGCTCTATTTTCTCAGTGGGCGATTCCTATATATCCACTTCTGATAGATTTGCGGTTGCTCCATCAACAGCACATTTAATTGTTACGAGAGTAATAGATATTTTGAATGGGCTTAAAAATAAATTTATTAGATGGCCAAAAAAAGCAGAGGCGTCAATGCTGGAAGAAAAATTTAAAGATATATGTGGATTTCCAGGTAAGATTTATTGACGTTTGTAATATAATGTTAAGCCGGGTTTATCACCATTCATAACTTTAATGCATAGTTTATAATCATAAACTTAGCTTTAAACGCAATGCGTAAGACACACATATAGTTTATAACGGTACTTAATTCTTAACCGCATTATGAACTGACAGTAGTACACATAACCTCAACTAGGTATTCATATTTATTTTGTTTTTTAAACGGCCATAAATATGAAAATAAGTAAAAAAATGTGTACTGCCCTGGCCGTAGTGCCACTTTATTTATCTCTGGTGACCACTATATCTGCTATAGTCAGCAATAAGGAAGAGTGAGAAGATTTGGTGTGAGACCCATGAACAGAAATCGCAACAAAGAAGGTCTTTTTGTTACCTTATTTCATGCAATGAAAGAACTTGAGTGGGATGAACAACAATTTTTTAAATGCACACGTATGACTAAAAATCAGTTCTATCATTTACTGCGCCTAACAAGACCATACTTACAAAAATGTAGAAAAATAATGTATTTAACTCCAGAACATCGGCTTGTATTAGTTTTGCAGTAAGTTTTAATTGTTTAAATAAGTATCTGTCAGACAGATAAATCTGAATTTGCGCATGCGTATATTAGTGACATTTCATAACTTTTAATTTTTAGTCGTAAAAGTTAAAAGTTAAGTTTTCACTTCAGTTTCTACTATCTGACGAAGACACTGTGTGTCGAAACAATTGTTATAGTGTGGAATAAATAATATAAGTGAAGATTTATACATTTTGTATTTTTCCTATCAAGTTTCTATAATGGATCTTCATCAAGTAACGGCTACATCCATTGAATATTTAAAAGTTAAGCATCTTTCAAGGTCGCGTCTTAGCCAATAAAGTTATGTTTTATGCATTGTAAATCTTTATAAACGGGTTCATATCATCCTTTAATTTGAATATTATGCTTATGCACTAAAGTTACGGTTACGAACTAAAATTATGTTTATGAATGGTGATAAACCCGGCTTTAGTAGCTAACATACAATGATGTAATTATGTAATAATGTGTTAAATTTTCAAAAATGTATGTTGTTCTGTAATTAAACATGCTATACTGTTGTAGGCACCATTGGAGCTATCGGTGGGTCACATATAATGTGCAAAGTAAGAGAAGATCAGCAGGATAGCTATCAAAATAGAAAGTGTCAGCATTCTATAATATTGCAGGGAATTTGCTCAGCAGACAGGCTACTTACCAATGTGTTTATTGGATTTCCTGGCAGAGCAAATGACTCTAGGGTAAATAATAAAAAAAGTTCTTAGGTAAAAAACATTTTTTATTTTTTACCACCTGATTTAAGTAGGTATGTAGGCTCTTGGTTTTATTTTAAATATTTATGTTGTATGATTTTTAAATTAATAAATATGCTGCCTCAAATAAAACCTAAAAGTTGAATTAACAGTATATTAATATAATAATATAGGTTTTAGCATGGATAAATATCATTTTTTTTTAAATCCTATTTTAGGTTCTTCAAGAATCTCCACTATATAAACAGGTTAATGAAGAGGGACCAGAAATATGTTTTTATGAAAACTATCACCTAATCGGTGATAAAGCCTATCCTTTACAATAATGGTTGTTGACACCATACAAGTAAGTATATTTTTAAATACAGTGTCTATTAGCTGTGGCTTTTTTAAAAATCTAAAAAACACAACTGAACTGGCATTGCAAGTTGAAAAACTCTTTTTAAAACGATAATACTGGTCATTGTTTCACTAATATTTTTTAGTCATGTGTAAAATCATTTTATTTAAAGGGATAATGGAAGACTTACAAGAAGCCAAAAAAATTACAATGTATTATTAAGCAGAAGCCGCGTCGTCATTAAACATGTTTTTGGATTGCTCAAAGGGCGGTGGAGAATATTAATTTTTGTTCATGCATATTCAATAAAAAGGATTGTCAACATTGTGGGGGCTTGTTCAGTTCTACACAACTTTTGTTTCATTAATAATGATTCATTCATTCATCTGAGGACACCTTTACTGAACAGGATGAAGAAGCTGATGATATCACATCAGGTCAACAAAAAAGAGAAATAGTGCGTTCTTTCTTAGAAATTGTAAATGAAAAGATTGATTAGTTAACAATATTATATTACAAACTTCCGCATAAATTGTATTGTAGCTTGTTCCTGGGTCTGTTTATGCATTAAAAAAAAGCCCTTATACAAAAATGTATTTTTATTTATAACCCAAAAACGAAAAATAGTTAATCTAAAGCATGGGGCAACACATCAGTAGAAACTATTCTTCGCGTCGATAAAATAAATAATGAAAAGAAATTCGCCGCCAGCTGTAAAAAGCCACATTTCGAGAGTTTCTATGACGTTTCACTACATTCCTTTTATTGGGCAGCGTAGATGTTTGAAGTCGCCTTAGATTAACTATACTTAAGAAATTCAAACAAAATTTAACAAATATTTAAAGAACTTGACTACTTGTAAAAGTCGAATTTTCTAAATAGAATAATTCCTCATTTCTTTCAGTTACCTAGTTCCCCATTAGCTTAAGGTTAATATTATGTAAGGAGTAAAGTAGACATATTTTTTGTTTCATTTGTTACCATGCATCATCAAAAATAAAACTAATTCTGCTTAAAAAGAAAAGTATCAATAACACTGTTTCACTCACTTCCAAAATCCTCTTTACATCCCCTACAACTTTTTTTTTCTTATTTTAGGGTCACATTAAAACTACGTTTCTAATCTTCATCCGAAGAATCCGACCTTTTTCTTTTGTTACGTTTTTTAATACTTTGCACCAAGTCTTTAAACAAATCTAGAAATTGTTCTCTTTGTTTTTCTTCTGTCGCAAAAAATTCTCTAATCATCCTATCATGCTCTTTCTGTCTTTTTGTCATATCTTTATGTTTGTCGTCCGACTGCTGAATCAAAGAATTTACAGCCCGCAAAATATCTTCTTTTCCTGTAGTTTTTGGTCTCAAACTTTTTTTTACAGAAGCAAAAATGCTTTTTCCCAAAGGGTTAACATTTCTGCCAGTTGGTGTTGTTTCATCTTCTGAAACAACCAGTGGTGAAGACTTGCCAGTATTAGCAACCAGTGGCTCCTGGGCAGCACATGCTGCTGATGTTCCTGGCATACTGTCATTATAAGTTATTTTAGTATTATTACTGCTGTTACTAGCACATCGACTTTGTTCTGTTGTAGTAGAAAGTAAATATTTTGGTACAGATATATCTTTTTTACCTAAAATATTATCTATTTCCTCAAAAAATTCAGGAGGATCCAGATACTCTGAGCCCGTTTGTTTCTGATGTGACTTGTATCGTAAATATCCCCTTTGCAAATTTGCCCATTTCTGTCTACACCTTATAGCACCATCTTTTCCATGTCCTATATTAAAACCTCCCTTAATCATGTCACCAGCAATTTGACCCCAAATCTGAATCTTTCTATGACTTTTGTCAGTCAATTTATTTTTGTATTTCGGGCTGTCTCTTAACTTAAGTAAAAACCTCGTGGCCTCAATATCTTTTCCAGTTGGGTATGATTTGTTTTGCCATACAACTTCACAGCTGGTAATAGACTCGGTGACAAGTGCATCAGGCTCTGCATTAACATTTGGAATATCTTCGTCTAGAAACTGAAGATCTGACAGGCTATTTTCTTCAGTTACAGGTTCTACAAAGTAACATTACCTAAATACTTGGTATTTCAGCTAGCTTAAAAAATATTCACTGGCTTCTCTTTAATTTTATTAAGTTACTCCCCTACTAAAACAATTAGGTTTGTAAACGAAAATGTCAGGCACCTACCTACTTACTTTTTCTTTTATAAAGGCCAATGAATATTATTTAAGTCGGTAAAAAAAAATGTTTTTCTTAATGAGCAAGCTTTTTTTTTGTTCATATTTTCTATATTAGGCAATTCCCAGCACCAAAAAGCTACCTACTAAATATGAAACAAATAGGTAGGTATATTAAGACAATAGATGAACTGTCTGTTATTGACCAAATGCTCGACCAAATGTGAACTGTTCATTCATTTGAAATTATAGATAAATACAAATAGATAGTATCTTAAATGTCCAATAAATGAACAGTTTGCAAATGGTCATAGGCAGGAAAGTTCATCTTTAGTTTAGAACTCTCCCAACTAACCAAATTATGAAATAAATAAATATCAGTGATATAACGATCGATCTTTGTTATGTCATACACAGAGATAATTAAGAGCAAAATCAAAGCTCCGTGATATGCCATAGATTAACAAATGTCCGCTCTAGAGAGGATCTGCGCCTTAGATTAATCTTTCTGAAGGGGCGGATCTGACAGATCCAGGATATCATAACTATATAATTTGTTTCGTTTTAAATCTGTAACGGTTGTGTCGAGATGATAGCATTATCTCTTCCAAAAGGAACAATGTGATGAATTATATCTGCCACATACATATGTCTGAGATGAAACATTTTTATCTAGGCGCCATTACAACTATACATGGTGTTTCACCATGATGGATGGTGTATTAGACGTTTATGGCGAACCAATCGACGGAACGATCCAAAAATCTGTTTTTTTCATTAAAGAACATGCTCTATCCAGCCAAAATATTTCGATAATGCGGTGTTGCCGCTTTTACTAAAAGTAGTGGAAGCGGCAACACCGCATTATCGAAAATATTTTGGCTCGATAAAGCATGTTTTTTTTATGAAAAAAAAAAAATTTTGGACCGTTCCGTCGACTGGTTCACCATATTATACGTTTAGTAGACCATTATCGTGAATCGCCCTATATACTGCTTCTGTGTTTACACCATGGATAAATCTTATCTGGTGATTAACCTGTAATGTGTTCTTGCAAAATATCATTGAAGTTAAGGCATCAAATTAAGTACTATTTTAAAAATATATATGTAGGTATAAGAACTCACCGGCTCACCGCAGTTGCATTGTTGTTTGAAGCGAAGATAAGTAATATACTTTACACAGGAAAAGACAAAACAAAAACAGTTTATTTTAGAAGAAAAATATCTATTCAAATTGAAAGAGTACAAAATATGGTCCTTTAGGCACCATTACTGGCTGGGTTCTTTTGTTATTTCTCTCTGCCTTCTTTGCTTTCCTTGGCGTATCCAGTCACTGGCTACGTCCTCAAACATTTTTTCTGTGTAGTCGCTACTGCATGATACAGCATCTGAATCAAACAGTTGACCATTTAAGTAAAAAATTATTTACTTCACAAGTGTGTTAAGTAACATTTTTATTCTGAATGAGGGAAGAAAGGTACCTACTTATGAATTATTGAATATTTCATTAATACCGAAAAATAAACAGGGTGGTCTTCAAGTCCGTTAAAATATTTTAGGGGGTGGTTCTAAGAAAATTTTTTAAAATATAAAACTGCCCCTAAAATATTTGGATGTACAGGGTTTTTCCGTATATTTTGGAGCACCCCTGGAGCTTTTATTTTAAGGCCTAGAAAAAACATTAAATTACCAAAGTTGCATTATTTCTCATGACCTGTTAGAATTTGTCATCGAACAAAACAAATAAACATCGTAAATTTGTTTAATAATGCCAATGTGGATTTCTTTAAATGGGACACCCTGTATATTACATAATTTTTTAATTCCCCACTTATTTCTGATTCTAAATATGTATAAATGTTATATGTTTACTTTAGTCGTTTAGACAATATTTTATGTCAAAATATTGCGTATTACAAAATCAAGATTAGTATGAGGAAAACATGCTAGAAACTAAAAGCTTTATTAAGTTACAATTCATATAAATAATGATAATAATTTATAAAACAATATTATGGTTCTATATATCCACCACCACTGTCATAGCATTTTTGAATATTATCTCTCCATTTTCTTAAAGCGTTTGTAACAAAAACCAAATTTTCATGATATCACATCAGGTCAACAAAAAAGAGAAATAGTGCGTTCTTTCTTAGAAATTGTAAATGAAAAGATTGATTAGTTAACAATATTATATTACAAACTTCCGCATAAATTGTATTGTAGCTTGTTCCTGGGTCTGTTTATGCATTAAAAAAAAGCCCTTATACAAAAATGTATTTTTATTTATAACCCAAAAACGAAAAATAGTTAATCTAAAGCATGGGGCAACACATCAGTAGAAACTATTCTTCGCGTCGATAAAATAAATAATGAAAAGAAATTCGCCGCCAGCTGTAAAAAGCCACATTTCGAGAGTTTCTATGACGTTTCACTACATTCCTTTTATTGGGCAGCGTAGATGTTTGAAGTCGCCTTAGATTAACTATACTTAAGAAATTCAAACAAAATTTAACAAATATTTAAAGAACTTGACTACTTGTAAAAGTCGAATTTTCTAAATAGAATAATTCCTCATTTCTTTCAGTTACCTAGTTCCCCATTAGCTTAAGGTTAATATTATGTAAGGAGTAAAGTAGACATATTTTTTGTTTCATTTGTTACCATGCATCATCAAAAATAAAACTAATTCTGCTTAAAAAGAAAAGTATCAATAACACTGTTTCACTCACTTCCAAAATCCTCTTTACATCCCCTACAACTTTTTTTTTCTTATTTTAGGGTCACATTAAAACTACGTTTCTAATCTTCATCCGAAGAATCCGACCTTTTTCTTTTGTTACGTTTTTTAATACTTTGCACCAAGTCTTTAAACAAATCTAGAAATTGTTCTCTTTGTTTTTCTTCTGTCGCAAAAAATTCTCTAATCATCCTATCATGCTCTTCCTGTCTTTTTGTCATATCTTTATGTTTGTCGTCCGACTGCTGAATCAAAGAATTTACAGCCCGCAAAATATCTTCTTTTCCTGTAGTTTTTGGTCTCAAACTTTTTTTTACAGAAGCAAAAATGCTTTTTCCCAAAGGGTTAACATTTCTGCCAGTTGGTGTTGTTTCATCTTCTGAAACAACCAGTGGTGAAGACTTGCCAGTATTAGCAACCAGTGGCTCCTGGGCAGCACATGCTGCTGATGTTCCTGGCATACTGTCATTATAAGTTATTTTAGTATTATTACTGCTGTTACTAGCACATCGACTTTGTTCTGTTGTAGTAGAAAGTAAATATTTTGGTACAGATATATCTTTTTTACCTAAAATATTATCTATTTCCTCAAAAAATTCAGGAGGATCCAGATACTCTGAGCCCGTTTGTTTCTGATGTGACTTGTATCGTAAATATCCCCTTTGCAAATTTGCCCATTTCTGTCTACACCTTATAGCACCATCTTTTCCATGTCCTATATTAAAACCTCCCTTAATCATGTCACCAGCAATTTGACCCCAAATCTGAATCTTTCTATGACTTTTGTCAGTCAATTTATTTTTGTATTTCGGGCTGTCTCTTAACTTAAGTAAAAACCTCGTGGCCTCAATATCTTTTCCAGTTGGGTATGATTTGTTTTGCCATACAACTTCACAGCTGGTAATAGACTCGGTGACAAGTGCATCAGGCTCTGCATTAACATTTGGAATATCTTCGTCTAGAAACTGAAGATCTGACAGGCTATTTTCTTCAGTTACAGGTTCTACAAAGTAACATTACCTAAATACTTGGTATTTCAGCTAGCTTAAAAAATATTCACTGGCTTCTCTTTAATTTTATTAAGTTACTCCCCTACTAAAACAATTAGGTTTGTAAACGAAAATGTCAGGCACCTACCTACTTACTTTTTCTTTTATAAAGGCCAATGAATATTATTTAAGTCGGTAAAAAAAAATGTTTTTCTTAATGAGCAAGCTTTTTTTTTGTTCATATTTTCTATATTAGGCAATTCCCAGCACCAAAAAGCTACCTACTAAATATGAAACAAATAGGTAGGTATATTAAGACAATAGATGAACTGTCTGTTATTGACCAAATGCTCGACCAAATGTGAACTGTTCATTCATTTGAAATTATAGATAAATACAAATAGATAGTATCTTAAATGTCCAATAAATGAACAGTTTGCAAATGGTCATAGGCAGGAAAGTTCATCTTTAGTTTAGAACTCTCCCAACTAACCAAATTATGAAATAAATAAATATCAGTGATATAACGATCGATCTTTGTTATGTCATACACAGAGATAATTAAGAGCAAAATCAAAGCTCCGTGATATGCCATAGATTAACAAATGTCCGCTCTAGAGAGGATCTGCGCCTTAGATTAATCTTTCTGAAGGGGCGGATCTGACAGATCCAGGATATCATAACTATATAATTTGTTTCGTTTTAAATCTGTAACGGTTGTGTCGAGATGATAGCATTATCTCTTCCAAAAGGAACAATGTGATGAATTATATCTGCCACATACATATGTCTGAGATGAAACATTTTTATCTAGGCGCCATTACAACTATACATGGTGTTTCACCATGATGGATGGTGTATTAGACGTTTATGGCGAACCAATCGACGGAACGATCCAAAAATCTGTTTTTTTCATTAAAGAACATGCTCTATCCAGCCAAAATATTTCGATAATGCGGTGTTGCCGCTTTTACTAAAAGTAGTGGAAGCGGCAACACCGCATTATCGAAAATATTTTGGCTCGATAAAGCATGTTTTTTTTATGAAAAAAAAAAAATTTTGGACCGTTCCGTCGACTGGTTCACCATATTATACGTTTAGTAGACCATTATCGTGAATCGCCCTATATACTGCTTCTGTGTTTACACCATGGATAAATCTTATCTGGTGATTAACCTGTAATGTGTTCTTGCAAAATATCATTGAAGTTAAGGCATCAAATTAAGTACTATTTTAAAAATATATATGTAGGTATAAGAACTCACCGGCTCACCGCAGTTGCATTGTTGTTTGAAGCGAAGATAAGTAATATACTTTACACAGGAAAAGACAAAACAAAAACAGTTTATTTTAGAAGAAAAATATCTATTCAAATTGAAAGAGTACAAAATATGGTCCTTTAGGCACCATTACTGGCTGGGTTCTTTTGTTATTTCTCTCTGCCTTCTTTGCTTTCCTTGGCGTATCCAGTCACTGGCTACGTCCTCAAACATTTTTTCTGTGTAGTCGCTACTGCATGATACAGCATCTGAATCAAACAGTTGACCATTTAAGTAAAAAATTATTTACTTCACAAGTGTGTTAAGTAACATTTTTATTCTGAATGAGGGAAGAAAGGTACCTACTTATGAATTATTGAATATTTCATTAATACCGAAAAATAAACAGGGTGGTCTTCAAGTCCGTTAAAATATTTTAGGGGGTGGTTCTAAGAAAATTTTTTAAAATATAAAACTGCCCCTAAAATATTTGGATGTACAGGGTTTTTCCGTATATTTTGGAGCACCCCTGGAGCTTTTATTTTAAGGCCTAGAAAAAACATTAAATTACCAAAGTTGCATTATTTCTCATGACCTGTTAGAATTTGTCATCGAACAAAACAAATAAACATCGTAAATTTGTTTAATAATGCCAATGTGGATTTCTTTAAATGGGACACCCTGTATATTACATAATTTTTTAATTCCCCACTTATTTCTGATTCTAAATATGTATAAATGTTATATGTTTACTTTAGTCGTTTAGACAATATTTTATGTCAAAATATTGCGTATTACAAAATCAAGATTAGTATGAGGAAAACATGCTAGAAACTAAAAGCTTTATTAAGTTACAATTCATATAAATAATGATAATAATTTATAAAACAATATTATGGTTCTATATATCCACCACCACTGTCATAGCATTTTTGAATATTATCTCTCCATTTTCTTAAAGCGTTTGTAACAAAAACCAAATTTTCCCTTTTAAGTAGTAAAACTTCTTGTTCAATTTTATGACGAAGAATATTTATAGTTTCTGGTCTATCATAATAGATTTTATTTTTTAAATAGCCCCATAAAAATAGATCTAGAGGTGTTAGGTCTGGGCTATTTGCGGGCCACCTAATCGGGCCATTTCTACCAATCCACAGATAATAATGATTGTTTAAATATGTAACCACAGATCGAATGTTGTGTGGGGGTGCCCCGTCTTGTTGCCAAATTAGTTCTTGCCGATTTGGAATGTTTCGCAATTCATGCTCAATTTCATTTTCTAGAAAGTTCCTATATCGATCCCCATTAAGTGTTCCTTCAAATATAATAGGCCCCAAGATTCTGACTCCCAATATTCCGCACCAAACATTTAATGACTGTCTGCCTTGAACCTTAACAACTTGATATTGGTGAGTATTTTCTGTTGACCAATACCGTTTGTTTTTCCTATTGAACATGCCAGATGTTGTGAATGAAGCCTCATCTGTGAATACGATTTTATTTGTCAAACCTGCATCCTCTCTCATAAGACGTAAAATTTCGGCGCAAAATTGATATCTTTGACGAATGTGGTCTTCCGTGAGACCTTGGACTGGCATAATTCTATATGGAAAGTAGTTATGCCTTATTAACACACTGAATTTTTTTCCAGGATTTTTGAAAATACATTGCTGCTTTTGGTATAGAACTAAATGGATTTTCTAAAAATAAAATGGGGACTTTTAAAACTTTTGCAAACAATTAAAATCTCTTGAGATCACTTACCAACAAAAAATAACAATATATATAAATCATCTTCGCTTTCTGGTGCAGTTCGTTTTTTTCGTTCAAGAGACTTGCGTTCCCGAAATTGTTTAACTATATTTCTTATTGTATTAATAGATGGCGTTTGTCTATTTGGAAATGAACGTCTATACTCTTGCCTAGTCATTTTAACGTTGTTGCGATTCGCATAATATAGTCGTATAACATCGAATTTTTCGTCTTTAGAGTAACCCATTATGACAAGACTATTCAACGTATGATAAATTATTTGTGACATAAGTAAGTTGCCATAAGCGATTAATAATAACCAAATTGTTTCTCAGGGCAATCTTGATTTTCTCATATGCGATATTTTGAAATGAAATATTGCCTAAACGACTAAAGTAAACATATAACATTTATACATATTTGGAATCAGAAATAAGTGGGGAATTAAAAAATTATGTAATATACAGGGTGTCCCATTTAAAGAAATCCACATTGGCATTATTAAACAAATTTACGATGTTTATTTGTTTTGTTCGATGACAAATTCTAACAGGTCATGAAAAATAATGCAACTTTGGTAATTTAATGTTTTTTCTAGGCCTTAAAATAAGAGCTCCAGGGGTGCTCCAAAATATACGGAAAAACCCTGTATACCACAATACCACCTTGTATACATACTACGAATGAAAATATAAACTATTATTATTTTAAGCAGAAAAGTATTTTTGCGATAACAATTTCTTCTAGAATCAGTTATTACCTTGACAGGCCTTAATAATTGTTAATTTAGCCATTTTAAAATTTTGGGTTTCTCCCCTACTTTGTCCCAGCCAGCTGGTCATAGCTACCAATTCATTGGCAAACAGCTTTTTAAAAAGTCTTAAGACTTTATCTTTGGTACTGGATCCCCCAACAGTTTTTAAATATTTAACCTGAAAGAATAAGTCAATGAAATTATGCTTACATATTAGACTAAAAATTACTGTTATATGACAAAATAATTTAATATGGTCACATGTGGCATATAAAATACAGTTGTCCCGTTGGATCTTTACCCGTGCGTCATCGTTTAACGATCAAAAGACAACGTGATTTACAACTCGCCATCTTTATTTGTTATAAACATAAAAGTGAATAAAAACATAACCCAATGTCTTTCGTGCATTATTTATTTAAACATACAGACAGAGAAAGAACTGTAAGAGAGAGTAAGTTAACCGAATATTTAATACGAAAAGTTTCTTAATTGACTCCTGTTGTCCCGCTTGAACGTCATCGTTTTGTTAATGTCAATTTGAGTGTTCTCGACTTGTCACTTTGAAAAATATTCTTTTTTGTGCCTTGAAACTTAATTTAAGCTTAAAAACAGCCTTTTTCAGAGGTATTGACATCGTCCCATTGTATTGCGGGTAAGTATAGTTATTGTTACTTGCTATTTTTTTAAATTTATTATTAAAAATTTTATCGCTAAATCGGAACGTTAGGCACGCCCAATAATATAATGTTTATGAAAATAGACTTTGTTTCAACCATTTTTTTTCGATTTGATTCATATGATTTTAATGACGTATAAGTGATGACGCACGGGTAAAGATCCAACGGGACAACTGTAAGTAACTGCCTGAGCAGCATATATTTTTTTGTTTTGCAAAAAACAATTGCAAATTAGGGTTCTTACCAAGTTGTTATATAAAGTTTCTTCTTTAAGTTTTGTTTCAATTGCTTCCAAGTTGGTTATTGTTCTTAATGGGAACAATAATTTCAAATTGCTTAAATCTTCATTAACTTTAGAAACGTCGTTGTTGTTGTCACCAGAGGAAAGCTTCTCCACTATTATTGTTAAGTTAGCTAACATTTTTTGAATTTTTACAAATTCTCCTAAAACAAAGCTAGATCAGTGAAAAATTGGCAAAAGCACATTTTTTTGCAAGCTAAAAATCATTCAAGATAACAGACATATTGTTACTGCCTTTCCTCCCAGTTATGACATAACTGAACTAATGGCATACAACAGAGAAGTCCTTAAATGATTTTGGCCTAACATTGTAAAAAATTTAAAGTACATACTAAAAAAATTAATGGAGGAATACACTACCTTTAGCAAATTTTCGTAGCTCTCCTAATTGTTGTTCTGAAATAAAAACATAGTTAGGCCTACTTAATTTCTTTAAAAAAAGTTTAAAATACTTACATGAATGTCAAACTAGAATGATAATGTTAAAGTTACCTGAAGCTATATTAACTACACTTGTGTTATCATTACATTCCGCCTGTTCAATATTTTCTTTTAAATACCCATTACTATTTACAGGAAGACCAGGTACGGCAGCAGCTGGCTTTGGTATAGTTTTTGGGGTTAGTTGAGATTGTTGGTTTACTCTTGATTCTTGATTTAATTGTTCAATAGCCTAAAAGCAACTGCATTAAGAGAAATGAACGTAGCTAAATATTGCATGCATAACATGTCTATTTACAGCTTTATTATAAATGTAACAAATAAGACATACCTATATTGTTCATATTATTTATCAAAATATGAGGTCATCAAGTGAGGCCACTAACATTATATTATTAACATCATGATTTAAGGGGTATTTGTATAGTTGGCCTGTTGGCCAGTTGAAATTTAATTAAAATAATGCAAAAAATATTTTTTTAAAGGACTTAAAAGTAGGTATAGGCAAAAATAGATGTTGCTAAGTATGTGAAAAAGTCTAGAATACTAACTTACACTATTAACATATTTTGTAGTTTCCGAGGTAGTTTCAATAAATATAGGAATCTTGCTAATGTTCTCTGGCAAATATTCACTGTATTCTGGAATATCCTCCAGCACTAAAAGTTGAATTAAGAAATTTATAACGAGCACATATTTTCAAAATATACAGATGTACCTTCATATCATATCTTATTTTTATATAACACAAACCTTTTACATTAATATTCTCATCATCAGATGAAGTATATGTAGCACTGTCAACAGATCTTTGCCTAATTTTTTTTTCTTTTTCCTTTTCCCTGCATTTCAATATCTGAACAACTACTACTGCTGTTATGATCTGCTTTTTTGCGAGCTTTTTCATAATCTGTAAAATATTAGACAGTTCATGGGGGCTCTGTGCATACATAAAATGTAGATATTACCACAATCATTCTCGATTATGTCAACTGGATAAAGCTTCCATTTCCCATTAATTTTGTCTGGCGGTATCATTTTTGAAATTAAGCTGGAAACTATTTTTGTTGAAGCAGGCCACCAGCAACTTTCATCTCCTTCAAGCCATGTCTTTGGAACTTCGGAAAAGGTTTCCTCATCTAGAAATTTTACTAGGGCGTAGGCCATTTTCAGGGTTTTGACACTTATTTTTATTTTATTGACCTATAATATTATATAATATTGAAGGTTGTCTTTACTAATTTGTCTAAATGATAAATTTTATTGAAATTAATTTTACTGGACTCTGTATAGGTATGAAACTTTAAACAAGTTTGGCGTTGGCGCAAGTTAGGAAAATAGTAACGCGAAATTAATAATAATAAATAGATGTACTTCTTCCCAGGCTTCATTTTTATTTATTGGCATCGGAATGAGTTATAGGAATAATAGCACTTTCTGTTGATGAAATGGGTAGCATAATGCACTTAAATTCAACATCAAAAATAGGTATTTTAGATTCTCTTGTGAACAATTCCATATTTACCTTCCTGATGCACATAGGTTTTGTTATTTTTATAGTGTCAAAAAAAGGCTCAAATATATCAGCCACTTTGCCTGTTAGAAAAATTTCTTCATTTTCATTATTTATTGATTCAACTATCATAATACCTAAATCTTTCAAAATACAGACATTGTTTGGACTCTTAGTACTCAAAAAAGTGTGTGAATGTAGTTCTACACTATTTTTTAATTCAGTTTCAGGAACATTTAAATATGACATGGAATTTTCGGTATTGTCGATATTTCTAAAATCTCCTTCAAAAATACGGTTAACAATTTGTGGTAAAGGCCTAAAACCAGTTTTCGTTCGAAATTTAATTTTACCCAAAAAGTTTTCAAAAGCAAATGCACTAAAACTGTCAAGTGGACCGTGGTTTTTAACATCTTCAGAAAGATGGACTAAACCATGTATATTGTAGCTAATATACTTTTCACCATATAAAACTGACATTTTATTAACAAAAACCAGTAAAAGTGAATGAGCATAATTATTAAGCTGCAAGTGAAATTTTTGACTAGTTAGTATACGAATAGCAGAATGAAGACTCATAAAATGAACATATTTATCAAATGGTAAATTTTCCTTTAAGATAATGGGTCCTGTATATAGTAAAAACTGACGGAACTCTGTACCTTTCCATCTTTCAACTTCATTAAGGCCCCGAGGCTTCCTTTTAAATGCCTTAGAAATAAATGGGGAAAATGATTTCAGACCTTTTGAAACTCTTTCCATCTGTAATGTATTCATACAAATGTTTTTAGGACCTTTTGTCCATAAATGGAGCAATTTTTTACATACATCAAGACATACTAAATGAAGATAATCATGGGGTAGCTGAGAAACCATATCAATATCTAAACTTTCTAGTAGTGAAGACACTCGGTGGTGTTCTTCTTGCTGACGTGAGCGAAAATTTTCATTTGTTCGAACCTGTGCATTAGTTTCAGGAAAAGTCATACGCCCTTCTACAAAATGGCCCTCCTGTATACACCTATTACATCCAAAATATCCAGTATGCCCTTTTACACCTGAAACAAATGCACGAGCTGGCGCATCACAGATGAACGACTTTATGTGAACACTAACATTTTTATTGAAGGCATGCACTCCTGTGTTTAAAACATTCTTCATATCATCAACAAAAAACTTGAGAAATTCATTAATATCTTTTGGCTTAGTAAAGCCATGATATATTCCCACTATAAATGGTTCCATGAAATGATCATCACAATGTATTTGAGCTAAAAGAGGCCAGAACTGACTTCCAGAACTTTTAGAAATTGGTAAGCCGTCTATATTAAATTTTAACCTGATATTATCTGGCACACTTTTTCCGTCAAAATGTTTTCGAAGAGAATTACCTAATGAATAATCCAAACCAAAATGAAAATAAGACCCAGGATCTACCCCAACAATGTTATGGTGACGAGGTGTATGTAATAATGATCTTGCATCAGTAGGTAGTTCATTGTGCCCATGACTAATTAAAATTCTTAGCAACCTTGTTAAATGTTGCTTACTTATTGATGTGTCAATAGCCCAGGAACGTAAATCGTTTATTAAAGCAGGATGAGAAGAATTTTTTGACTTTGATGTAGAGCAACTATGTAAATTTGAACAAGATAAACCAGATGGCGAAGGAAAAGAGCTTAAAGAATTATGACTTTCGTCGTCTAAATCTAAAGGGTCAGCAAGCATCTCTTCTTCTAAAAAATTGGGACCAGGCATATTTTCATTTACACAATCTGCAATACTGTTTTCATTATTATTAAGAGGTAATTCATGATAAGTGCTTGGTGGCAAAACTTCGTACGAATCTAGGATAGGAATTTGCTGATTAATACGACGCCTCTGTTGCCTTTTGGATAGGCCTAAAAACGTAACTTTTTCACGTCTTCTAGGCATTGTATATTGAATAATACAGGGTGCCCAAGATAAGGAGGGCCTCTATGGGGATCTCGGTTATGGTAAGAGCTACAACTTTGATTAAATGGGGAAAAAGTTGCGCAATCAGAGGACTAA
Organism: Polydrusus tereticollis; assembly: GCA_963920685.1. Taxonomy (NCBI): domain Eukaryota; kingdom Metazoa; phylum Arthropoda; class Insecta; order Coleoptera; family Curculionidae; genus Polydrusus; species Polydrusus tereticollis. The sequence goes on along the minus strand of OY987332.1, from coordinate 80,513,268 downwards.
TAATATGGCATAAAAAAAGTTTTAGTAATATTTGTAAGTTTTGAGATATTAAATAAAAACTGATATTTTGGATTTTTGATTTTATTTTTCTTTGGCGTTATTATTAAAGTTAGAGCAAAACTGACAAAACTCTCTCACAGCAACTTGTTATGAACTTAAAGATTACATCGCAATTTTTTTTATACGACGTTTCGTTTCCAAGCAAACACCATCAACTTCATTTTTTCTAATACGGCCCTGATTTCTTATTGTCAAATTTTGAGAGCATTTTTTATTCTTAATTCAATGATGTACCAGACAATGTTGTTTAATTACGTTTCGAGCCTTTTTAACCATCTTTATGAAATTTTCAGGGTCCGGACCTGGATCCTAGAGTGTTGCATATGCTTTTTCAGCTTTTTTAATTAAAAAAATGAAAATGATGGATGTAGAAGGTAACATCGTAATCTTTTTAGTTTCATTATGAATTTTAAAAAAAATAATAAAATTACATAATAGATTTTTAATTATTTATTTAACATTGTAAAATACTGATTCCGAACCCATAATAATTAAACTTTAATTAATTGAAATAAAACTAACATTAACTCATTAAAAATTAATTTTCCAAAAGGTGTTCAAAGTGATTTCCGTCGTTCTCCAAACATAAATAGGATCTTAAAACTGTATTATTTAGGACATTAGTTAACATTTGTGGCGTTACGCTGTGAAAGGCTGCAAGCACTAGTTGTCTAAGCTCTTCTTCTGTTTCAAAATTCTGCTTATAAACACAATTCTCGATATATCCCCAAAGGAAAAAATCAAGCGGGGTTAAATCTGGGGAACGCGCCGGCCAGGGTGTTACAGAATAAGTGCTGATACTTTTTTCTGGAAATCTTGCTGAAATGTACTCTCTAACTACCCTTGAATTATGTGCAGGTGCACCATCCTGCTGGAACCAAGTGTCGCGTTGTTCTGCCAGAGGTAAATTATCCAGAGCCTCCTCTAAGTCATTTTGGAGAAAATTCAGGTAATGCTCAGATGTTAAATTATGTTGATAGAAAAAAGGTCCTATTATTCTTGTTCCCAAAATTCCAGCCCACATATTAAATCCGAAACGGTATTGGTGTCTTGATTCTTTGAATACACGTGGATTTTCCTTAGACCAGTAATGTACATTTTTTCTGTTAAAGATCCCGTTTCGATTTACCATGCTTTCATCAGACCAAATTATCTGGTAAGGAAAATTTATGTTTTCGTGGCATTTTCTGGTGTACCATTCGCAGAATGATCGACGTCTTTCTGCATCACCTGGCCTCAGTCCTTGACAAATTCTGTATTTATATGGGTGAAATTTTTGTTTGTTTAAAATAAATTGAGCAGTTGATTTCGCTACGCCTACATTTTCATCAATTTCTCTAGTTGATACTCCAGGGTTTTCAGTAACAGCTAATAATACGGTGAAAACCTTTTCCTGGTTACTATTTTTTTTTCGGGAGAGCATGGGTTTTTTAAATGCACCGTGTTCTTTAAGGTTAGTTACTAACTTACTGTAAGTCCGTTTAGCTGGTTGTCTCCTTTCCGGATATTTGTCCAAATACATCCGCTCCGCTACATTACAATTTTCTCCGCTTAAAATAAAACATGATAACATATCAAATTTTTCTTCATTTGAATAATAACCTGCCATATTTAGTTCAACTGAAGTAATGCCAAATTGTCTGACACCATACCTACCGTCAATTCGGGTGACTTGAGACAATTTTCACATTCAGTCGACGATATCTACAAAAATATTCGTCGGATCTTTAAATTATTGCTGTGAGGTTGTGAGTCTTGACGTCTAGAGTAGATCTATGACATTAAATTTGACTCCTAACCTATATAGCAATTTTTTTTTTCTATTTTTGGACTGTCTCAAGTCACCCTCCATTCCGGGTGACTTGAGACATTCGTATTTTAACGGTATCCACTCAAGTTAGAAACTGTTATGGCGACTTGAGACGCGTAAAAGGCTTTTTAAAAAATATACAGATGAAAAAATACAAAAATCAACCAAAAACATATACTGTTACATACTAGTACAAAGGTTTTTAAAAAATACGTTAAGAAAAAATACAATAATATGCAAAAAGTATGTATTTTTATTTAAAAAAATTCAAAAAATATGTTTTTTATTTTAAAAAATAACATAGTATTTCTTTGGAATGCGTTATTTCGCTAACAAGACGTAGAACTAGAAACCTTAAATCTAAACGTAATAAATATAAAAAAAATTAAATTTCTACTGAAAATGAATGATTGCCTCGTTTGATTGCGAGTGGCTTTAGTCGCGTTATTATATCTTTTTCCGATATTTCCTCTATATCGGGCACTTCTGGAAAAACGTAAATATTTTTAAGACCTGAACTTTTCCTTAAAAATTTACAAACGAATAAACCACCTTTCTTGACCTCCAGAATTTGACCAAAGAATTTTTTTTTTACGGTTTTATTTGCATGAGCGCTGTAGGAAAACTCCGCCAGGATGAATTCTCCCACCTGAAGATTCTTTAAATCGACATCTTCTCCTTGGGCATGGTTCTCGCTAAAGTCTTCTGGTGTATCTGAGCTCTCTTGTGTAGAATAACTATCGGAGTCTGAGTCGGAGTCAGAAATACTTATTTTTCGTTTTCTTTGGGATTGTAGACCTTTTGACGTTGATGCTGTCGGTTCTTCTTGATTTTTTTGGCCTTGAACTTCCTCTGTTTCTTCCATGTTTTGAACTTCCTCTGTTTCTTCCATGTTTGTTACGCTGGCACCCGCGCTGACACTCAGCTTCTGTTTTGGGACTTTTCGGAATTTCGTCTCAGTTTTTTGGCTATGAAGATTCTTCAAAAATATTTCAAAGGCATTATCAATTATAGCATTGTCTGGTTGAGCTGGTGCAGCGTTCCCATCGGATGGAAGTCTTTTCAAGACCACATTTCGGTCAATCGGGTAAATTCCACTTCCCCTAAAACCAGCCTGAAGATTCTGGTGGGTTTTATCGTTTTCATCAAGTTTTTGAAGACACTGATGTAACAGCCTCGGAAAAACATCCTTCGGGATAGTTCCCCTATTCTTAAGCTTCCATTTTAAAAGGCAGTTGCGCCAAGTTGATTTAAGTGATTTGAAATAAGCGACATCCAATGGTTGACAAATATGAGTGGCATTGGGGGGAAGCAAAATAAATTTTATAATGTATTGTAGACAGGTCTGAATAACATTTATGCTTAAGTGGCTAGCAAGATTATCTCCAATGAGGGCCTTTGGTTGTTCCACGGGAAATTTTTTAAAATACTTTAACGCAACGTTTAAGAACCAATCTTCAAATAATGTTTCATTGAACCAACCGGACTTACTCCTGTTGTATCGTGCTCCGGGTGGCCCTCCTGTTGTCCAAGTGGTATATAGATGCTCTGACTTATATACTATATAAACAGGTAATAAATCTCCTGCGGCGCTACCAGCAAACATTACAGAGTGGCTAGATTTCGACGAGTCTATGACACGATGGACATGTTTCGACCCACGTCGTGCAATTACCTTAGTCTTCCCAGGGTCATCTGAAATATTTGTCTCATCATAGTTAACTATAACGCAGGGGTCGATCCCCTCGAGACTTTTTTCGAGTTCGTCAAAATATGAGTTTACTGTAGTGAAACTAACTGCGGCTCTTGCTCTTTTGATGTTCTCACACCAACGACTGCTTAAAATCTGCCTGTGTCTATTCAAGAAACCATATACCCAGTCTTTACCTGGCCAATTTTCCTTTGGAAATTTTAGCACACCTTGTCTATCTACATATGACTTAACTAAGGCTTTCAAGTCATTCCCTGTAATAGGAAATCCCCAGCGACAAGCATGTACAATATTTTCAACAATCCTTTCCTCTTCCTGCGACGAAAATATAGTTTGACCTCCAGGGTTTTGCATATGTTTATTGTTTACTTTTCTCTGAATAGTAGCCGCAGGAATTCTATATTTTTCAGAAAGTTTTCGGTAGGATGTTCCATTCCTTCTTCTTTCTTCAATGGCTAATCGTAGATTTTTTTTATCAAAGTCTGCATAAGTTCTGCTGCCAACAGTTCTTTTATATTTTCCCATCGTTATTCTGAAAATAAATAAAAACCTAAGGTAATGTTTAAGAAATGGCGTTTATAACGACTGCGGGCGGCTTGAGACGTTGTCTCAACTCACCCTCTTGTAGAATGTTATTTATTTGTATTGCCAAAATTAAAATATTAAAATACACTTTTTATATCTTGGTGGCTGGCGGCACAATCGTAATACAATGCTTTATGTATACACCAAACTATAACAACCAGCAATGCTTGGCACACAAGCTGTAGATAAAGTTTTTCGAACAACAAAGATTTTTAAAATTTCGCATAACCTAAATATTTGTCTAGCGGAGAGCTACATACCTATCAGATGTTGAAACTGCACTAAACGGGTGGCTAGATCGGTAGTTGACACCAATACGCAGCAGCGGCTTCGTGGCGGTTAAAACAGCGTTGCCAGTTATTTTAGATTATTTATCAAGAGTTTTGTCTCAAGTCACCCGGTTGTCTCAAGTCACCCGAGTTGACGGTACTCATTTTTTTTTCCAATGCCTACTTCGCTAATTTGGGAAAAGAACAATACTTAGTTTGCAACAGCGTAGATTTGTGTTGTTTCAAAAAGAAAATAAACCCAGGAAGTTTTTATTTTTTTTTAAACAGTATCGTAAGGTTTAATTAAAAAAGCTGAAAAAGCATATGCAACACTCTAGGATCCAGGTCCGGACCCTGAAAATTTCATAAAGATGGTTAAAAATGCTCGAAACGTAATTAAACAACATTGTCTGGTACATCATTGAATTAAGAATAAAAAATGCTCTCAAAATTTGACAATAAGAAATCAGGGCCGTATTAGAAAAAATGAAGTTGATGGTGTTTGCTTGGAAACGAAACGTCGTATAAAAAAAATTGCGATGTAATCTTTAAGTTCATAACAAGTTGCTGTGAGAGAGTTTTGTCAGTTTTGCTCTAACTTTAATAATAACGCCAAAGAAAAATAAAATCAAAAATGCAAAATATCAGTTTTTATTTAATATCTCAAAACTTACAAATATTACTAAAACTTTTTTTATGCCATATTATTAGTCCTCTGATTGCGCAACTTTTTCCCCATTTAATCAAAGTTGTAGCTCTTACCATAACCGAGATCCCCATAGAGGCCCTCCTTATCTTGGGCACCCTGTATAGTAAATAGGTGTACTTAACTTGATTACTCACTGAATATCTGCAAGAAACAATAACCAAGTCAGAAATTACACAAAATAACAACTCGGCAGAAAAACTGGTAAAACTTTTAGGTAGTAGGTACAGAAACAGAAAAATAAACGTTTGTTTTACGAGGTTAAGTAGCAGCACGTGGCGGCCGTTGCGCGAACACTTGGCGCGGTGCAGTGATGCAGGGATTTTCTGTCAGTTGTCAAACGATTAGAGATTAGAGAGCTATAGCAGAGACATTATAATTATGTTAAAACATAAATAGAGATATTTATGGTTTATCTATGGTATGTAATATATATATATATGTATCTCTCTGCTATCTAAATTAGAATATAATTATGTTCCAGAACAATGCTAAACCATTTATAGAACGTAGTTTTAAAACATACCTACCCGATAAATCCAAAAATATGACATCACGATTATGTATTAGTTTAGGATAAAAAGCATCACGTGTAGAGATAAATGTTATATAACGATTTTGAAACTTTGATGGCGCTGGTTATATATATTGGTTTTTGTTGCTTATACAAAACATATTAAGGCTCATATATATTGTAGATATTAAACTTCAATACATCGCCATGTTCCGTAATTTATCTTAGAGTGAGATATCACAGATATATAGGTGGTTAGCTGGGCTTTATCTTTTATATTAGTGCTAAACTGATTATTTACCCTTACAGTTAAAATATTCCTGTTCTTCAAACCGCTCAATGGTTATTTGGTCTGCCATATCCTTTGTTATGCCATATTTATGAAGGCTATTGGTCATGACTGCTCTATGTATGTAGTCCAATAGAAAAGAATCATCTAAAAACAGTATTTAATATCATTTTACATATTAGCTATCCTCTTTGATATTAGTCTTAAGTAGGTATTAGGTACCTACATTGCTTCTGAATGTAGGTACGTTGTGGAATATTTAAGACAAATTTATAAATGTTTCCTTCCTGCTGACGGTAATTAGCGCTGCAAAGCCTAAGTACATATTTTTATAATTCAACGTTAAATTACACGGAATCCACAGGTACAGGGTACACCTGTCTGTTTACAACCCATGCTGGCAGACGGTTTTAGAACACATTCTCCCTAATTTATTCTACTTTTGCAGCCCCACATGAAAGGAAAGTTTACATTTTTTGTGAAAACAATATTAATATTTATAAAATACTGACATTTTACTAGTTTTAATAAAATGTCAGCAGAGTCTTCAAAATATATTACTTTCCCATTTATCAGCACCTTCACCGCTTCCATTACGCACAAAAACCTAGACAAAGAAAACAGTAAACAAAAACAAACTTAAAAAGCCGTTAATTTAAAAACCTCAAAAATACATGACAGAGATGACAGGTTGCAAGCAAGTGACCATACTCTAAACCATAGTCATGAAAATCTAGGACTTGTTCATGACTACGTCTGCGATGACGTCATCGATTCTGATTTGAATATAAATATTCAACCGTAGTCATGACTAGGTATCTCATTTGAAATCGCCTCTATCGGTATCAAGAGCTGCTTTTTTTGCTGAATGCGCCCATTTGACTCCGTCCCGTTTATCCGATTTGACAGATACTTGGCGCTTAACCTTAACCTAGCTTTGAACGATTCTGTAACAATGACCAGTAGGCGTGTTCGGTTAATCCTCGCGGAGCAGATGGAATCGAGGACAGATTAATATCAGCTGATTACCAGCGGACTGTGAGGACGCTGTTATTAACCGAACGCGAAAATTTTGAAATACGAAAAAGAATTTAGAATACAACCTCACTTTTTTCGTTGGTTTTAAACTTTTAATTTTTAATTCTCTATGCTTTAAATTTACTTTTTTAGTTTAGTTTGAAATGGATACAAAATTATTAATACCCATTATGTATTTTGCCCACGAAATGTTTATGGAAGGTGAAGATGAATATCAAACAACTCAACAAGTTGAAAAAATAGAGAACTTTGCGGAATGCACAGTTCCACGATTTAACAATAAGACCTTTAAAGAACATTTTAGATTAACGCCCGAAGTATTTGTTGATTTGGTAAAAAAAGTTAGTACCTGTGATACAGATACCGGAACTAAAAGAGGTCACCCTGCAGTAGATCTTGATAAACAGATAATGATGACCCTATGGTACCTAGGAAATATGGAGAGTCTTCGGTAGGGTACTTTGTATTTTTCCACTTCTTCTGGTGTATTCATGTGTGTATGTACCTAATCCAATATTGTTCTAAATTAATTTAAATATTTCTAGGTCAGTTGCTTCAAGATTTGATGTAGCGAAATCCACTAATTGGGACATCATTGGTAGAATTTGTTTGAGGCTACTGAAGGTAAAAGATAAGTACAAGATTATAAGTTGGCCTAGCCAGGAAAAGTCATTGGCAAATATAGAAAAGTTTCGAAATATTAATGGGTTCCCAGGTAATAATTTAGTATACAATCCTTGATACAGCCATTTTAATTAACCGTTTCTTTAGGGTATCTAAATTATTAATAAACTGTTAATAAATATTTTTTTCCTGTGTTGATTAATAATTATTTATCTCGTTATTTATAACCAAGCGAGTTAAATTAACGTTTATGCATGAGAGGAGGGTTTATAGCTGAACTTTCTCCTCATGATGAAACACCCATTTAACTCACTTTGTGTATAAATAACTATCTATTATTTGCTTTGTTTTTGTAGGTGTTATGGGTGCCATCGACGGTACCCATATTAAAATATTACCTCCAAAGAAATTTCCCAATTCTTATTACAACAGAAAAAAATTCCATTCTATACTTCTTCAGGGTGTTTGTAATAGAGACAAGCTCTTTTTAGATGTTTATGCTAGAGAACCTGGCTTAATTCACGATGCCAATCTTTTTTACAAATCTGCTTTGTATGAAAGACTTGAAGAAATTGAATTTTTCAATGATAGCCACATAATAGGTGATCTTGCCTACCCTCTATCTAAAAAATTAATTACTGGCTATAAAGATACAGGTAACCTGGATGTGATTAAAAAAAATTTCAATATGAAGTTATCTGCTACTAGAGTATGCATTGAGCATGCTTTTGCCCTTCTTAAGGGGAGGTTTCGCAGACTAAAGTTTATGGAAACAAGAAGGTTGGATTTAATAAGCCTAATGATAGTGGCCTGTTGCATCTTACACAATATATGCATATTAGAAGGGGATACCGCTGATCCTGAGTTTATTAATTTAGAAGATGAGGTCAGGGCTGAAGGAAACCGAATTGAAGAAGTTTATAATGAAGAAAGAAACAGAATAAGACAAGCAGGGGAAGCAAAAAGAGGCCGAATAGCAAATTTGTTATACTTTTAAAGATTGCTTTTGTTTCGTATTTTAGTGTTTATTACAGTTTACTTAAGCATAAGTATCACTTGAGTTTATTAAAATAATAAAACATTTATTGTTCATGTTTTTATTTTTTTTTTGCGAAGCAAAATAATATAGACATTTGACAACTAACAAACTTAAATAAAAAAAACCCTAATACCTAAAATGAGATACAAGTTTAATACTGGCCCAAGTACAAGTGTTTACAAGTAAGACTTGACCTGCTATTGCAGTTTAACAACCATTAAATAATAAAAGTAACAAAAAACAAAACATTCCCTGATTAATACATGTTAATTCACTTTTCTACAGACGTAATAAGTCTTTCAAACAAATCTAAAAACTTGTCTTGTCTAGCAAGTTTCTCCTGATGTCGTCTTTCTGCCGTATTATCCTCCCTCTTTCTTTTGTTTCTTCTAACGGTACCAAATGATGATGATTCACTTGTTTCATTCTCGGTCTCACTTGCGCAAATTTCTAAAAATCAAGAAATTTATTAAAATAAATATTACCTATACATTATTATATAGGTTTAAATTGCAATTTAGTTAGGTAATATTGGGTATTATAGTTGCGTTCAGTTATTTTATCTGCGAGCAGAGTGATCAAAGAGAAGGTCATATACCTACATATGTTCCATGAGGGAATATTCCTCCGAAATTTGTCAAAGCATTGTTGTAATTGTACATCCTTTTCCTCAGATATAAATGTTTGAGCAAAAAAAAATACATTTGCAACAAATCTCAGATCAAATTTTCTTTTATGTCTTTATTCTTCTTCCTTCTAGGGAAATATGTAGGTATATATGACTGTCTCTTTGATCGCTGCGCTCGCAGATGTAAAAACCAAACATAACTTATACTAAACCCACTTAATTATGTACAAAATTTCTTGACATATGTCCTTACCAGTAACTGGGGTTTTGTTAGCGTCCATTAATCCTCTACCACTACTGCATGTGAAAACTGCAGCCATTTCAGGTTTTTGTCCCAGAATTTCATCCATGAGATCAAAATAAATCCAATATTTAAAATTATTGCCAGAGGTGTCATTATGCTTTTTAACAGACTTATAGTTGTCTTTCAAACCTTTAAACTTTGTGTCCAATTGCGTCCAGTCAAGTTTTATGTGACACTGTTCACTAAGTAGTTTAGCTACTTTTTGCCAAACATGTTTTTTTATGGATGTTTCAAAATCACTTTGATGCTGTTTATACAGCTCAATTAACATGCGAATATTTGTGTCAGTCCACATTTTTGTAGAGGGCGAAGCAAGAGGCGGAGGCTACATTTCCTGACATTGTATTTTCTTGAGTATTTTTATTATCTCCTGTTAGCTCTAAAAATTAAAAGCAATGTTAAAAAATACTTTGAGATTAAATTATTACCTACAATTTTAATTGAATCATAGATATCTCCGGGGTGAAGATTACTCATATTAAACAGGAAAGAAAAATCCAAAATTCTTCACAAATATTTAATAATTCGCTCTACGCGTTTCGGTTTCTTAAACCATTTTCAAGAGCTATCTAAAAAGTTTATTCATATAATAATCTCAGGTATAAATCAAAATAATTTGGTGTTACTTACATAATATAGACAAAACTTTACATTAAGGACACAAACAAGCTCACAATGGCGAGCACAGGTTTACTAACTATATAAAACGGGATAAACCCAAAAAACATTTAAAAATAAAACACTTAAAAAATAAAACAAAATACACCGAACCATAGCGACATCTAGATTGTACAAAGAGAGGTTCCATTATTTAAACAATTATTCACTACTTAAATTCGTTTATAATTCTCGCCGCTTCCCTATAGTGGGCGTTGACAGGGTCGTTCAAACACTCAATTTGATTATTTATCTCTAATTTCGCTATTTCAATATTTTCTAAAAAATTCAACTTTAGGCCTTAATGTTAGAATAAAAGAACATTTAAACTCTCAGAAATCGCCTAATGACAAGAGATCAGCTTTTGGCCTACATTTAAGAGAAAATTTACATAGTTTTAATACTAAAGACAACTTTAAAATGCTACATAATGCGAATAAAGGCCTAAAGTTGAATTTTTTAGAAAATATTGAAATAGCGAAATTAGAGATAAATAATCAAATTGAGTGTTTGAACGACCCTGTCAACGCCCACTATAGGGAAGCGGCGAGAATTATAAACGAATTTAAGTAGTGAATAATGGTTTAAATAATGGAACCTCTCTTTGTACAATCTAGATGTCGCTATGGTTCGGTGTATTTTGTTTTATTTTTTAAGTGTTTTATTTTTAAATGTTTTTTGGGTTTATCCCGTTTTATATAGTTAGTAAACCTGTGCTCGCCATTGTGAGCTTGTTTGTGTCCTTAATGTAAAGTTTTGTCTATATTATGTAAGTAACACCAAATTATTTTGATTTATACCTGAGATTATTATATGAATAAACTTTTTAGATAGCTCTTGAAAATGGTTTAAGAAACCGAAACGCGTAGAGCGAATTATTAAATATTTGTGAAGAATTTTGGATTTTTCTTTCCTGTTTAATATTACCTACAAGACTAGTTAACAAACCTATTAAAGCATCTGATTGACTTTCATGCTGTTCTTGAGAGTCTCCCGAGGAGTGATCAACTCCCACAATATTGTTCTGATTGAGTCTGTAATACTTCTTAATAATTTCATTTAAAAAATTATCATCTGAAAATATATTTTTACCTTGTTTTAAATGTGAATATTATAGTAACTACATTAAGCGTTAATATGGTATAAGTAGGTACATACATATTATCTTAAACCGTTTTTAAATATTTTACTTGCTAATATTTAAATTTTATTTTGAATCACCCACCTGTTTCTGCTCGATTGACTTCATAATTGGTCAGAAACACGGTAAATTCCACACCACTTGGATGAGTTAGCTTAACTCTTTGTAGCTGCCGGTTTTCCATTAGGTCCATCTGAAACGATATTTATTTTTTAAAAGTGTGTACCTATGCTCTGAAAACTACATTTGTTCCAGATACCCATTGATTTTAACAACAAAATTATATCTTTGTCTTACCGTTTAAAGTTTAGTTTAATGTCCTCAAAAGTCTTTTGTGTTCTGTAGTAATCTACACACAAGTCCAAAGAACCAAACTGACGAAAAATTTATAACCATAACCTAGAATTTCATCAGCTGATGTCAAATCTCTATTTCCTCGGTCGAAATTCTCCGACGAAAAAGATGACGCTCGAAGTACTCCGTCTAGCAATAAACGAACGCGGATTGTTTTTACTCCGCGAGCTCGCTGGCATTTACCGAACGGAATATCGTTGGTCTAATTCTAATACCCCGTAACTGCCTAGATCGGAATTTTACAGGGGAAGCTTTTTTTAGTTTATAAAGGCTAAATATGATTCAAAAAATTACAAAACTTTTTTTATGTTACAATTTCACTACTAAATGATAAAATAAAAGTCACTTTTTTTCTAAAATTGTTTTTTACTTAATTAGGTCAGATACGGGTTATTACAACATAAAAAAAATAAACAATGTTACGATACGGGATATTATAATAATAGGTAACAGGTAATAGGTAATAGTAAAAATTTAACTGTTAACAACTTAATGTCACATCTTAAATATTTCTAATGCGGCAAATTATCATAAAAGGTATGGCAGTCTTTAGACAATACGCATTTGATTTCTTGTAGATGTTTCCACTTTATTTCCTTGATTTTTAGTCTGCGTTGATGAAGCGTCTTGTACTCGATTTCGGAATATTTGAGGGATCGCGCTGGAAGAGTCTGAAATTCATCATTAAAGTCTATCTTATATTCGATTACTTTTTTCTCAAAATTATATTTTAAATGGCGCAAGTCAGTCACGGTCGGATCGTTCACCTTTCTTCCTGGTCTTATTGAGTTATAGGTCCACGTTTTCTCGTCTGCATAATCAAAAAAAAAATCATGGGTTACATCAACTACCTCTAATGGGAATGGCTTAGTTCTAGCTTCTTTGGTTAATTTACCATAGTCACTTGGTAACTCAATGTTTCGACTTTTTAAGTTACGTTCTATAAGTGAGTGGACGGAGTCACACTCCATCTGAGTGTGACCTTTCTCTAAATATTTCTGTTCAATGAGTATTTTTTGTTTAATAGAATAATTTAGAAGAGCGTTTGAAAGAGTACAATTACGATTTTGATAGCAACAGCCATCTGAGTACAAAATTATGGGGATATTCTTAGTGCATTTATCTTTAATAAAATCAAGTATAAAATTAGTGAAGGTCGGTGCACATAAATTACCCTCGGTTTCGTTAAACCAATAATTTCGGCAAACGTGAGTATCCATGTCATAAATTGTAAAATTATGTACGGCTAACTTTGTCTTGTAATAGATTTTGCTTGCATTGACCACTGGGCAAATTTTTGCTGCCTGCAAATCCATACAAAATGTGTATACCTTTCCCTGCTTCGCGAGTTCCTTGTCTTGTGCTTTTTCTTGCCTTGCGCGTTCTTTTTTCTTCAAAGGCTTTTGATACTCGACTTCACTGATATTTTTCGTTTCGAATCCGCAACAAACATCACACCTATCTTTTTTTGGTTGGTACAAAGCTAAATTTAATTCAGAAAAGGTTTGATCAAAAACAGGGTTGCTTAAAATCAGATTGGCAAACCCGTTCACGTCGCAGTAATTTTTGTACTCTCTGTAAAGCGCTTGCTTGGTTTGAAAAAACTGTTCCAAGTACAATTTAGTAGAATCTCTTCGACAATAATGTGAGGGCATCTTAGACAAACTATCAAAAAACTCCCTCAATTTTTTACGTTTTTCAACACTTATTTTTGTATCTTCCCTAGGCGGTTTACTAGTGACATTAATACCATGTTCAGTTTTTTTAATCCAATCCTGAACCATATCCTCTTTTAGACCCATTGTCCCTAGGAACATTTTTTTGCATACCTTTAACTTTGAGTTATCAATTTTTCGTAAAAAGTAATTAAAAGTCCCAGTTCGTCGCGAATTTTCCCCTACGGAATTTCGTTTTTTTGGTACGTATTCGATACTTGAAGTTGTATACACCTTTTTTTCATCCCAATTCATGTTATTCCAAAACTTTGTAAAAATATTTTTGCGCTCGTCATCTGAAAATTCACCACAATGCCTGGTTTTCATCTTTTTACAAGCATTTGAAAAACACGTTGCAGTCATTTGCCTATCCGGACGTGAAATTCCTTTGGTAACCATTCCCTCCCTATTTCTCTTATAGCCTTCATATTCTTTACCTTCCATGCGTAGTTTTTTAGTTAGGTTCTTTGTCCATACTTCTTTTAAACATGTTCTATTTCTTTTTTTACTGGATGGTGTATTTAGCTCTACTTCTTGTTCTTGTTTATCTTCAAGTTCATTCTCTTCTTCACTATCACTATGTGATTCATGTGAGCTTATTTCATAGTCGGGGTCATTCTCTTTTGTTTCTAACGTTTCTGCACCTGACTGATCATCCTCAACACCGACCTCTTTGTCTATGTCAAGTCTGGTGTACTTGTCCAAAATATGTGCTGAAAAGAAAAGGGAGATTATTTTATAAACGTTTTATGATAGCTATGACACGAGCTAACAAAGTGGCACAATAGAATAAACAATAGGCATAAAACGCGAATACTATGCCGTTTCCACGCCTATTGCAGGTTTTTTAAAATTATAATTTCGGATTCATTCGTAGTAGAGCTACATTTAAATAGTCGTCGCAAGGCGTATTAATGCTTTACGGACATTTTTACCACATTACATACCTTCAGAAGTGCTTAAACATTCATTTGCGACGATCCTATTTTGTACCTTGTATGAATCTTCGGTAGAGTCATTAATTTGTCCACTATTATTAACAGTCTGAATAGTTGAATTTGTTCCAAAATTATCTAAAAAAAAAGAATTTTAAATACCTACTACGAAGGTAACCAAACCAAATAAAAAAATGTACCTACCATCTTTAATGCTCACGTCAGTCTCGTTTAACCGATTTATTGCGACCTCACAAGCCTCCAAAAGCCTATCGTCGGATTCAAAAATCATGTCGTCAATTTCGAAACCGGAAGGATTTGCCACAGGTGGCATATTTTCACTACTTTTCGGTATATTTTTTTCCAAGCCTAAACTCAGCTCTACCATTTTTCTTCCCCGGGAAAAATTCAAATGCTAAAAAAAAGTTTACCTAATTTAAAAATAACCCGTATCGGACATTACATTTTTAATTTAAACGGCAACATTTAAAAAGTAATAACCCGTATCGTAAACATTAAATAAAAATTAATTATTTTCTATTGTAAACTTTAAAAATATAACATAAAAATTTTGCACGTTTGTAAAATATATATTAAAAAACATTATTTAACAGTGTCCTTACCTTAAACGATGACATTTCTTAACAAAATGCGTTTTTTGTAACAAACAACAGACCAGGTAACCTTTACACGTGCAAACTAAACGTGAACTGAACGATACGGGATATTATTTTGTATATTTGGCAGCGCTGCAATACGGGTTATTAAGGTGGGTTTTCACGCTCATGCAATTTGCGCAAGTAGACTTGTGCATTCCAATTTGCGCAAATGAACTGAGTCGTTGACTTCTATTTACACGTTCAGTCTAATTTGCACAAATTTGCCAACCAGAACAGTTGAGATTTGTGTGTCGGGTGCGAGCACTGAAATGGACGACGAAGACGGATTATTAGCAGTAGCTGGTGTTTGTTTAATTAAAAAGCTAAAAGTAAAAAGACAAAGAAGGCCGCAGAAATGTTGGATTGAAAAGAGAGCCACTTACTCTCATATTAATTTAATTAAGGAATTACTGAATGAACCAGACGATTTCCGTAATTACCTACGCATGGACGAGACAACTTACTGTCATTTATTAGATAAAATTACACCATTAATAAAAAGGAATGATACTGTTATAAAAAATTGTATTACACCACATGAACGGTTATCAGCAACTTTAAGGTTTTTGTCAACAGGCAGAACCTATGAAGATTTGAAGTTTTCTACGTGTATTTCGAAATCCGCTCTCAGCAATCTGATTCCTGAAACCTGTGTTGCCATCTACAGTGTATTAAAACAAGAATATTTAAAAGTAAGTAAAATATATAATATTACGTTGCTGTACTTTGACAATTTTTAGTCAGTAGTTGAAAACTGGGATAAAAATTCTGAGGCTGTTTGCGATTCACTACATTCACCTTCTTCAGGTTCATTGCGAGGTAACTGAGTATTTCTTGAATGAGATGATTGTTGCTGGTGTGTTTTAGTGTGTTGTGAAAATGGTGTAAGTTGATGATAATACGACCCTGGTTGTGAAGTAGGCATCTGTTGCTGGTGTGACGACGCCGATTGTGATAAGGGTTGATATGATGGCCCGGGTTGCATTTGTTGATGGTATGATGGGTTTGGTTGTAGATATAATGGTTGTTGTGGTTGTATGCGTAAGGTACAGTAGCGATCTAGAGTTCCTAATTGTGCTTCATAAAAAACATCATTTATTAATTTCTCTGCGTGAATGAATTGTTCTTGAGGAAGGTCCCTTAATTTTGAGGCCCATGCTTTACCGATAAGTGTGAACTTATCGTCATTATCTGAATGGGTTTTAAAACGTTTCTGAATGGTATCTAGGACTTCATCACATTTGTCGTTGCGCCTTTTTGCTGTTTTCGATGATGCTTGTGATATTGGGCGAGGTGTGCTTGGTTCAGATATAACTGAATGTGGTGTGAGTGGTTCAGATGAATTATCAACATGGAATTGCAATCCATGCTCCTCAGAAAGCTGAAACAAGAAATACACATAATTTTAATTACTGAATTTCCAATTTTTTTCAGTTTCCTAAATCTTCAGCCGATTGGAAAAATATTTCGTTGGATTTTCAAGAGAAATGGAATTTTCCACATTGCTTAGGAGCTGTAGACGGAAAACACGTACAAATTACAGCGCCCCCAGGAAGTGGATCATATTATTTTAATTATAAAAAAACTTTCAGTATTGTTTTAATGGCAATTGCAAATGCTAACTATGAGTTCATATACTGTGATGTTGGAACTAACGGACGAGTATCTGATGGGGGAGTAATTGAAAATACCAAATTTATGAAGAATTTAGTAGCAAACAAACTAAATTTACCAATTCCAGAAGTAGTGATAACAGGTGAACCTCCTTTAAGTTATGTTTTTGTTAGAGACGAAGCATTTGCAATGAGGCATGACTTTTTAAAACCATATAATCAGAGAGAGCTTGACTATCAAAAAAGAATATTCAACTACCGTTTGTCTAGAGCTAGGCGCATAATAGAAAATACTTTTGGAATTCTGGCTAATCGATTTCGAGTATTCCATTCATGTATTAATTTAAAAGTTGCTAATATTGACAAAGTTGTTTTGGCATGTTGTGCGCTTCACAATTTTCTAAGGAAAAATTCGACGAACTCATATACATCTAGTGATGTATTTGACTTTGAAGACATATCAACTGGTGTCATTACCCCGGGCTTGCGGACACAGTCTGGAAATTTACTAGATCTTGGATGCAGCCACAATCGTCATCACAGTACCGAAGCAAAAGTTGTGAGGAAAAGTTTTGAAAACTATTTCAATAATTCTGGTAATGTACCATGGCAACATAAAATGATTAGTAATAAAAATATTAAGGAAAAATAATAAAAGTAAAATACCCATATCAACCGGTCACAGTACTACTTACTAATGCTAACAATAATGTATAAATAATTTATAATATATAAGTAATTAAATAAACCTACATGCATGCATAATTATCCAAATTTATTTTACCTGCGATTCGCTGTCTTCGTCCATATTTGATACAGTATTTCTTGGCGTTTCCTGATCCTGAGTGAAGCTCATCAATTCATAGTACCACAAATGTGGGACATATATATCGTCTACACCAGCGCCGGACCTCTCCGAATCCAGAACTTTTTTTAATTCTTTTCTGTATGTTGTTCTCATAGAATTTATTTTCTTTTTTACGGCCTCTCTATTTGCATTTTTATCCACAGTCTGCATTTTTTCCACGAGAATGTTATACGCTTGAGCTTTAGCGTTTCTATCGCTGTATTCCTTAGATTTAACTTTCCAAAGACAAGGAAAGGATTTATACAGCTCAATAAATTCCGTAATAAATTCGTTTTCTTTTTTTGACATAATTAAAATAAAAAACGTACAACGTTACAGCACCAGATAAATTAAAAAAGGCAGAACAGCACAAATGCAAAAACCACGTGAAGGTCTTGAAAAGAATTCGCTGCAACTGGCAAGCGGGAGACGTGCGTCGGTTGGAGTGTTGTTTACACGTTCATGCATTTGCGCCAACCACATGCAAATTATCTGACCAGCCAGATTTTACTCAAGCCAAACTTTCTGGCTTGTGCCAGTTAACGATTTTGGTTTTCATGCGACGATTTACTTGTGCAAATTGGCATGTACAAGCCTATTTGCGCAAATTGCATGAGCGTGAAAACCCACCATTACTCAAGCCAAACTTTCTGGCTTGTGCCAGTTAACGATTTTGGTTTTCATGCGACGATTTACTTGTGCAAATTGGCATGTACAAGCCTATTTGCGCAAATTGCATGAGCGTGAAAACCCACCATTTGAATGGTCAAATCTTTCGCGCCAATAATTTCCAAGGCCAATATGGTGTATTTCAACTCATGACAGAGCAAACATGCAACCGAATGGCGCGAAAAAGCTAAATTTGAATTTTTTGCAGATACGGGGTATTAGAATTAGACCAACGATATCGCGTTTCCGAGGCATCCGAGGCCTCCGCGAGGATTAACCGAACACGCCTAGTTATAGTAATGGACAGCCTAAGTCTGACGTCACAGGGTTGGGGGGAGCCCCTTCTGACTCCAAACAAACCCGTTCGCAATGTTAAATTGCCATAAGAAATTTTTCATTTAGTGTTTTCTCATTTTCCACGACAAAATAAGACTTCTAAATTGGATATTTGGTTAAAGGAACGTGTTATTTAAGTGAATTACATTCGTTTTTTTTCCCAGGTGAGTTAATTTTATGTAATAATATGTAATTGAAAACTTTTTGAGGTTATGTTTTTTGTTTTCGCGGTATTTATTATTATTTTATTTTCAGATCTTTTGAAGAAAATGGCTTTAAAACATGTCCTAAAACTTTCGAGTATCAATGCTTTTTTAGACAATGATAACGGGATTATCAAAAAGGGTGAAAATGCCTTAGAATCCAGCCATGTCAAGAAAATGGACTTCGACTCTGATTTGATGGTAATAAGAGGAGAAGTATTGGCTAGTATGAAAAATAAGAGCTACTTGGTATCTATAGGTATAATAACATTGCCTTTCTCAGTATAATAGTGAACTAATTCGGTCTGGTTTTATTGTAGAGTTGGAAAAGAACGGTGACATCTCGTCAGCAACATGTGCTTGTCCAAGAGGCATAAAATGCCACCACATCGCGACTCTTGCACTTTTTGGGCATTATAACATTTCTGTCACAGATAAAGAATGTTCATGGAATGCACCACCTCAACCCAAATTTGGGCCAGTGAAATCTGCTGAAGAACTTTATCCACCAAAAGCATATACAGCACTTGAAGGTGGGGTACCAGAGGAATCCATCAGAAGATTAAAGGAAAAGCTAGGTAGCTTTGGAAATACAGTGGGATTCACTTGGTTATTGAATGAGGAGTCTATAAATACAGCGAATAATTTTCCAGTGATCGAAGACATAATTTCTTCGAAGGACTATTTGGAAGCCATAGACAAAGTGTCAGTGTTTAAACAAAAATGTGCCATTGATAATCAGACAATAAAGGACATTGCTGATGCCACTTCTGGTCAGGCTTTAAATGAAAAGTGGTATCTTGCAAGGAAATTTCGATTGACTGCAAGTAACTTTGGTCCCATTATTGCAGCTTGCATGAAAAGCAAGTTCCCTATTAGTTTGTTTAAGACACTCTTAGGTGAGTAAAAATTTATCTCTAATCCCTAATGTGAGCCAGTGTTTTAAGTTTTTGGTATTCACTCCATTTCTTCCATTCTCCATTCTGTAGAACCACTATTTAAGCTTAACGAGCTGTGTTATAGAGTATTTTAGGGCGTTACACTACTTAACATTCTATTAAATCAAAACAACTTACTCTTTTTTTAGGGTTTTTATTTTTAAATTTAATTCAAATTAATATTATTTAACAACAGTCTTCCTATATAACATTTCTTTAATTATGTTCATCTTGATGTGCATACATTATATTATCAAATATTTATTATTTTTCCAGGTGAATATAATTTGGATGGTGTCAAAGCTATCCAGTGGGGTAGAACTCACGAAAAAGATGCAATACAGCATTTGAAACAAAATTATAATTTAAATATTCGACAAACAGGAGTATGGCTTACAAATTCAGGACTTCTTGGTGCTAGTCCGGATGGATTAATTGATGAAGAGGAAGCCATTGTGGAAGTAAAATGCCCATATTCTTTCAGAAATGATCAGTTGTCAGAAAAATTAAGGAATTATAATAAATACATAATTTTTTATGACGATGAGGGGAATTTGTTATTAAATATAAGTCACAACTATTACGACCAAATTCAAGGTGCTTTACATATTTTAAAAAAGAAAAAATGTTACTTATGTATATGGACGTTAAAAGAAACAATTGTAACAATTGTAGAATATGATGATTCATGGACAAAAAATCTTTCGCTCTTGGAAAATTTCTACATAGAATATTACTTACCAAAATTGTTAGAAAATTGATTAATAAATATTGTTGTTTAATGTCTCAAAAAAAATTCGCTGTATATGATTCATAAATTCTATATTCTCAGTGTGTGCAGCCCTCACAAACTTTCAATATCCCCCAATTAAAGAAGTTGAGGAGTATTATTAAAGTGCAGTACGTACCATTATGCAGTTATTGAACAGAAATATTTTATTATATATTATGTGAAATATTACCGGATACCTAATATTCTTATGATGTTGAAGAGGACACTATTAGACATTTACGACTGGCCGTACAACGAGGCAATTTGTACTATTTCTGAACTATTTAATGTGCTGTAGTGTTTGATTTGTTTAAAGACAATTATTTAAAAAAATAGTGTGTACTTTTTGATTTTTAATATTTACCTTAGGTATAAGAAATGTGTGTGTTGTTTTCGAGGTTATATTGTTGTAAATAGTGAATCTTGTAAAAATTTAGGTTTAGTATTACCATCATTGTTTTTTTAATATTTATTTATTCATTTATTTATATACTTTTCCTCGTACTTTTTAGTTTTACTTGTACAAATTTTGTTGTTTTTATAAATATGTTATTTGTATATTTACTTCAATTGGTTTAAATTTAGGACTGAAAATCAAATGTTTGTAAAATGTTTTATATTACCATCTACTTGATCGATTATTTTTTAAGAGGGCTTTGTGAATAAGAATTTCTTTTAACAATAAAGCGTATTTTGTATTTATTACGATGATTTAAAGTGTGTACTCAGTATAGTTAGTATATTGATGTAATATGTATATATAGGATTTAGATTAAGTTAAGAACTGTATCTATGATTAGCTTTTTAAAAAGTTGTTGATATATTAAACAAATAAATAAATCAGTACATTGGAGAAGTACGATTCAAAGCACTAGTGCAAAGATGAAATACTGATCATAAAATCTGGAGGTGTTAACGCCTTAAAGGCGAAAACTGACAGAACTCGGTGAGTTTAGTCGGTAGGCAACTCCTTCAGGGTTGAATCCGACACTACCCTGCCAAACAGGGTGTCTTTTGAAGATTCTCATCGTTAAAAAAAAAAAAAATAACTCATTGTCACATAAAAAATTAAATCAAAGATTGCTGTCTTATTTGGGACCAACGTTTTATAACATGCTGCCAATGGATATTAGACGATTAAGAAATAAAAGCAGATTTAGTGATCCATCGTTGTAGAACCTATATTTTTGAAAATAATATACATTTTACACATTTTTGGTAATATAAATCACACTATTTCAAAGTCTAACTACTTTAATGGATCACTAAGTCTGCTTTTATTTTTTAACACTTTTTATTTGTCCGACAATGGATATGACAACTCCCAGAAAAGTCCCAGATTATGCTTTAGGAACTTTTAACTAAATGCGTATTACAATATTTAAATCTTGTGAAAATAACTCATCATCTCGAGTTATGACGTCATCTGATGACTGCAGCTAATTTGATCTTATTACTTTGAACCCCCGTGAATGACTGAATTTAATACGAAATTGTCGGCTATTTATAGTAAAATCCAATACCAGAACAATAGGTACCTTTTTTCAGGGGTTTTATTATTAAATTTCTTTTGAACATTAAAATCAAATAATGTGGGCCCATTTTTCTTTTCTTTGTTTACAAAGTGGCAATCACACACTTTTGCAAATTGGCTTGGATCTCTGTCTTTTCTCCTATAAATAAATAAATTTAAAAATTAAATCTCTGAAAACTGCAATAATTATTATTCCTTTACCCAGTGGCGGATTTAAGACATTGGAGGCCCTAGGCAAGGGTTTTCGAGCGGCCCCTACAATCGGGATGTATTTTCTAAAATTTAACCGAAAATGGCAAGTTTAAGGGTTTTTTAAGGGCTATTTTAAAACAAATTAAACCTCAAAAACCAACAGGAAAATTAATTTGCGGTTGACTTTCTTTGAAATAATTATTCCATGTATGCTTGGATGTTTTAAAATCACAAGTTTGTAGCCTATCCAGTTCAGAAGTTAACTACTTTAAGATAAATATTTTGATTATTTTGATATGTAAAGTGAAAAAACGGAAAGAGCGGCTTTTTCACTCTATGCGGGTGAAAAGTCAGTAACTCTACTCTTAGAAGTGAAAAAGTCATTCTTTTCAATTTTGAATGTGGATTTGTAAAGTATTAACGCACAATGACAAAATGAACTACAGTATATTGTATTATGTTCAGTCAAATACAAATAAATCATATAATTTTATACCTAAACTCTAAACTTTTCTTGCTTTTTGAGCTGCAAACTCTTTAACCAGTTCATCAAAGTCCAAGTTATTACAAAGTTCAGCATTAGCTACAAAACTTGCTAAACTAGACAATCTTGCGTCAGAACTAGCATTTCGTAAATAATTTTTTATCCTTTTTAAAATGCTAAAAGATCTTTCTCCAGACGCGTTTGAAGTCATCATACACAGTAAAATTCGCAGGGCCGTGTCCAAGTTTGGGAAGAGTGTGGTTAATTGTTTGTCACGAATAAGTTGTAGGAACTCCAAAGGTAAATTTCTGTGCTTTGTCTTTTCTTTTTCTCTTTTACTTTTATCTTCTTCAAAGAACCGAAGTCCTTCAACAAAGTCCTTAAAGTGTACACATTCTTCAGCAAAATCACTCCCAATGTCTGACTGGTAAATGTTTGCTAATTCAGTTGCTTTTTCTCTTATTTCTTCGTTTGCCATTGCACTTAAATTGTTCAAAAACTGGAATCTCTTATTTAAGGTATAGTACACATCTGATCTTTTATTTAATTCTGTTGAAAGCCTATCAATTACAACCAAGCAAGTATTAATCTTCATTTCCTCTTTCCCTCTAAACACAACTTCGGTATCACGCCCTTCTCTAACTTCATCAGCCATGGGTTTTCTTTTTGGTCGTCTCTTTGTTTCCAGATCAATAGCATAAGTTTCTGTTCTTGACAACTCCACACCTTTTCTCTCATAAACATCATAACTATCTCTCAGTCCTTCTACATATTTGTTCAAAGATTGGTACACATGACAAGTGACATTTAGGTCAGTAGTTATTTTTTGTAGAGTTTCACTGCTTTTGTTAAACCGTTCTAAAATATCGTACCACATGTTAAGCATGATAGCTATTTCTAACTTCGAAAACTCTTTGCAGAGTCCGTTTGCTTCTGCTCTTGTAACATTTGTTTCATCTGGGTCATCGGCTATTTTTCTCAAAGCATCATGGTAGCTCCAGTAATTGAGTAAAAGACCTCTTACTGCGTGCCATTTAGCAGCCCATCTAGTCGTATCAAGTCTTTTTGGAAGTAGTTTTTTTGTTGTTTCACTGTCTTTTACCAAACCTACAACCTCTGCCCATCTTGACGTGGATGCGCTCAAAAATACATATATTTTTTGAATAAACATGAAAAGTTTTGTAGCTTGCAAACAGCAGTCTGCTGCATTAGTACCCACTAAGTTCAATGAGTGGGCAGAACAAGGAATGTATTCAGCCAAGCTGTTGTGTTTTTTCACGAGCGCTTGCAGGCCATTGTACTTGCCTGACATATTAGCCGCATTGTCATACGACTGTCCTCTCATGTCACTGACTGCAATATTTAACTCTGAAAGACTGTTCAAAATAATTTCTTCCATTTGTGCTCCAGAGTGGTCTTTTAATTTAATGAAAGGTATAAATCGCTCCACTGGACTACCATCACTCAAAACATAACGAACAATCAGAGTCAACTGGTCTGAATGAGTAATATCAGGAGTTGAATCAACACTCAAAGCGTAATATTTACTTGCTTTGAGTTCTTCCACTATTACAGACACAACCTTCTTATACATTAGCTCAACAAATTCATCACAAATGGTTTTTGATAAATAGCTCACTTTACCAGAACCAGGGTTTCCTCGGGTTTGAATATGAGTTTTCAGAAAATCGTTATATTCAGCCAAAAGCTCTAAGGCTCCCATAAAATTGCCGTTTCCTGGAGTACCAAATATTTCTTTTGAACCGCCAGAGCCGCGGAAAGCGAGCCCACGCGTGCCAAGGAATTTAATTACATGGACAACGCGTTTAAGCACTCGATGCCAATAGTCAACTTCCTTTAAATAGTTTTCATGTAAGGCGGAGTCTATTTTTCCTAAAACATTGGCACGTATTACAAACGTTTTTGTATTCAGCCTGTGATCTGCACTCTTTTCATGCTCGGAAAGCCGGCTACTGTTTTTCCAATCATTAAATCCCCTGCAAAAGGAGTTCTCATTTCCCGAACCCGAAGGCTGAAATAGCTTGCAAGGAACGCAGTAAACGCATCCAGAAGTGTTTGAATACATGAGCCATTCTTGCTTTTTCAACTCCCCATTTTGTAAACGAGTAAAAAACATGTGTTCTTTTGCTGTTCTCACCGTGTCGGCATATTCACGTTTGGATTTGGAAAAATCGCAGTCCTTAACACTGGAACAATGTTTAGGAAGGTTCTTTATAATATAGTCGGTCAAGACTGCTGTCAAAGGACCCCATGTACTCGGATCTAATAAGTTGCATTCATTTTCACAAGATCCATTGGCAGGCACTGAATCACTCTCAATTAAAACTTCATTGTCTGGAACTACTTCTGTGGAAACAGTAAAAGTGCTTGGAGCAGCATAGTCGTCTTTTATTTCATTAGAAATAGAACTAACGCTAGCCCTAGCCTGGACCTGGTTGTTACCAGAAACTTGTGTAGTTTTAAAGAAGTTGTCAAGTTTTTGGTTTTTAATTATCGTTTCCAAGTGCTTTTCCTCTTTAATTTTTTTCAACTTACGTTTAAAGGCTCCACTGGCTGGGTGAATGTTTTTATTCATTTTAACTTGATAATACTAATATTCTTTATTATTGTAAAAACTTTAACAAATTAAACTAAAACATAAACATAGGCACTGGTCAACAACTCTCATTAATACGAAAACTAAACAAAAACTATACGAAAACTATAAAACAGTTGAATTGACGCAACTCGCGCGCAGTCTGTCAAGTCTGTGCTTGTAGTAAACAAACGAATGACAAGAGTGAGGAGAGGGGCAGAGGGCGATGGCCTATGGCGCCATTGGCGCCTCTCTAATCGCTGCTAACTAGCAAACTAGCATTGCATTGGCGCGCAGCTTATTAGCCCATTGAAATGTTACATTTTTAAGGCCTTACCTTGCGTTTTTTAGAGGACGCAATTTTATTTTTTTGATGTGTAGGGGGGGTCAGTGTAAGGTTAAAACCAAGTTTGTGGGGTCGCCACCCTTGTCCCACGGCCGCAATGTTGGAAAAAGGGGTTGAAATGGTTTTTACGGTTTATCTCGTAAACTATTGGTCTCATAAGAAAAATTTAGAAAAATTTTTTATTGCAAATTAAATTATCTACAACCTTTGTTATAAGCGAAAATGTACAGAAATTAGAGACAAAAATTTATATTTTTCGATATAACTTTTTTTCTAATCATTTTACGAAAAAATAATATGAGGCCATTTTTGTAGATCGTATTTTGAGGAACAACTTTAGATTAAAATATTTTTTAATTTAGTCGATAGTTAAGGTTTTATAGAGCTCCAAAGCGAGTACTATTATATTATTCAGTACAGTTCAGTACTTATAACATAACTATACATATATTATACGTATGTATTAATGATTTGCACTAATTGCACTGTAAAACCTTAACTATTGACTAAATTAAAAAATGTTTTGAATTAAAGTTGTTCCTCAAAACACGATCTACAAAAATGGTCTGAAAAATAATTTTGCCTTGCGGCCTAGGCGGTTGCCTAGTCTGCCTAGTGGTAAATCCGCCACTGCCTTTACCTTATGAGAGAAATCCATCTATTCCTCTCAGCCTTGGTTTTCGGAAACCGAAAAAACTTGCATGCATGCTTTACACTGTAATGCTTGCAATCAGTGACAAAGCACATTCCCATTGTGGAGCAGCCGTAGAAGCCTAAAAACAAATTCAATTAAACTTACAAACCCATTAATTAAGAGTATTAAAAAAATAAACACCAAAATAATTAAAAACATAACCTCAAAAAAAAGTTTTCAATCAGAATTATTACATAAAATTAACTCACCTGGGAAAAAAAACGAATGTAATTCACTTAAATAACACGTTCCTTTAACCAAATATCCAATTTAGAAGTCTTATTTTGTCGTGGAAAACGAGAAAACACTAAATGAAAAATTTCTTATGGCAATTTAACATTGCGAACGGGTTTGTTTGGAGTCAGAAGGGGCTCCCCCCAACCCTGTGACGTCATCACTTAGGCAGTCTATTACAAGTTTAAAAAAATTTTATTAATTGCATACCTGTATTTAAAGTACCGAAAAGTAAAGAGTAAAAGAAAGCATCGTTTCTGGATTAGGCCAATACTAATTGAGAGGGCTGGATTAGGGGATGGCAACAACTTGGTCAATGAATTACGGCTTGGAGATTTTCAATATCATGTTAATTATCTTCGTATGACTTCTAAACAATTCGACGTATTACTGGGAATGGTTGGTCCTAAACTCCAAAAAGTATATTTAATTCGTGAGCCCATTGACGCCAAGATTCGACTTGCAGTAACATTAAGGTATCTGAGAAAGGCAGTTACTTCTTCTAAACATATAAGGTAATAGTGTACTAGGCTATGTTTAGCTATATTCTTATTTTCCTTTTTAGATACATGGCAAGTGGAGATAGTATGATATCTCTTACTCTTACATATGCATATCGCATTGGAAAAGCTACCATATGCAATATCATTCATGAATGTTTGCTAGTAACAGAGCTGGGCAAACTACTTGAAAAAAGTAGTGGAGTATAACTACTAACTACCTATCAAAAAAGTAGTTTAACTACTTGGTAGTTAATCTACTTCTCCAAAAATGTAGTTAGATTACTAACTACCAAGTAGTTAGTAGTTAAATATTTAACTACTCTTTTAACTACAAAACGAACATGCAGCGTTGTGGCTTAAAAAATAGTGCAGTACTTAAAAAATAGATAAAAAGGACTTAAATATCAAATAAACAAATATCAAATTTAAAAAAAAATGTTTATTATTGAACACAAATTTTTAACACTGGTCCTTTTAGGCCCTATTAGCTAATAGTAATAGTAGGAAGTATTTTAAAAAAATAATATATTTACATTGTTTAAGACTTTCGAATCCTGCAAATTCTATCTTAGGTTTGCTTTTAAGAAAACTAATTGCTCGAACAGATTATCAGAGATAGCATGTCTTCTTGATGAATTAATCAAGCTTGCAAAATTGAACATCCGTTCGACTGCAGCTGATGATGGTAAGTTGGTGTTATATCTTACAAATATTTGTTTAATCAATTTATAATCATGGAGCATTTCTTTATTATTTCTTCTATCTTCCAAGTACTGTAATAACTGTAATTCCAATTTGTTCTTTATTAAATTTTTTTCCGATTCTGATGTTTTTTTGTATTTATCATGATTTTGTAAATTTTGTTCTTCCTTGAAATCAAAAAAGTCATTTTCGGGTCGTGCATCACTTACGGTTAAGTTTTGATCACTACTTTCATTTAAAACATTTTCATTAAACAAGTCACAACATTTGTTTATAATATTATGTTTTAAAAGGGTTTGTTTGTTTACGTTAGAATCGATTTCCTGATAAACTTTCAGCCACCTCAACTTAACGGATGGTATTGTTATTTATGCAATAATAGCCTCGAGAGAATCATTATTTATTGAAAATAAAACGTTAAATCGTTTTAGTAATTGAATTACAATTTTTTCAACTACAAATTGAAGATTTTTTATATTCAAGTCGCTCTTTAGTTTGTCGAATTTTACTTTCAATGAAATAATGCTTGGCAGAAGATAACCATAGAAGGTATTTTGTTCTCCCTGTAAGAAATTAAGCGTTTCAGCGACGGGATTTAATATTGCCAAATATTCCTCAAGGTATATTATTTCAGTTTCTTTTAATCCATCTTTAATATCAAGTTTCTCGTACAACTCTTTTAATTTATCTTTCTCGTCAATAACTTGCTTAATTGAAGTATATAACGAATTCCATCTCGTTATTGCTGGATAACTTAACGTATGTCCCAATACACTGTTAATAATTTCAGCACTCTTTGGCCTTCCTGCTTTATTCCATAATAAATTGCATTTTTGTAAAACTTTTTTATGTCTACTTTCAAATATTTGATTCGTCTTTAAAATATTATTGATATCCGTTGTTGCCAGCAAGTTAAGGGTGTGACTAGCACATCGCTTATGTTTTGGTAGTGTATGCTCGTTGCATCCAAAATGTGCATCATCATCATCGCTGTCGGCGTCCTGCTCTTCCTCTTCAATTATTGAAAATTTAAGGCCAAACTCTGCAAATGCTTTTACAAAATTGCTTCCATTATCGGTAATGGTAGAAACAATTTTCGTATTATCTAAGTCAAATGACAGGTTAATATCTTCAAGAAGCTCGGCAATTCTGTCGTAAGAATGTGTGCCTGCGAACCTTCGACAAGCCAAGGCAAAAGAATGCCTTTTAAGGTGCTCATCGATAAAATGCACTGTGACGCCCATAAAGCTTCTTCTTTTTCCCGACCAAATATCAGCGGTAGAACACACAAATTTACTATCGCGCAAAATCTCTTTAATTTTAAAAAATTGGCTTTTGTATGTCTCTTCAATTTGTCGGGTTAAAGATCTTCTACTGATAACTCTAAAATCTGTGCTCGAAAATAAATTTCTAAAACTGTCATTATCTACAACGGATAATGGAACCATAGTTTCTACTACAAATCTTATTAATTTATTATTAAAAGTTTCTTGACTCTCGGTCTTTTTTCTTTTGTTGGCGTAAGAATTTTCTAGGGTAATTTGTTTAGAATTAGCTTTAGAGTCTGATTGAAGTGATAGTGATTGGTAACTTCTTTTCTGGGTACTTAGTTTCTTGTGTTCTTGGTATTTTTCAAAACTTCCTTGATGTTTTGTTTTAATATGTTTAATAAAATTCGACGTAGAGGGGTAGCTACCTTTCAACCGAATATCCTTGGATAAGCAAAGCTCGCATTTAGCTTCTATTTTGTTTCCTTTAATACTAGTTACAGAAAAAAAACGTCCATCAAATAGGGCTGAAGACTTTAATTTTACGATTCTATTAGCATCTCCTGGGGATTCAACTGCTTCCAGAATTGACGAACTAGAACTAAAAAAAAATCAAATTAATAAAAAAATATCTGAAAAATTCCTGTATTTCTATATCTGTAAATGTCGTAATTTGAAAATTTTTATAAATGTTAATTATATTATAATAAAACTGAAGCTTCGCACGCACTAGGATGCCACGGCATTTTCAGACAATAAATTCATTGTTTTCCTCTTGAATAAACGGTACGAAGGCTTTATTATTTACATTAGGACCTTTGTAGAATAATGAACTAATACCTGCAACATGCCTCTTTTGAAAAACTATGTGGCATCTTTGAACACCCTGTCAATTGTATCTTGTCTTGCTGAAGCTGTAGATTGCTGTTACTTTCTTGTCTGTTTTTACCTATTCCAAATCCAAAATAATCTGAGATTTTCTTACGTTTTTGTTTCTTGTTTGGGTCGTAGTCTGAATCGGTGTCGCTACCAATAAATGGTTCTTGCAAGGAATCTTGTTCTGTTTCTGAATGCTCAAAATCAGAAATCTAAAAAAAAAATTTCAAAAAACTCTATTTATACTATTTTACCAAAAATATATTCAGTGTTGTGGCAGTCGAAACCATGGAAACCAAGGCAAACCACCAATGAATAATGAATACATAGTATTTTGGTAGTACCATGGATTCGACTGTTACGTCACTGAACATAATATCAGGTTTTGAGTATGATGACTAGAGACTAGGTGGAAGATCGCAATGCTTTGGTTTAGGTTAAGGGTTATGTTTGTGACGGCTAGTCACTATGGTGACGACAAGCTGTAATCCCGCTAACGCAGATTCGCGCCCTATCGACCATCTAGCGAAACAACGAAAAGTCGGGACAGAAATTTAAAACGCTGCCGTTGCCGATCGGTCTCCTAGGTTCATGGATCCATAGTTTTGAGTATAGATTCAGAACTAAAAATTTAAATTATTTAGGGGTTAGGTGTCAAAAAGTGAGGCTGTTAAAAATGTACTTAAATTTAATAAAATCACGTTTTTTAAATTATATTCAAAATATTACCGGGTTAGGGTCATTTCCGGTGCCAGTTAAACCGGGTGTGACTAAAATGACAGAAAATAATTGATAATGTCAAAATTCAATAAAGCATCTAAATTACATACCTAATAAACGCCTAATATTACCTAATTGAAATTAAAATACATACCCAATTTACCACTGCCATTACATAATGTACCGAATTTATTTGTTTATCATCGAAAACAAAAAAATTATAGGGGTGGCCCTCTTTCCAAAAACACCGGTATCGCCGGTATGGAATATGTAAGTAAGTACTGACAGAATTAAATGTAGAACCCCGTTTATTCGAGGTGACATCGGAAGCACCTGCCTCGAATAACCGAAAACTCCGATAATTCGGATTAATTTTCATTGATTTATTAAGAATATATTTATATATTTTAAACGGTTTATTAACGTTTTGAACATACGTACTTTACAGAACAGCGAAGTAACTGTGTATCCGCATCACGTGGGTGCGAATGGCTAGGGATTCCCCGACGATTTTAAATTGAAAAATGACTCGGATAATCGAGGTTCTACTGTAATTTAATTAGTATTTAAAATAAAATTTACTTACCTGAACATTAAAACTGACATTACCATCATCACAATCATCCACATTAATCTCGGACATGATTATTCTTATGTCCTCTCGCGAACGGCGCACTTACTGGACTGGCAATGGCAACGCTATTACTTCAGTTGTTCTAACGTGTCTTTGACACGCTTACACCCGCACACGTAATATAGGGGAGTAGATAAATATTTTTAGAAGTAGTTAAAATACACAAAAGAAGTTAAAATAAAGAAATGTAGTTAAAATAGTTAAAGTAGTTAGCACTGAGTAGTTAACTACTTTTTAACTACTTTCGCGAATATTTCATGCAGACTTTAAAATAATCGAGTATAACTACTAAGAGAAAAAAAAGTAGTAAGAATACAACTACTTTTATAAAAAAAGTAGTTAACTACGTAGTTAACTACTTTAGTAGTTAACTGCTGCCCAGCTCTGGCTAGTAATATGGGAAAATTTACATGACAAAGTTTTTATATCCCCAAATCAACTTTCATGGAAAAAAGTGGCTGAGGAGTTTAATACTCAGTGGAATTTCCCTAATTGTGTGGGTGCAATTGATGGAAAGCACATAACATTAGAGGTATTGTTATTATTAGGACTTTCCTAAGACACCTATAATTTGTTTAATAATTTTAGGCTCCTGCACGTTCTGGCTCAACATATTATAATTATAAAGATCATCACAGCATACCCAACCAGCATAAATACATACATAAGACGTTTTAAGTACGTACTAGTCGGACATAAAGTAAGTCTTAGGTATGTACGTTATTGGACGTAGTACGTACATTTTACAAACTTAGTACGTACATTTTCCACACAATTGTACGTAATTAAGACGTACGACAAGTACATCTTATGTACGTACGATAAACGTATATTTAATGTACGTACATTTACTGTACGTGTTAAAGATGTACGCACACTTCGTGCTATGTACGTACTACATACGTAAGAAGTACGTTGTTTGTACCTACAATGGATAAATAATAACTACTGATAAAGTATGTACAATAATATATTACAATAAATTTGTTGGTTAATATTAAGTAACATTCTATATATATTGTGTATGTATATGAATGTATTATTATCTATCTGATACCCCGGGATTATTATTTGTTTCCCCATCGTTATCATTATTTTTCGCTTTTTGTTTATATTTTAGTCAATCGGGGGTCCTCCTTAGCAATTTGGCTATTTCCTGCTCTGCCTCTTTTTTATTTCAGCTTTTTTCTGTTCTCAGAAGGGCATCTTAAATGAAAAGACTTTAATTACAACCCAGAAAAAATAATCTTTTATAGTATATACAAATACAAGTCAACTAAATAAAATAAGCCATATTTTAAAGAAACTTTAAGATGATTAAAACAAAAAATTAGGGGAGATAAAATAAAAATAATATCAAGATACAAAATACACTCATATCCTACTCTACTTGACTACTATACACTACACCTCTAGTTGAAAATGTCCAATTTCCGTTTCATCATTTAAATTAGTACTTACTTATTATAACTTTTGCAATTAAAAACTGCGAAAATCTTTTTTTCTGGTATCTTTTCAGCCTGGTGATTCCAAATAAATGCTCCCATGCTTCGTTTAATAAAGCTTGCAAATTATTTCCTGCCAATATGCACATTTTAGACTCCTAAAATGATAAATGTACTTGAACATTATCAAAAATAAACATTCTTACTATATTAATACCTAACGTAAAGGGCTGTTAAGGTCTTATTCAAATGTTAATTGAATTTTACCTTAAAATACATATAGGTATCTGTATATCAAGTTTTACTATACTACTTTTTAAATAGAATGGGTGGTCAAATCTTACCAACTTTCTGAAATGTTCTGGTAGATTTAAGAAATCTTCAAGTGCCAGTAGATCTGCTTCACTATTACAAGCTCGATTACAAGTAACTTTTACTTGACTAAGCGCCCCAGGACTAATAGTTTCAGTATTTGATACCTTAAAGCTGAATTTATAAACTCGAAAAGTTGGCGAGGTTGAGGTTCAGTTGGTGTTGGAAATAGGAGTTCAATTTAAACTACAGGGAACACTCAGTTCTATTTATACACTCGTTTATGTTGTTCATGTAAAGCTCATGTAAGGTTCGAAAACTTCCCGGGTTGTTCGAGATAATCAATTTTTATGCTCGGAATTCGGAATATCTAACCTCACAACTTGACCATAACTTCAACCTCACCAACTTTTCGAGTTTTTAAATCCAGCTTAAAGTTTTTTATTTGGAATGTCAAGCCTCTCAGAAAAAAATGCTGTCTTAAAATTTCAGCATTGAATTCAGCTAAAAATAAAACGAATCGTAATCGACATAGCTAAGTACATTTAAGGTTTTTTAAGCTTCGAAACAGTTTAAGAAGCATTTCTACCACTCAAGTTACTATTTACCTGTAAATTGTATATCAAATAATAAATTAACGAACAAAGAAATAAAACTTAACGCATTTAGAGGAAAACGTCCTGGTAAAATTCGCCAATTCGTTGAGAAACATCGGCAATACAACAAAAAGAAGCCACACTTACAAACTCAAAAGTTTGGTTAAGTTAATTTAACTGCACAGAAAGACGTCCGGATAGTGTCGGATTTTTACGACGTAAGCAAGCGCGAAATTTAAATCGGTAGCGGATAATAATAATTAACCTTACAATCACAGAACAAAAAAATGTCTTGAGTTTGAAAAAGGTCTAATTTAATTATTTTTTATTAGTAATTTAGTTTTACATAAGGTAAAACATTGTTACATTATGTAATATAACATACCTACATAACAACGTATCATCCCAACCGTTTTTGAGACGTTGGTACATTTAAGGATGATATACATTGTACGTACAATCAAGAATGATCGTTGTACATACACAATATGTCAGAGAAAATACGTACTTAAAATGTACATTTTACTTACTGTACGTACGGGACATAAAACGAACACAATAGACACTTTAACCGCCAAATGCGCCGTTTCTAAGATTAGCAAAACCGGATTAACCAATCGAAACTCGCTTTGTATGCACCGTCGGTTTATACGTTTGGATTAGTAAATCGTGTTTGTCTACTTGGCAACGCCGCAAATGGGAAAAGTAAAAAGAAGAAATAGGGACATAACCTTATATTTTTCAGTTTTTAATCTATAATCTATAACAAATTCAATTTTTCTGAAAAAGTATTTACAATACGTACTAGTTTAAAGAAAATGGCAGAGATGAAAAGAGTGTCAAATTTTACACAGGCGGAAAAACTGTATATAATAACTTTGATAAGCAAAAGATACTGGAAAATATTAGAGGATAAAAAAACTAATCGAACATCTCTGGACGATAAAAAGGAAGTTTGGAAAGACATTGAGCGAGTTTTTAATGCTAGTGGCCCCACAGTAGCATTTCGAAATGCCGATTCCTTGAAACGACTTTATGAGAATAAAAAAAAAGAACTGAGAAAGAAGTTAGGAGAGGAAAAAAAACAACGACTATTAACTGGTGGGGGCACTATGCCTTCCATCATTTTTGATGATTTAGAAAAAATTCTGATGTCAATACTAAATGAAAAATGTCTTCTTGGCCTTCAAAATCCTTATGATTGCGATGGGGAGCAAGAAATGCCCATAAACAAACATAGCGGAGACTATGAATTTAACTTTGTGCCTAATAATGATGATGAAGATCAAGAAAATCACAGTAATGTGGAGATAATGGGTGTACAGAACATTGTTGTTAATAAGGTAATATTCGAAAGGTAGTTTATTTTATAAAAATGTTATATTCAATATATTTTTTGATTTATATTAATAATTCAAAATGTTTAAATGATAATGGTGCTCTTATTAATCCCTCTGCAGATAGGTTCTTACATATATTTTTCAATAGGTAATATAAGTAGGTACCTACCTATGTATTTATTTCTAACTAATATTGATTTTTCCTTTTAGAAACATGCTTTACAAGAAACTAAGCTTGATGACATATCAGCAGAGACTGAGGCTGGTAAGTTATTACATTAGATCTGTTTAAACCATGCTGAAAACCACCCAACAATGATCATTTTCTTGTTTTCAGGTTTTCAGCAAGGTTGAAACAGACCTATATTGTTAATTGATTTTAAAAAATGCTGGTGGTAAAATAAAAAGAAATATAATATGTTTTTTGGGAATGTAAAGACTTTTACATATTTTTTCCAGTTGTTTATTAAATTTACTGATGTTAATACACTAATCACATGACACGTACATCTGAAGAAGCTACCATGTCATGTGATTAGTGTATTAACATCAGTAAATTTAATAAACAACTGGAAAAAATATGTAAAAGTCTTTACATTCCCAAAAAACATATTAGTTATGGATTTCCAGCAAGTATCGGCCAAGTCAATTAAAAAAGAAATATTGTTTGTAGGAACTTCTGCATGGAAGAAGCTTAGAACTGATAATTTGAAATTGCCACTAAATTCTGTTCTACAGAAGAGTTCACCACCCATAGCCTCCAGCTCTGCAGGGTGTTCAAGTGTAACACCTCAGGTTACAAAAGCACCAAATAGGAGAAGACCGATGGTAACTAGAACCTTAACAACTTCAGATATATCTGAAAAATACAACTTACTTTTGGATAGAAGAATGAGTTTGCTGGAAAAACAATTAGGTCAAATTGAAGAAAATGTAAAATTTCAAAGAGAAGAGCAAAAGCTAAAATTAGAACTATTAAATGTTGAAATACAATATAAAAAAACATTACTAAGAAACTTGGGCAGTGCATTGTAACTTTACATCACATTTTAATTAATATAAATGAAATAAAACCATCTTTGCATTTCTTTAATTTTTGTATTAATTTTAAATATTTAAACAAAATAATAATTTGAGTAGGTAATTTGAATTAAAATCATTCATTTAAAGGTATCCAAAAAACTGATTTATAAGATTTCGTCTGTGATTGTTGACAGGGATGATATCATTTTCATTATGTGGGACATGGGGGATATTCCCCATTTCAACTAGATATCTTAGCTGTTCTTCATCAATGTTATTCAGAGCAGGAGGCATATCTTCGTTCATAGCTCTGGCTATATTATGCAGGACTGCTGTGGCGACAACAACTGATAAACATGTTTGCAGCTTACATCTCAATCCATATAGTAAAGATAAAAACCTCATCTTCCACACTCCAATCTGCCTCTCGACACAATTACGGGTTCGAATTTGGGACTCATTATATAGCTGTTCAGCTCTATTATTGGGATTGCCCAAGGGAGTCATAAGATATGGCCTGTCAGCATATCCACTGTCAGCTGTAACAAAGTTTAAATAAAAGGAAGAAAATAATTAATCTTTTAAACTTACCTAAAAGTACACTATTCGGGAATTCTCCTGCTTCCATCCGTGCTCTAATTCGGCTATGATTGAACATTGTCATGTCGTGTACTGATCCAGGCCATCTGGCAACTATGTCCCTTATTATTAATTTACTATCGCATATGACCTGAACATTGAGGGAAAAGTACCCTTTTCGGTTCCTGTAGATTTCTGCATCTATTCCCCCTTAAAACATTATTTAAATTTGTAGTTAGTACCTATTTCTTACAATATCCAGAAATAATTATCATTTTTCGATCCAAAAAATCTTAAATAATTTTATTTAATTATAAACTCAATAATAAATGAACATTAGGTTGGTATAAACAAAAGTACATACCAGGAGATTTTATCTTGATGTGGGTTCCATCTAGGCATCCTAAAACACCAGGAAATCTAGCTAACTGGTAAAATTCATTTTGAACCTGTATGATTTCATTTCCAGTTGGCATCGAGATGTAAATTGGCTTTAGACGAGCTATTGTTTCTGACACCTTCTTTATAACCCTTGAAGCAGTTGTCTGGTGCATTCCCATAAAATCGCCAATTGCGTCCTGGTGTGCACCACATGAATAAAATCTTAAACTTGCCAATAACTGATTCATGGGTGAAACAGAATTATTTCTATAAAACAATCAAAAAATGTTGAAATAAAACTGCTGTGATTTATGTTCTTTTTTTTACTCACAAGTCATTATCAAATTCAAGATGCTCTTCAACTTCCTCCAATAATCTAACAGTAGTTTGCTTGGTAAGCCTAAACCGTTTGAAAAACGAATAATTGTCCATTACATCGAAATACTCCTCACGTAAATAATTCCTTCTAGGAAAACCAAAATCGATGATCTCAAGTATATCAAGATCATCTTCTAAAAACAGTTCATCTTCGATTTCCATATTAATTCGAAAAAATTAACAATATTTCACACAAA
This sequence comes from Polydrusus tereticollis, assembly GCA_963920685.1. Classification (NCBI taxonomy): domain Eukaryota; kingdom Metazoa; phylum Arthropoda; class Insecta; order Coleoptera; family Curculionidae; genus Polydrusus; species Polydrusus tereticollis. Next base: position 80,475,818 of record OY987332.1, on the reverse strand, counting down.
CTCCAGACAATAATTTAAATCGACCAAAAAATTAGGGCCCCCCACAAAACAAAAAAGGGAGGTTAGAAAATTTCGCTTAAACGCAGAAATTGGTAGGATTACATTGAATCGCGATTACCGGCTGTTTTGACAACGGCGCATGCAAAAAATCAAGTTTAATCCAGAAAACATTCTGATCGCGATTAAATAGTTACGGTGCATATAACGGTAAGCATGTCCTAAATTTCAACCGTATCCGTATCCGCATCGATCTGCGCATGTGCAGAATAGATGCGTTGGACTCAATACGTTACGTTGCCCGCATCGTTACGGGCCTGCCATCGTATCCCTATCCGTAAACGCATTCCAACCAATCGACCGTTCTCTGGTTTCTATGATTTTGTCAGTTGTCACTTAACCTAAATTTTGTTATTTTTCTGAACTGAATTTTACAAAAATGTTTCAAGTTCCTAAAAAAAAAAGACTTTTTTACAATCCCGAAGATGACCTTCACTTGTTAAGAGAGGTGGCGGGACAAAACCCTTACGATGACCCAGAAAGATGGCCTAAAATCAGAGAGAATGTGTTAGAGGCAACAGGAAAAGAATTTACTTTAAGAAGTTTGAAAGAAAGAGTGGCATTACTCGCCGAAAGATTTGCTACCAAGGCAGCAGCAGATGAATACAAGTAAGTATTATACATATAAATATGTATACACAAATATAAATAAGATGTATGTCGGGGGTAGGTACACTCGGGTTAGGTAGGTGCATAGAAAATTTTATTTGTTGACATTCTACAGTAAAAAATCCCAAAGGTGTAATATTATTGCAAAAAATAGGCATTACATTACTTTCTTGACATTCAAGTGGTTATTTCTGATCAGGGATTTGCACAAAGGGTTTGTTATTTTACTAAGTTTTTTAGTCTGGTTTTTAGCATACTAATTAATTTCCTGTAATTGTTATTTTTTAACCACACCACACCCATGATAAAAATAAACCATGAATCACAATTACTTAAAACCGAGCTTAAAGCATTCTTTGAAAATGACCCTTTGCAGATAAGTAAAGCAGTGTGCAAAGAGGTTGTCTACCGAGTTGTTTGCTGTATTTTTTATGCCTGCAAATAAATTTGAGTACTTATGATTTTAGGTCTGGTATAGAAGAGAAAGTTACGGAGCTAGATGATAATATATTTCTGTGAAATCCGCATAACACTACCTAAATATTTATTTATTTGTTACTATTATAATATTTTCGCATTGAGACTGTTATGTTAAACTTAGTTAAGTATCTTATTAAAGCTAAAAAGTATCTTTTAAAAAGTATAGGTACCTTTTGTGATAGAATTAATATAGAAACATTTGACTGTTTTATTTGTTAGTAGTGTAAGTTTGTTTTTGTTTATTACCCTACATTTTGATAAGAAATGATGTAATAGTGTTTTCTTCCTGTTTAAACTTATTTGTTACATTTCTATAGATACAGGTTTCTTATGCAAATATTAGAGTTTAAGTTATGTTTTGCTAAAAAAAGTATTTTTTTATACTAATTAAATTAGAAAAGAGATTTCTTAAAGCAAAGTAGTTCCTGTTGTAACCTATTTGTTACAAAAATATTTGTTGTAGATATAAGATTTTTGATATATAAATAATAGAACTGAAAGAATTAATGTAACCAGTTTCTGTTATTACTTGTTTATTACAAAAATAGTAATTTGTGAAATGAAATATTTCTTCCATAATTTAAATTTTTTTATTTTTTAATAATTGAAAATTATTCAAATGAAAAAATCACAATTTTTAAGGTTAGAAATAGAAAATCTGACATGTGACGTTTTACTTTACTGCTGGATGCGTTCGGTTTCGTATACGTATGGTTGTTGATGCTTAAACAGTTTTTTTTGCGGTCAACGTAACTCAATGCGTTACGGATGCGGATACGGATACGGAAAAAAAAATACGGTTTGCTTAAAGTGTCTAATAGGTACGTCTTTAGTACGTAGGATGTTTGTTGGGTAGCATGTGATGCAAACTATTTCTTTACTGTTGTTGACATAGGGGCACCTGGAAGGTTCAGTGATGGCGGAGTATTTCGAAATTCCAGTTTTGGTCAGATGTTGGAAAACAATTTGTTAGGAATGCCACAGCCACAGGCCCTCACAAACCATGGAACTAAATTGCCCTATATATGTATTTGTTGGTGATGAAGCGTTTCAGCTTACCAATAGGGAACTTGCCAATTTTTTTTTTTTTCGATAATATGATTTAGTTATGTCTAAAAGGAGTACTCACCAAGTATTATTGCTTAAAACTCAATAATAACTTTGTAAAAAATCCTTAAAGTTTCGCGCGTTTCGAGAGCATTTCGAACGACCTTCTAAGCGCGCCAAGCCCGTTGACGTCACAGCGTATGATCCGCCTTCACGGTCGTGCCGACTGCCGGCCGATCTCATTTACAGTGCGTTCGGCATAACGTTTCGGTGCTGGAGTGGTGAAAGTACAGTTTTATGTCACGTGACCATAGGGTGTTTGGTGATACTGTGGTTAAGCCGAACGCAAAAAGAATCAACAGAGTACGAGTACATAACCTCATATAATCCTTCCTAATGTTTTTATCGGTTTTGGTACTGAAGTGATAAAATGAATTATTTACCAGTTATTCAGCAAGGACGGTATTTATTATTTGAATCTAGTGACGAGGAGGAAGAGGAGGAGAAGATATGGGGGTTTGCTGAGGAGACAATTCCTCGCTTCTCAGACAAACAATTTAAATTTAATTTTCGTATGTCGCCAGACACCTTTGAAAACTTAATGTTAATGCTCACTGCAGATGTAAATCCACCTACCTTTCATAGAGGAAATCAGGGGCTACCTTTAGACAAACAAGTATTGATGACCATTTGGTGCCTTGCAAATGTAGAGTCATTTCGGTAAGTAGATTTATATACTCATCTCGAATTATTGATGTTTTTGAGTATATAGACAGGTAACAGGGCATAAAAGTCTCTTATATTTAAAACTTGTACTATTTAGGTTATTTTATCAATGTCCTGTTAACACCAACTCCGTGATAATTTCCAAGAATACTATTGTAGGAACAATTGTTCTCATGGAAGATATGTGACTGTTGTCGCTAAAAGGACATTGGTTAATTTATTATTTGGTAATATTGTTTAATTTTTTTGAACAATATATTTATGTACCTAGCTTTCCTATTTATTTTTTTAGCTCTGTTGGACTGAAATTTGGTGTTACTAAATCAACATGTTGGGAAATACTTTATAAAGTATCTCATAAACTGTTACATGCTAGTCAACGGTATGGCATTATTTCATGGCCCTCGAGAGATAGAAGTTTGGGAATTATACAAGGCTTTGAGGCTATCAGCCAATTTCCAGGTAAAGCATAGCTACTGGTGTAATAAAGACTTAGATAAAAAAATGATGTTAAATAATTATTTTTGTTCATACAAAGTGCTACTATTTAAATAGGCCTCTTTCTGCAAAGGATCATTTTTCCAACAGGGGTGTAGGGTGTAGGCATGGCAACAGCAAGTAGCTAACTCTTAAGTTCAATGCATTTGTCTAATTTTTTTATGGTCAAAGGCTACTTAACTTTAATTTTTTTGTACTTATATTACGAAAGCATTTTTATATATTTTCTAGGAGTTATCGGTGCCATTGATGGATGTCATATTCAAATTAATAAGCCCCAAGAGCATCCCAACTCTTACATTAATAGAAAAGGATATGCATCAGTCCTGTTACAGGGTGTGTGTGACCACCGAAAATTATTCATTGATGTATTTGTTGGAGTCCCTGGTTCGGTCCATGATCAAAGATTGTTTAGGATGTCAGACCTTTCCCAAAAAATGGAAAATAATACAATAAATTTTCCCAACAACAGCCACTTAATCGGGGACTTAGCGTATGTTTTAAGTGAAAAGTTAATAGTAGGCTTTAAAAATCAAGGAAATCTGACCAATGTCCAAAGAAATTTTAACTTTAAACTTAACCGGGCTAGGGTTGTTATAGAACATGCCTTCGCTTACTTAAAAGGAAGATTTCGCCGTTTTAAAATGTTAGAAACTGTAAGGCAAGATCTGATCGCTTTACTAATCGTTGCTGGTTGCATTCTGCATAACATATGTATATACCAGGAAGACCTACCCGAGGAGTATGTACAGTTACAAGATGAAATTGTGGAAGATCAAGGGGATTTCATCCCAATGGGGGAAGAACCTGATGGCAGAATTAAAAGAAACACAATATTGCAACAGTTGCAAAACAATTAGTTTTCTAATCGCTGCATTCATCTCTGATAATCTAATAAATGATATGCTTTTTACAAAATATGTCCTTTATTTTAAACATGAAACTGTAAACATCATCTAGATAAGGTACAAAAAACGAAAAGTTATAGCTTAGTCTAAATTTTACTTGACTAACACCAACTAAACTGTTTTTAGTTTTTTAGTAACTAGTCTTATATAAAAAAAGTTTTTTTGTACAGCAAAAACTTAACAGGGACTACTTTTACCAATACGTTTAAGTGCAATAGGAACTAAGTTTAACTGCAATAGGAACAAAAAAACATGCAGGGTGGCAAGTTATATTCTACTACCCCCTTAACTTTTTTATTCTTAATCACAACAAAAAATTTAAAAACCCACCAAAAGGGGAATTTTTTTCTAAATGTGTTTTTAATAAGTTTCTGCTTCAATAAATATAAATATTTTTAATTTTCATGAAAGGTGTTCCATTCTTTTGATTATTGATGCATATGCATATTTCTAAAGTTATTAAAAATGTGTTTCCATAATCATTTAGAAAAAAATCTACCCTTTTCATGGATTTTAAAACAGGATACCAGGATACATACATCTGAAAATATACTTAAATGATAAATTCTTTACATTTTTTCAAGCATTTTTTCGAATAAATCATTAAATCTGTCCATTCTTGCTAGCTTTTCTTTATGTCGCTGCAATGCAGCACTTTCCTTCTGTTTCCTTTTGTTACTAAATGAAGACCTGTGAATATCATCTTGAGGGTCTTCAGACCCCAGAGGACTGGAAGTTTTAAGGGAATCCTGGCATTTTAGACCCTCGGCACTACTACAGGTAGCTACAGGTGCAATCTCTGGTTTTCGGTACATAAAGTTATTTATCTTATTAAAAAATTCCCAATTCTTTCGCTCTTTTCCTGTGCTATTATTATGCAAGATAATATTTTTATAAGTTCTTTTTAGCCCCTTCCATTTGTTCTCGACTTGTTGGTACGTTACTTTTTTTTTAAATTCTTCAGTACAAATTACAGCAATCTTTTCCCATACATTTTTCTTTATTTCGGTGTCTAGTTGGTGACTGAAAGTTTCTATGGTATCAATTAAAAAATTTGTTCTCTCCCTATTCCAAGTCTTGCTTTCAACTTCCAGTTCTTCATTTATTCTCTCGAATGTCCCAGAGGCTTGAGGAATATTGAATATCTCATAAATATTTTTATTCAAAGGCATATATATCAAATCGCCACCTACAAAAATATTAGTTCGTGTTAATTGTTATAAAATCCGACAAATAATGGATTAACTTACTGCTCTTTTTTTGTAACAACACTTGGTCATTGCTGGTTAAAATTTGCCCATCATCTCCGTGTACCACACAATGGGTACTTGCGGAAATTATTTCCATCATAGAAGCGCAGGGGCCAAACAATATAAAAAAAATTAAAATATGAATTTTAAAGAAAGAAATTTCGAAGAGAGTCATTTCATTTTTCTATAATAATAATAATAAACCAACGACATAACCTTTCTTTGCAAATTGACAGAGTGCGCAAGCCCGCACTTCAAGCTCCACCTGCCGACCTGGGGCTTTTAGAGTTTACTCCATATGAGCTACACCGGCTAATAACGAACGGATGAGAGCTTGCACTTTTAACACCAGCGTCCTATGCCAAACGGCGTTGGAGCGAAAAGTATGAAAAGTGTGAAAAGAGTCGCTATGCCGAACGCACTGTTAGTTTGCATTGTTGACATTTGCATTGCTATTTGTTGTTTTCATATGGTTATTATTTTGCGGCTTATAGTTAATCTAGAGTATTCTAGAGCTTTTATTTTATTATGGGAGAAGAAGGTACTACTCAAAAATACTTTAAGTACTGCCTGGTGCCACTTTGCAAAAATACTACAATTAAAACGCCAAATAAAATATTTATTAGACTGCCACTTCATCGCAATCGCCGAACAAAATGGCTTAAAGCCTGTCGAAAGGATATACGTGATATTTCACCGAATTCTAACGCTCTTCATGTTTGCGAGGATCATTTTAATGTAAGTATTGAATATTACTACCGAATTACTATACTATACCTAATTTAAATATTTCACAATACTACAAAGAGTAAGTTCCAATATTACATCTTTGAGTAGAGTAGAGCGAGCACATATTTGGGTCACGTGATAACGGAGCAATAGATTTAATTTGGAATAACAAAACGGTGAATTCGCGCGCAGGGGATAATTTCCTAATCTTACAATTCGAGTTCTGTGTTCTGTGTCTTACATCTTGCATTTAGTTTGAAAATAAATGGTGATTCGAGTTCTGTGATTATTATTTAGCATACCCATAGAATAGGAAGGGGCTTATTTCTATGAGCATACCTAATGGAAATGGATAACATAAATGGAGAACTGTGTACGGCTATTATTATGGTCTCGTCATATGCCATGCAAATGGTATTAGAAATTGTGGATGATGATGATGTCATGATGAATCTGAAGTGAATACCTTGGAAAAAACTGACCATTTTGCTGATTTCACAATTAATAACTTTAACGACAACCAATTTCGGCAACATTTTAGAGATTTTAGAGTACTGGCAACAACATTTGAAGATTTACTTCAAAAAATTCACAATGCAAGTGATGAGTTGCATGAAGTACACAGAGGGCAACCAGAAGTGACTATTGAAAAGCAATTGCTTATAACATCCCAATAAGCACAAATACGAATAAAGTACGTCCTCAGTACGTACTTTTTAGACGAAAGTACGTCCAGATTACGTAAGTTTACGTCATTTCGACGTACATGGTACGTCTTTAACTCGACCGAATTCCAAATTATAAGGCGTACAGAAGACATACGAAACTGTACGTACATCGTACGTACGGGTCAGTACGTAGGTAATATGTACGGCTCGGTATGTAGATAGTACGTACCGGGTAATTATAAATCCCCCCCCCCCCCCCCGCCATTAACTCTTTTATTTCAGGTTTTAGGGAAGTGTTAAATTCAAAATTCGTAGGAAATTTTCTGGAGAATTTTCTACGCCTATTGAACTTTATACAGGGTGTCCCAAATAAGTGTGGCGAAATAAAGTTGTTTTTTTAAATGGAATACCCTGTATATTTTTAAATTTTCAGATTCTACAAAAATTATAATTATTTTTCATTAAATCATTATTAGTTTATATTTAATAGTTTTCGAGATATCGACTTTTGAAAAATTACATTTTTGAACTTTTGACATTTTTATATCTTCCCAAAAAATCAACTTCCGGTTAAACCGGATGTAAATGGAAGAGCCGTTTTGCTCTAAGACGTACTGTTATAAAAGCTATAGGCTGTCAAAGTTCAAAAATATCATTTTTCAAAAGTCAATATCTCGAAAACTATTAAATATAGACTAATAATGATTTAATAAAAAATAAATATAATTTTATGTAGAATCTGAAAATTTAAAAATATACAGGGTATTCCATTTAAAAAAACATAACTTTACTTCGCCACACTTATTTGGGACACCCTGTATAAATTTCAATAGGCGTAGAAAATTCTCCAGAAAATATCCTACATCCTACAACTTTTGAATTTAACACTTTTTTCTAAAACCTGAAATAAAAGAGTTAATTGGGGGGGGGGGGGGGGGACATTTACAGTGGATCACCCGGTACGGCTTAGGGTCAGGTCAGGTTCAAGATAAGCAAAAATGTATTACAAAATATTTTAATTTTAAACTACATAGTTATACATTTTTTAAACATAGGTATAATATTAAATTATTTTTAATTTAAACATAATATTATATTAGACATTTAATTTGCCGCCATCTAGCCACTTTTCTTTGTTCTCTCGGGAGCCCTCTTTAACCAATTGCCTAAAGACTCTTCAGTTTTATTCCTAGTAGGTGCAACATTACATCTTTCTGCGGCATCTAAGAAAAAGTAATAATAAACAAAGACAAAACACAGAACCCAGATATTTTTAATGAACCAGAAAATTAATTTAGTTTAAATTTTATTTTTATCTGTAACATGCAACAACTTTATTATTTTTAATTACCTAGGATCAAGTTGCATACAATCTGATCTTTAAAACTCTTCTTGTCCCTCCTTTCTAGCCAACTATAACCAACTGCCAAGCAATCCGCAATCAGCATGCTCATAGATCTTTTTACAAAATCATAATTGTTTCGGCCTCCTACCTTTGATAGAGTCTCAACCTAAAAGATTACAGAAGTCTTACTAGTATAAGTTTTAAATTTTTTAACTCATAAATTCAATATTGTGATAGCGATAATACTCCACTTACCGCTGCCTTAAAATTGTCATCCGTATTTAAAAATGTATTAAAATCAATCAAGTCTGTTTCCTTTCTTATGGGGAAATCAAATTTGTTTAGGAAGGTGTCTGGCAGAACTGTTGCCTCCCCTACTGAATGTGCATTGTCTTTTTTCTTGAGCTCTCCCAGAATGTCTGTTGTCATACTTCTTAAAAAATATAATTGTCGCAAAACTTCTCGATGTTGTTCCACTAAAAAAGAATATAACTGAAAATTATGAATGTTTTGTAGTTACATAATATAACGTTGTAAAATAAAGAAACCTATTTACCATGTTCTGGACAGCAAATGCATTTAGTTGAGGTCGGGGTTGAGGTGCTTGCTAGTGCTAAAAGCAAATTAAAAAAATGGGTTAAATATAGGTGAAGAGATGTAATAGAATATAGTATGGACTTACATGGTGTTGTTGCCGTCATAATTGAGGGCTTAGGTCTTGGATTAGAAGTAGGAGTAGCACTGACAAGCGTGGAGTTTAGTGACGTTTGTGGAGATTCCAGAAGTGTCTCGTCCGATATGCCATTATTTCGAATGCTATCTACAATATTATAAACATATCATAGAGTACTAAATAGTTTAGTAGGGGTAGTGTACTTTACACCAGCCATAAAATAGTGAAAGGTGTTATTCATAATGACGTATAGTGAACGCTGTACTTATGTCAGTTTTATAAGTTTAAATGCATCACTGCTTGTAAAAGTATTAACTTTTTGCGCATACAATTACTAAAACAATGTATAATACTTACTATCAGCTTGTGATATTTCTGAGGTAATATCTCTTCTTGCTAAGTCCTTCTTCTGGCAGGGATTAGCTAAAATATAAATATTTTTAATATCTAAAAAATGATTAGAACAGAACTAAAAACAAAAATTAATTGTGTTTATAAAAGTTGTATATTGTATAAAATAGCAAAGTATACTAACCATCATTGGAGTTCTTTTTTAACTTCTTATACAGTTTTGGTGGTGTAGAAATTGTCTTGTGAGCCGTAGATGACTCACTGTCTGAATCAGAAGAAAACTTTCTTAGGACAATTTTTCTTTTATGCTGTTGTTCTGTATCTGTACTTAAATCAGAAGTATCCTCAGCTTTTTTTGCCTTTCCCCTTGCTACATTGTAGCTATCTAAAAATACAGACTTTATTAGGAGCTTTATTACTAAATGTTATGGTATAATAAGATCCTCCTGATAAGCATACCATATGTCGCATTGCGAAATATATCAATTTTATAGGACGGCCATGATGGATCTGTTGTCTGGTTTTTAATTGCTGCTAAAAGTTTATCAGATGTGAATGGAGGCCAGAGACACTGATCTTCATTGATCCACTTTGTTGGAACAGCAGCAACAGAGCAGTCATTTGTAAATTGAACTACTGTCCATGTGTGTTTATCATCCATATTTTTATTGTTTCTAAAAAAATACAGGAAAACTACATAAAAAAACGGTATTTACATACATTTATGTTCAGCTTGACTGTTTTAGTATTATTTGCTTAGCAAGCAGAGTTCATTATAAAAAGAAATATAGTAACTATAAAAAAAGTTGTAAACCAATTCTTACCGAGATCTAGATAACACGATAATCCACCAGCTGCGACTGACTAATTTAAATTTAAATTAAAATTTAAAAGATATTTAACTATACCTACATGCTTTATAAATAAATGTCTTTTTTAACCTAAACCCTTTCTAAACCTTATGCTAGATTTAATATATTATATTGCACTTAGATCACTAACAACCTGTATGTGCAAAAAAAGGAGAAAGAATAAATATAACGATTTGGTTTATTAAATTTTAGTAGAGTCGTCATTTTACAAATTAGAGTGGGACAAAGGAAATATAACAAAGTTATTCCCATAATTTAATTTAACACATTTGAATGCCACATCTTTTATATCCCACATTTGTAATAATTTTTTTTCACTACTGGTTATATAGGTGTCTAACTCTGAGGAAGGACATGGAGTTTCATAAAAATTGTCCAACTTTAAAAATTCATTTCCTATGCACATAACATTTCCATTCATTGTTTTTATAAAATTACTTATACATATAATGGAACCATTGTTTAAACAGCAACAATTATCTGGTTCTTTTATTTTCAAAGTAAAATTCTGAAATTTGACTTCTTCATACTGTAATAACACATTCATATTGTCTAATACTGGTCCTTTGAAGTGAGATTTAATACAGTTTGGAAAAGATTTAGAGTTAGTGCTACCAGCAACATGTTTACTTTGTATTTCTATTTTTCTCTTAACCAACTGCTGTAAAGGCTTGTCTTGCTTTCGCACACACTTTTTTAGTACTTGCATGTAGTTCTCGAATGGAAATGCACTAAAGTTATCAAAAGGACCAAATGTGCGAACGTCATCAACTATGTGAAGTAAATTATGAATATTATGCGAAGCATGTTCTTGACCATACAAAAATATAAAAGTCTTTACAAAGTATTGTAATAATTCTTCAGCATAATCTATATGATGTAAATATTTGGAACTTATTAAAATTGTTACTGCTACATGGAGGGTAAGAAAATGGTCATAAAGATCAGGTGGAAGAATATGTTTTAGAACTACAGGACCAGTATACATTAGAAATTGTCTAAACTCAGATGCCTTCCATCTTTTGCATTCATTCAGGCCTCTGGGCTTACGATTAAACTCGGCAGGAATATTATTTACTTGATCTTGTAAAAGAGTAGATATATCCGTAACTTTCTTAAATGGCAACTTAACTGGAGGTCGGCCTCCAATCCATAAAGATACTATTAGTTTTTTCATAACCCCTAAGCAAATAAGGTGCATATAATCTAGAGGAAAAGACTTTATCATGTCTATCCCAGGAATTTTTTCTATGTAAGATGTATCAATATGGTGGTCTTCTTGAACTTTTTCTCTAAAATCATGATCAGACCGTAAATTTAAACCTGTTGTCTCAGGAAAGCAAACTGTTCTTATATAGATGCCCTCAATGTGACATTTTGTGCACGACATATACCCTGTATGACCCTTCGTGTATTTAATTGCTGCTTTAGCTGGAGCATCACAAATAAAACCTTTAATTTTAAAGTGATAAAATTTGCCTTCAAAGACTAAGCCATTATTCACCAAATCAATAGCATCACTGATAAAATCTGACATAAAATCATTAAAATTTTTAGGCTTTTCATGACCATGATAAACGCCCACTATATCTACATTATGTTTATTTTCCACTAAACTGCATAGAATTGGATAAAATTGGCTCCCTGAACTTTTACTTAATGGAAGCCCATCAATGTTAATTAAAACTTCCAAAACATTCAAAGTGTCCCTGTTATACAGCACGGAGAGAAGGTTTTCCACACACTGCTTTATTCCAAAATGATAGTAACTACCTGGTTCTATGACTTTTAAAACTACATTTCTTGGTGTTTCTAATAGCGTACGCACATCGAGAGGCAAATTAACATGGTATGGTTTTAATATTTTTAAAAGATCATTTACTGCAATATGTGTTATATTATGTTTTAGACACCATTCTCGAAGTTGAGACTCCAATGTATTTTCGGGAATCTCAGTAGCAACACCTGAACTCAGCACTGAATGTTTTAGAGTATTAATATCAACAGGGCAGTCTAGCAAATTTGTGTACAAACTACACTCTGAAAACACTGTTTCATCTTCAGACGAACTTATGTCTGAATGTGTATCAAGATCTTTTTGGACTTGACGTCGTGCTTCCAAGGACACTTCACTGTTCACAGTCCCCGATTCAGCATATTGAGATCGAGAGGCTTCTTGGTTCAACTCTTGCTGACAGAAAAACTTAACGTCCTTTTTAGCTTTTTTATAATATTTGCTTAGCATTTTTTATATAAATATAATTTAAAAGAATATTCCCTCAACTAAATCCACAAAAGAAATAATAAATAACGTACCTAGACAAACAAAAAAGGCCAGATATGCAATAAAAGTTACTACTTGTATAAACAACACCCCGCCAAAAACACAAACAAAGCTTCGTGCATGCAACGTGCAAAATAATGTCGAAAAAGTAGGGTTATGTATGAATCTTATGATCTGTCACAATAGCAACGGGAGGAATTATCGAACCTGCACACACATCGATATCGACTTGATTAGGTGTTTGGTTTAGGTACCAAAAAATATCAATAACTGCATTTTTATATTTGGAAAGTATTAATACTTACATATACAGGCTATTTATACTAGGTTATTTCTGTAAGCTTACATTAACTAAAAAAAGTATTGAAAAACTGTATAATCACGATACTTATATTAGGAATGGGTATATCGATATACGTAGTAATACCTATATCTACTTTATTCATACCTGCGTTTTTAAAGCCTACGCCTGTGGAAATTTTTGTTTAAATAAATATGTTAAATTTATGTATTACTTTACTCTATCGTCTGTCAGTTACAAAAATGAAGGACTTTCGTACTTTCGTCCGAGTGACGTCACGAGATTACGTTCACAATACGTTCATAGTACGTACCTACTAATATAAAAATATTAATAAAATCCTAGAAATATAATATGTTTAATATTTCATAAATTAATATTTACTATACGTACCTACTAACACAGTAACACTACATACCTACCTAATATGTACATAATAAATACATATCGTTACATTTTTGCTGAAAACCTACGAATTTATAGACACTTTAACACCACCGAATTAAAAGCTAGTGCGGACTTACTATGGACGTACATAATACATCAAATAAATATACCTACATATTGTACGTACTCTAAACGTATATAATACGTACATTATATACATCTCTTTTTGCGTCGAAAATGTACGTTCCTAAGACGTCCACGCTAGGTTCCCGACCGACGGACGTAAAAATGACCTAAAGCGTACGTACCAAAGACGTACGGTGCTTATTGGGATTATGGTGCCTTGCTAACCTTGAATCTTTTCGGTAAGAAATAAAGACTGCTGATAGTACTGAAGTATAGTATATTTGTATGTAAGTCTATAAAATAATAATATGTTTTCTAGCTCCGTTGCAGACAGATTTGGTATTGGCAAAAGTTCATGCTGGAGGATTCTATATAGAACATGTTTCAGACTGTTAAGGGTGAACAATATGTACAAAATTATATCATTCCCTACAGGAGACAGAGCACTGACAATTATTAATTCATTTGAGAATGTGAATGGATTTCCAGGTTAGTCTATTATTGAAAATAATTTTAAGTTTTATGGAACGAAATCTTAAAATTTATAAAAAAACTAAGCTACCTCAATGTTTGTATGATTATAAATATCTGAGGTCCAAAATTAAGAGAGACATAAAAACAGCCTACAATGCGTGGCGCCGACTCCCCACCCCTCGCCCACAGTGCTACATTTAGTTCTTCAACGAGACACGAATGGCGCTTTGAGGGAACCAATTTAGTATGTTAAGTTGCCTATCTATCCCTACCATAAGCGCATCTCCTTTGTCTATGGTTGAAACTGATACGAACGAGAGGCTGATTCGCCCAGACGGTGCCGCGCTGTTGCCACATTTAATCCAATCTGCTGTTGGTGACTCTTGAGTGTATTTTTATTTTTTTTTACTTTGAGGTTATAATCATTCCCACTTTGTACTTTATGACTATATTTTAATTAATTATTTTATTTATACTGATAACATTCGGTTAGATTAGATTTGTGGTTGTGGAAATAGTAACAATGTGAATCTGCTAGGAAAAATATCATATTATCGAACGAGGATAAAATTTGGTTAATAAGGCGCAGTCTGTTCTTTTTTATGGCCCTGCAGGCGTCCGAGAATATGATTTTCCTACGAGGTACACGTACTTCTGTTTTTCCCATAGACATGTCTATGGGTTATTTTCCTGTGACTGAAAATAAAAAGTTGAGATTAAAATTAAGTTATATTTTCGATCTATCTCATATCTAAGTTATAATCTTTGTAAAGTGTTTTTTTTTAAGTAAGAATTTTTAATAAAGAAATACATGTTGCTCAGAAAAACATCCCAACATTCTTAAATAGGTTCCTACCTACCTATAAGAAATGTATTTATTTAAACACTTATAATAATTTTTATTAATTATTATACAGTATGATTGGTAGTACCAACAGGAGAACTTTCTCAGGTACCTACCACCAACAATCAGCAATGGCAAGTGTTGGGTTTCAAATAAAAATAAAACCAAAATACCTACTTTTACTATTATTTATAATTTTAAAATTTTTGATGGTACAAATTTATTTACAAATTAGTTTTTTGTAAAACCAATTTAGGATGTATACCTAGGTATGCTTACAAAAATATACCTAGGTACCTATTAAACCTATAAAATCTGTATTATAATAATTTAATGAAGAATCAGACATGGGTACTAGATATGTACCAGGTTCATTAACTTCATTGAGCATAATAATTATGATCATTTGACGCTGATACAGATTTAAATAAAATTAGTTCTTGGGGTACAGCTTCAATTAAATTTTCTTGTATATTAACTGCTTCTTGGCGTTTAGGTTTTTTTAAACCGGTTTTTATTTCTCCGCGTTTCTTTTTTGTCGATTTAAATCTAAACTGAGGTTCAATCACTCTTTTTAATGTTTTATTTTGAATTTTGAATTCGTCGCCATCTTTTATTAATTTCGGACAGCTTGTTAGATTGTTTATTATTACTAAATGGCGATGGATTTGTGAAAGAACAGAATTATCCAGGGTTGCATAATCGAAATTTTCTAATTTTGAAATAAGAATTTTTAAGTTGTTTTGTATATTGTCTGTTTTATTTGATGTGGGAGCATACTGCTGGGTATATGCTGAGAAGTCTTCGGATATCAAATTACTGTATTCATTTTGGGTTTTGCATTGAATGTGTGATTTTAATTTTTCCTTTTTGGTGATTCGTATTAGCCTTTCTACACATTTATCTCTTATGTATTGTAATACAGAATTTAATCCCTTATCCAGCCTTTTCACTGTTTTCCGCTCTAAATAGAAATATTTTAGAACTTTGTGCATTGATTCCAAATGCATGTTAGTGTGCAAGTTGCCATTCTCTCTAAAACAGTAAGCCCATTTTGAATAGTTGTGGCTATAAGGTATTTCTAAAATATTGACCAAAGTCTACGGTCTCTTGGTCATTGCACATGAAATTTAGGGCATTATCCAGTGCATTTAAAAAATCCGATTGAGATATTTGCTGCTGTAAAATTTTTATTAACTTATAAATCTCATGACGTTTTTCTTTATTAGAAATTTTGTTTAAATTTCTTTGCCATGCTTGGTCAACATGCCAGGAGCAAAATAAATGTTGAAAACCTACACCCATCACCATAACCCAAGCATTGAAAAAATTTTCTGCCATATCAGACATAAATATCCTGCCACCAACTACACCTACAATAATATTTAAAATTAACCAAACCATATTTAGAACATAAATGTGAGTAGCAAAAGCAAACATACCTACTGCTTCCTTGATCGCGTTAAAAAATATACTGAGTATTACGGTATCTTTTCTATTAGCAAACATTGTGGCGACTGGAAATCCATGATGAAATTCATCAATAATCATTAATGTTGTCATCTCAAAATCATATGCATTCATACCGTGAGTACCATCTACAGTTATTATATCGGAAAACTTTTTAATCATCTGCTTTTGAAATGAATTCATTATGACAAGGCAGAAGTCTTCTTTTTTTAGAATATCATTTTCTTGGCCTTGAGGTTTGTAAAATAATACAGGATTTTCTTTGAGCTTCTTGCACTCCTCAACCCAAAGGTCCACTGACAATGCATCATTGGAATGTCTTATACCATCCTTGGACTCAATTCCATAGGCAGTTTTTATATTTCGTACATCTTTGGAGGTTAACAAGTCAACTCTCTTAATATGGTCCCCAATGTTATCTCGTGTAGCTTCCAATACTCTGAAAATAAAAATTGTTGTGTAAAAATATTTTAATCTTGATTCATTCTATCCTACCTTCTTGGTGTTACTCCATTAGTAAGTTTTGAAGCGATAATCTGCTTCTCAGTTTTTGGCAATCTTATGTGTTGCAAATCACACGAGTGACCGTAATGAGTTTTTTGCCACTCTACAAGTATTTTATTATTTTCATTTATTAATTTTATGTGGCTGGTACAAGAGTAATTCAGTTTACATAATCCCTGACTTTTCTGGAGTTTGGCTTTTGTTGAGTCTTCTTTATATTCTTTTGAAATGTAACCTGTTAAGTAACAAACAATTAGCTAAAACTATTTTTATATATTGCTATGTCCTAGGTAACTCTGCAAAGCAGAATAAATAACATGCCCTTTGAGCTGACTAGGTGAAATATGTTTAAACTTGAACCTTTTATTCTTACTTGTTTTACTCCGGTTACAGTAATAATATGATATTTCCCCAGTAGTACTCTTCATTTTACTTTTTAAAACATAGTAGCAGTGATTTAACTGTTCCATCTCGGCCTTCCATTTTTCAAAATCTAAAACGGGGAAATTATAACAGTTTAGGAAATCAGATTGTAGGTAGGTGCTTCGGTAGGTACCTACCTATTTTTTTTATAATAATTTCACATAATATTATGTTCAACATGTATATTATAATAAAAAAAAAAAATAAATATACAAACCACTTGAATTCGTCACAACAATTGACTGTGTTTGAAATTGCATGTTATGGAATTCTTCTAAGTGATTTATTAATCTTTTATTAGTTGGGAAAGACGAATCACAATCCAGACACTGGTTGCTCCAACGGGAGTCTTTTCCATAACTAAATGGTTTTGGAACTTGATTGTGTACTACTCTTACATGCCTGTTGTGTGTGGACTGTGTAGTAAATAATTTTTTGCATAAAATACATATAATCATATTTTCAGATGAATTTAAAGGCGTTGTGTTGTGTATCTTAGATTTAGATACGAGAAGGGTCCCTTGTCTAAAGTTGTGTACTTATGCATAACCTCACTCAACTCAAACTAAAAAAAAATTCAGTAAATTCACCAACAGCAGATTCAATTAAATGTGGCAACGTCGCGGCACGGTCTGGGCAAATCAGCCTCTCGTCGTAAACTGATAACGAATTATCTTATTCAGGTGTACCATATTTTTCAATAACAGTTTTCAGTGTTTCATATTTTGTAAGCTGTTGGTTAAAGGACTGCTTGGCAGATTGGATATTGGAAATTAATAAAATTTCTACTTTAGTGAGTGATTTTTTTAAAAATATTTTAAAATACCTATGGCAGATAATTTTCCATTGCTGATTGCAGCTTTAGAAGACGAAAATCAAAGTTAAGAAACCCAGTTTTTTCTTTCTTAATATCGTTGGTGGGCTTGGGGAATTTATAAAAATGACATAACCTAAAAATTTACAAACAATTATTCATGTTTTTCACAAAAAATAAACGTTTTTCGATAGAAAATTAACGGTTCAAAAAAACATGACTTATTTCTAAATACTTTCGGTTAAAATTAGCTATTTAATTTAGGTAGTTGTTTTTTTACAAACTCACCATCACTACCATCTAAGGGATATTTCTCGGATATTTCTTCATAGATCATATTTTGCAGTTTACATCACGAAATCTAATGGTTAAAAAATTATGCCAAACATTTAACGTTATTTAATGAAAAATGACTGCTTTTAACTTGAGAATCAATGTTAAATCCTCAGCTAAATCATTTATTTAAGTAACTGTTCAAGAATGGTTTTTCCTCGGGTTTTTCTTTTTAAAGCAATTGTTTTTTAACCTGAGGTTAATTCTTATGTTTATTTATTAATGATTAATAGCATAAACTGATAACAGTTTTACAAACAACTTTGGATTATTTGAGGCATTAATTTTAAACAATCTTAAATTCTAACAGCCGCTTGCAGCGACTTTTTTTTAAGCGACTTTTTTTTAAAGGGCCTTTAGGGTAAAGGCCATTAGAGTATTTTGTATCTTGCACCGATTATAATGGTCTTTTAAAGCGTTCTTGAAAGGACCATTAGTTAATTGGCCAAATTTGGTCACTTAAAGCTATTTTAAGGTTAATTGTGCGTGCTAGTTCAATTTTGATTTTTGACACAAAACTCAAAAACAGACAGAAGAAAAGATGGATTATGTAAACGTTATTGAAGATGGGTTGGTAGAGGATACTGATGCAGATGATTTGGAAATATTGGATTTTGTTGTATTTGGCTTCCCTCCAGCTCCAGACCAGATCCAGCGGTATCTTGAGATACCGCTGGATCATTTGTTGGTTCATCTTCAAATTCAATACTTTGATTTTCTTTTTTATCCCTCATATCAGGCCGCAACAGTGCTGCATTTAGAGGTCTTTTCAGGTAATTTGTACTGAAATTCTTCCAATTAGTCTTCTCGGCCTCGGTGCTTCTTGCTTCTTTCTAAAGCATAATATATGGGCAATGAGGTGTGGAAAAAAATATTTTTTTTACTGATGCATATTATGTCAATTCCTAAATAACGCTCATAACTGATATTAACTTATAATTTTCATAACAACTTATAAACTTTATAAACTATTGTTATATATATTGTAAATTATGTTCTATCTTAAATAAAGATTATAATATTATTATTATTAGTATTATATATATATATATAAAATTATAAATTGTGTAAAAATTTAAAAACTTATATAGGTATATAATTCCTGTTTCCAAAACTGTATTTAAATTTGTGGATTTTTAAGTTTTTTTGTGTCATTTTTGCAAAGGATATTATAAACAGTTTTTTCTTTTTAACCACTAGAGTACTTAATCATAATTTTTAATTGTTCATTCACCACATTAGTATTAGTAGGTACCTACTTATACAATATTTTAAAGTTTTAATCATATAGAAACTATACAAAATGTATAGTCTTGTCAAACTTAGGTAGGTAGGTACCTCATATTCACCCTTGCTAATATGCAAATAAATTTAAATTGCTTTTCGTAGCTCAATGGATGAGTTTGATAATTTTTCATTGTCATCATCGTTCTGTAGGTATATGGTTTTCCTAAAAAATATTTTCATTTGACCAATTTTACTATAGGTATACACTAATGGACTCACACTTTGACTCTCTCACTACGATACCACTGTAAAGCAGGGTATACGACTGACTGTCCTAAAGATACCTATGTCAAAAAAATAAATATGTACCTACTTACCAAACTTTTAAACTCAAATTCAATTAATGTAGAGTTTGTATCCACGATTGACCAACTCACATCCGAGTCGAATTGATTATAGTGCCCCTCCACTGTAATGGGGTCCATGGTGGCAAGCACCAAATCATCAAATTCATCCTTGGTTTCGGGGGTAGGCAAGCCTCCACTAGTTTTTAGGTACTCTTGTCGGTCCTGCGCTTTTTTCTTCCTCATTGTCTGTTTTTTATTTTCGTAGCATCTTTTAAGTTGCTCCACGGATCTATTATTTAAATCGAACGAGGTTGCGTTGAACTCATTACATATTTTTACCCAAGCTTCGTTCTTTTAAAAATTTGTTGTACCATTGGTTTGTTTATTCTTCAATATATTTTTATGTTGGAGTGCTAAGGTAAAAAGGTGATTTACTTCCCTGGGGCTAAAATTCAGTCCCCTAATTCTTTTTGCTTCTGCCGCCTTCTGTGCTGCCGACATAGTAGCGAAAATGAATAGGTACCACAGATAGGTACTTTTTAACAAACTCAACACTATAACACACAGATAGGTACTTTTTAAAAAACTCAACACTATAACACACAAACAAAAAGAAAACCAAAAATAATTTTTGTGCCAAAAAGATATTTGAATTTTAAGCACAAGTCAATTTGAAGTTTAAATCAAGGCCTTCCAACAGAAAAACGTAAAAATTACAGCATCCTTGCGACGTTGCCATATTGTAACAAAAATTAAAGCATAGTTAGTTAAAATTTTGAGGAAATGTTTCCGTGCAAATCATTTGCAACTTAAGTAACAATTAAAATTAAAGGTCCATTTGTTAAATAACAATTAATAAAAAGTCGCTGCAAGTGGCTGTAAATTAAATAGTTTTGACAATAACATTGTTGATATTATATCTACAGAATAAGGTACTTCTCTTGAAAATCTTAACTGAATTTGAGTTTTTTACATTATGAGGCAGATTATTGTACTGAATAATGTAACTATGACACTTATTATGTTTTTGAATTTTTATATAGACTTCAACACAATGCTCAGAAAAGACATCTTCGGGATACAACCAACCCTCTGGATTTGCCAGAAAATATTTTTAAAAATATTTACAGATTTTCGAAAAATACTGGACGGTACCTAATTGATGAAATCGGGCAGTTTATCCCGGAAGCAGAACGTCAACACCGCATTCCAAAATCTAAAATAATTTTAAGTGCATTGCATTTTTATGCTCAAGGGACTTACCAAAAATCCACAGGACAAGATATGAATTGCCCTATGAGCCAAGCGTCCGTCAGTAGAAGTCTTGATATGGTTACTGACATTTTAAATAACCATTTTGGCCACAAGGTGCACTTTCCTAGCACGGAGGATGAAAAAAATGAAGAAAAGCTCAAATTTGTTAATAATTTAAATGGATTTCCTGTTAATAAGTAGAATATAGGTACCTCTTCAATGCATGTAATGTATAGAGTGATTTGATTTTGCTTGTCACCCTTAGGTACCTTTAGTGTTTTATAGTGACTGGTACCTTTCAATTAACAATGTATCTTGATAATTTTTGTTTTAGGTATCATTGGGTTAATTGATGGCACCCATATTAAAATTCAAGCACCACCAACTGAAGATGAGGAATTTCCAGGGATTTTATTTTATAATAGGAAAGGGTTCTATAGTTTAAATGTACAATTAATATGTGGTGCAGATTACAAAATTTTAGCGATCAATCCACGTTACCCAGGAAGTGTGCATGATTCGGCTGTATGGAGCACAAGTTTACCCAGAATACATTTGATGCAAAACTTTCTGGATGGTGACAGATCCTCTTGGCTCCTTGGGGATAGTGGTTATCCACTAGAGCCATGGTTAATAACACCAATTTTGGGAGACAATCTTAATGAAAGGCAAAGATTCAATACTGATTTAAAAAGAATCAGAAACCTTGTTGAAAGGGTTATTGGTATTTTAAAATCAAGATTTAGATGTTGTTTTGGGCATAGATCACTTCACTATAGCCCAGTAAAAGCTGCAAAACTGGTAAATGCCTGTGCCATTCTTCACAACATATTAATTGAAAGGAGAGACTTTGTTGAAGACATTAATGAACAAGACAGAGGTCAGATGGAACCTGATGATCTAATTGACATAGATAATTTAGATTTAGGTAGAAATTATCGTAATGAAGGGCAAATAATTAGAAATCGAATTATTCAAGACTATTTTTTAAATGTTATTTAGAGAGAACTTTCACTGATGTTTCACAGGCTTCATAGGGTACCTACTGGGTTTTTTTGCTTGTACTTTAAAATTTTTAAAAAATAAACCTTAAACCATTTTTAAATACCCATAAATAAATTTTAATTTTTCTACAGATGTGTTTTGTTTCCTACTAATTTTAAAATTGCTGGATCTAACTGAATTCTGAAAGACCACAAAAAACATAAAACTTCACTTTTTTTAAATTCTCTTTATTTGTTTGTATACAAATAACAAATTGTTAAAATATTTCTCCTCAAATACAACTTCTTACTCTAACAATTTTAAATATCTTTTTATAGCTTCTGCTAGCTTCACAACAGATTTCACAAGTAATTCTAATTTCTTTATATTTGCAGAACACTGGAAGGAAGTCAAAATTTTTCTTTGCAATTTTGTTTGTCTGATTTTTTTCTTTTTGATAGGGTATACTATAGCCTTCTTTTGATTCCAATTTTTCTTTATAACAGTTTTTGATCATTTCTAAAACGCACCATGCATACCGTTACACACGCCAGTTCGAATGGGTTAACCATGAGAGTAGGCGAACATTTATTAAAAAAAATAAAATACTAACCAAACTTGTAAATCCTAGTTCAGGGACTAACATGCCTTTGATGCAGAGTATACCTATAATATACAAGAGCTTTTCCTCCAAATCAGTCAGTATTTTGGGTATAGGAAATCCACCGCCAGTAAGGTGTTGACTTACATATATTTCTCGAGCCTTCCTTTTTGTAGCTCTTTGCCATTTTAAAAATGCCTAGAAATGCCAATAATTAATGGTATGTTTCATAATATAAAGGATAAACTAAATTAAATACCTCCTGCCACTCCTTTACATTTTTTTTAGAACCACCAGGCACTGCATTGAGATGTTCACATACCCAAATAGCACAAATACGTCTTTAAGATGTCTTAAAGATATCGGCGAAAGATGTTTAAGACGTCTTTAAAACATCCGCTAATATCCTAAAAACATCTTAAAGGCGTCTTAAAGACGTACAATGTTACAAAATTGTACGTCTTTAAAACATCTCATTAACGACATCTTAAAGACGTCCCATTTCGTCGTGTTTTCGGCATTGTAGGTAAGGTATATAGGTTGTCCGCGGAAAGTCAGTCATATCTCAGAAACTGAAGTAGGGGGAAAAAATATTAAACACGAAGAAAATAAAATAATTTTATGTAGATACACATATGTATATAGGATTTCAGTAGAGGTACAAAGTGCTATTTAAAAAAAATCATCCTTTAATCAAGTCGTTTAATCACTTTGTCACAAACAATATAAAATGTTGAAATAAGTAAACCACAACTTCCATTATCTATATAACAACTGAGTTTCGGCGTCGACCTAATAAGCAAATGAATTTCTCTGAAATAAAAAAAAATAATTTTTCTTGGGACCTATCTTTATTTTAATTATTTTTGGGTTAATTAAACAGGTAATTTTTTTTGTCTATCGCTAGCCCGTCGCAACCAAGCCTGAATGGACATCTCCGTTTCCTTTTGGCTTGCACCTATTTTAGCTACCTCAGCAGACCCTAAAAGTATATGTTTCAAAATTAAATCGATGTTTCCTTTAAATAATTTGGGTAATAAAATCGTAATGGTGTAGGCACCTGGCACATACTACTCATGCTAGTACGTTATAAATTGAATATTTTATTCTAAAAACCAGTACATACCAAGTTTTATTACAATAGGATTATTTTGCTTACTTATAACCAGTTTGGCGATCTGTAATTTATGGAAGTCCTTCTTATTTTTTCTTCCAAGCCAGCTGTATTGCAAGGCGAAATCATTTGTTATTAAACAGCTGAGAGCCCTTTTGACAAAATTATAATTGTTAACACCTCCCAGCTTTGCTAGCTCGCTGACCTAAAAATATTAGTAAGTTTTTAAATTATGTCTACTTTGTTTTTACTAGCTTTGGTAGTAAAAACATAAATAAATGTGCATTTAAAACATTTTTCTAACCATTTGATGGTACCGTAATATATCATAAGAATTAGTAAAAACGCTAAATAACAGTTATTTTACTTACATACATATATTATGTAAGTAATAATATTATCCAAAATCACCCAACCTATTATTTAAAAATAACTTACTCCATTTTCATATTCAACTTCATTTTGTAATGTAACTTCGAGAATTTGTACCTCCTCTTCAGAATTTAAAGGAAATTTTAATAGAGGAAATTTGGTAAAAAAATTTGTCATCGGAGTGACCTTATTGATCTTCACATCTTCTTTTATTTCCTTTACTTCCTGTAAAGTGTCGGATATGAGGGCTCGGAGCAGGTGAATTTGTTTTAAAATTGTTTGAAGTTGTTTTTCTAAAATAATAAATAATACTAACAATTCTACGTTCGACATAACATCTGAAATTTTAAAACTAAGTTTTATGTTCAATTCAAATTTTATCATAAATAAAATTTTCTAGGAAATCAATAATATAAAGATTTCCAAGCAATCCACGTTTTTTTACTAACTAAAACAAATTACCTGTATTAACGCAACCAGAGCACTGCCGGGTATCTGTTATGACCGGCACGTCAATTTCAATATTTTGTAGATTTCGATCTACAATATTTTCTGTAGCACTATTATTGCTATTGAAGGTGCTATTTGCAGGTTCCTTTAAATCATAGCTGGAATCAACTAGAAAATACATATTATATTAATTTATAAAAATATGAATAACCAAGGTTAAACGAAACTTAGTAAACTTAGTAAAAATGAATTAATGTAGATTACCTAGAATCTGTTTTGCTTTCTGAAACTTTGGTGGCATGGGAAGTAGCTGATGGTCTTCATCGTTACTCGAGTCATCACTAGAGGATATTACTTTCGGGATTCTTTTCCGTTTTGTCAATAATTCCTTTTCGTTCTCATAGCCCGAGTTGAGGTCACTTGTGTCTTCGGCTAGTCTTGCCTTCGCTCTAGCTTTTGTGTAGTCACCTAAAAATGTGGTGATTCAATTATTCTTATCTTGTACATAGAAATTAGAGTATTTACCGCTTCTTATCAAAAAAGATTTCACTATATTCCAAGCTTTATGAAGAAAAGAACACTACATATTTAGAAACTGATGAAAATTAAAAGGTTTATTAAATTAGGTAAACTCAAACTTACTAAATGTGGCCTTCCTAAATATTCGGACTTTGTGGCAAGGCCAGCACGTGTTTAAAGGCTCACATTTTTTAATAGCTCCAAGTAACTTTTGCTGTGACAAAGATGGCCAATGACAGTTGTCACCTTGAATCCATATAGATGGTACAGCTTCTACCGTTCTATCGTCTACGAATTGGACCACAGTCCATGTTTGATCATCCATCATGGGTCGGAAGCACGTAAAACAGAAATTACTTGTTGTAGGCACTTATAAAGACCTGTTTCTAAAATGTCTTTTAAAATCCACAATAAATAAAGGCTTCGGGGAATAATGAAACTATGGTATATATTACCTAACTGTCAATTTTAAAATGTTACAAAGGCATTAGTTTAAGATTTGCCCCTATATTAAAGTTGTTCACCAATATTAACACTCTTGAAAATAATAATGAAATACAATATTTTAAATAAATAAATTAATTCAGTATTAAATTATTCTATTAATAACATTACGATATTAAAGAAGAAAATGACTTACTAAAATACAAACTATTAAAAAATAAAAAATACAAGACATCCACTGAACTCTGAATAATTTAAATAATTGGTAACTAGAATAAAAAAAAAGTAACTAATTACTTAATAGGTATGCAACAGAGGAAAGATAATACACTTTTCATTACGATCAAATTTAACACATTTATAATCTACTTCCTCCAAATCAAAAAGTTCTAATGCACACAAACTATCTGCTTGTACTTCAAAAACTCCAAATTCTGCTGAATTGCATGCAGTTTGATAAAAACTTTTTAAATTTAAATATTTACTTCCCACTATTTTATATTTATCTGACAATACAATATCCTTAACAATTATGACAGTACCATTTTTTAAACAACAGCAGTTATTAGGCTTATTCGTTCTTATGGTAAAATTATTAAAAACAACAGTTTGAAATTGTTTTAAAATTTTAATATCTTTTATTAAAGAATCACTGAAGTGCTTATCTTTTAGAGTAGGATATTTCTTTACTGTTTCTTTTTTCTTAGTATTAAATTTAGTTTGTTCAGTACGTCTTTTAATAATTTGTTGTAAAGGTTTATCGGTTTTCCGTAGACTTTTTAAAATACTTTGTAAAAAATTTTCAAACGGAAATGAGCTGAAATTATCCAATGATCCATGATCTTTGACGTCTTGTGTGAGGTGTAATAAATTGTGAACATTGTGTGATACATTTTCAGGGCCATATAATGTTTTAAAGGTCATCACGAAATACTGTAAAAGTTCAGATGCATACTGGATATAAATAAAATATCTTTTGTTGGACAGTATAACCATTGCCACGTGAAGTGCAAGAAAGTTTAAATATCTATCTTTGCTTATGTTATTCTTAAGGACTAAAGGTCCTGTGTAAAACAAAAATTGCCTGAACTCGGTAGCTTTCCATCTTTTTAATTCATGTAACCTTCTTGGCTTTCGATTAAATTATTTCGGTATACATGCAGACATTTCAATCAATAAATCAGATATATCAGATACTTTTTGATAAGAAATTTTGGTTGATGGTTTACTACAGCACCAGAGCAGTAAAAGTTTTTTTACAACCCCTAAACATACCAAGTGTAGGTAATCTAAAGGAAAGCTACTAATCATATCAATGTGTGGTATATTTTGAAGAGCTGAAGTACCAGTATGGTGATTTTCATGAATCTGTAATCTAAAATCTGAATCAGTTCTTTTAAGATTGTTTACATCCGGAAAGCAAACTCTACCCTCAATATAATCCCCTTCAATACAACATTTACTGCATGAAAAGTAACCCATGTGACCCTTAGTACATTTTACAAAAGATTTAGCCGGTACATCACAAATGAAACCCTTAATTCTAACATCATACAATTGATTATTAACAAAAATATCATTATTGATTATATTAACAGCATCAGTAACAAATTCAGCCACAAACAAATTAGCATCTTTTGGTTTTTCATTTCCCTGATATATACCTATCATATCGACCACATCACTACCAACAATACTGCACAAAATTGGATATACTTGGCTGTTTGAACTTTTAAACAAGGGCAAACCATCAATATTTATATTAAGATAAATAGTAGGGGAGAGCGGGGAGGGTTTGGACAGATTTAACTAAAAAATTCTCTTATCAATACTGTTTGAAAAATTTGATAGTTTTTTTACTTCAAATTCTAGAAAAGCTATCTACCTAACGACAAGCAAATATACATAATATACTACCAAATAATTTAGAAGTTACCATAATGCAAGTATTAACGTGTCATTTGTCCGCACCCTCCCCTTGTACGGGGAGCATATGGACACAAATAAAATACATGAGAAAAATGGTACAAAACCTATAATGTAGTAAAACTCATCAGGTCCTGCTAATACAAACTAATTTATAAAAGGCTGTACTCATTTAAGTCTACGTTAAAGTACATCATATCATGAAATCGCTGTCTTGTGTCACAAACTGGCTGTGGAAGTTTTAGGATAACTTCAGAAAAATACACAAATGCCCTAGGTTCGTCGGAAATTGAGAACCGATTAGACGCCGTATGTTTTTTCAAAAACTGAACGTCATATCCACGATTAATGATGATATTTTCAATTCTAGCCGCATAACATCTGAATGTTTTATTTGTTTTTCCGTACACTTTGCAAATAATGTATTCCCCTTCTTTAAGATTTTCTGTATCCCAATCTTCCATTTCAACTCCTTCCGATGCTTCTGATGAACTACTTTCCAACGGCACTTCTTCATCATCTGATGACGAGTCCTGCATGACTTTTCTTTTAACAGAGTTGCGTTTTTTCTCACTTGTGGGGTTCTTTCTTTTCCGTTCCGCAATTGCATCCCTTTCGGGAGTATCGGTCGCTATAATCGATTTTTGTCTAGGTGGGCCTCTGTTTGTGAGCTTTCGCGCTGGAGCCTTTGGAAAAGGTAAAACATTTTCTGGGGTAACTAACAGCGGGGCTTTTATGTTTCCTATTTCCTTACTTAACTGTGGCGTGTGAAAATTCGTATCTTCCTTACTTGGCCCTGGTTGTGGTAAGTCTTCTTCCAAAGGATTACCTGTTACGGACACATCAATACAATTTTGATTTGTCACATTTTGTGGTCTATCGGTGACATAGCATGATAAAAAATCTGCTTCAGAAAATACATTTCTGTCAAAGGGCCATATTCCGGTGCACCTAAATCCAGACTTGATATTGGATGGTGTAGCAGCACGATCCCAAGCAGTAGCACAAAGAGCTGGTAGGTCGTATATGGGCAGGGTTTGACCAGGATGCGTTAACATCCAGGCGTCAGCCCCTTGATTAAAAAATGTTTTGAAAGGACCAAAGATTGATCGATCCAAGGGCTGAAGCCTGTTTGAAGTATGTGGTGGCAAGGTTAATACGACAATTCATTGTTCTCTGCAATAATCTATACTTTCGACTGATATGTGAGACTGATGATTATCCATAATTAAAAGGACTTTATTCTGCTTCGAACAGAGAGTATTTCGAACAATATGTTCCAAAACATTTATAAAATTGTCAGAAGTCATCCAGCCCGATCGATGTACTAAGCCTAGTGCCCCAGATTCAGAAGAAACACCGCCCATCATCCTCAAGGAATCAAATCTCTGCCTCGGAAATACCCATATTGGCGGGAGCGAATTACCACCCAATAAGCACAAATACGAATAAAGTACGTCCTCAGTACGTACTTTTTAGACGAAAGTACGTCCAGATTACGTAAGTTTACGTCATTTCGACGTACATGGTACGTCTTTAACTCGACCGAATTCCAAATTATAAGGCGTACAGAAGACATACGAAACTGTACGTACATCGTACGTACGGGTCAGTACGTAGGTAATATGTACGGCTCGGTATGTAGATAGTACGTACCGGGTAATTATAAATCCCCCCCCCCCCCCCGCCATTAACTCTTTTATTTCAGGTTTTAGGGAAGTGTTAAATTCAAAATTCGTAGGAAATTTTCTGGAGAATTTTCTACGCCTATTGAACTTTATACAGGGTGTCCCAAATAAGTGTGGCGAAATAAAGTTGTTTTTTTAAATGGAATACCCTGTATATTTTTAAATTTTCAGATTCTACAAAAATTATAATTATTTTTCATTAAATCATTATTAGTTTATATTTAATAGTTTTCGAGATATCGACTTTTGAAAAATTACATTTTTGAACTTTTGACATTTTTATATCTTCCCAAAAAATCAACTTCCGGTTAAACCGGATGTAAATGGAAGAGCCGTTTTGCTCTAAGACGTACTGTTATAAAAGCTATAGGCTGTCAAAGTTCAAAAATATCATTTTTCAAAAGTCAATATCTCGAAAACTATTAAATATAGACTAATAATGATTTAATAAAAAATAAATATAATTTTATGTAGAATCTGAAAATTTAAAAATATACAGGGTATTCCATTTAAAAAAACATAACTTTACTTCGCCACACTTATTTGGGACACCCTGTATAAATTTCAATAGGCGTAGAAAATTCTCCAGAAAATATCCTACATCCTACAACTTTTTAATTTAACACTTTTTTCTAAAACCTGAAATAAAAGAGTTAATTGGGGGGGGGGGGGGGGGGACATTTACAGTGGATCACCCGGTACGGCTTAGGGTCAGGTCAGGTTCAAAATAAGCAAAAATGTATTACAAAATATTTTAATTTTAAACTACATAGTTATACATTTTTTAAACATAGGTATAATATTAAATTATTTTTAATTTAAACATAATATTATATTAGACATTTAATTTGCCGCCATCTAGCCACTTTTCTTTGTTCTCTCGGGAGCCCTCTTTAACCAATTGCCTAAAGACTCTTCAGTTTTATTCCTAGTAGGTGCAACATTACATCTTTCTGCGGCATCTAAGAAAAAGTAATAATTAACAAAGACAAAACACAGAACCCAGATATTTTTAATGAACCAGAAAATTAATTTAGTTTAAATTTTATTTTTATCTGTAACATGCAACAACTTTATTATTTTTAATTACCTAGGATCAAGTTGCATACAATCTGATCTTTAAAACTCTTCTTGTCCCTCCTTCCTAGCCAACTATAACCAACTGCCAAGCAATCCGCAATCAGCATGCTCATAGATCTTTTTACAAAATCATAATTGTTTCGGCCTCCTACCTTTGATAGAGTCTCAACCTAAAAGATTACAGAAGTCTTACTAGTATAAGTTTTAAATTTTTTAACTCATAAATTCAATATTGTGATAGCGATAATACTCCACTTACCGCTGCCTTAAAATTGTCATCCGTATTTAAAAATGTATTAAAATCAATCAAGTCTGTTTCCTTTCTTATGGGGAAATCAAATTTGTTTAGGAAGGTGTCTGGCAGAACTGTTGCCACCCCTACTGAATGTGCATTGTCTTTTTTCTTGAGCTCTCCCAGAATGTCTGTTGTCATACTTCTTAAAAAATATAATTGTCGCAAAACTTCTCGATGTTGTTCCACTAAAAAAGAATATAACTGAAAATTATGAATGTTTTGTAGTTACATAATATAACGTTGTAAAATAAAGAAACCTATTTACCATGTTCTGGACAGCAAATGCATTTAGTTGAGGTCGGGGTTGAGGTGCTTGCTAGTGCTAAAAGCAAATTAAAAAAATGGGTTAAATATAGGTGAAGAGATGTAATAGAATATAGTATGGACTTACATGGTGTTGTTGCCGTCATAATTGAGGGCTTAGGTCTTGGATTAGAAGTAGGAGTAGCACTGACAAGCGTGGAGTTTAGTGACGTTTGTGGAGATTCCAGAAGTGTCTCGTCCGATATGCCATTATTTCGAATGCTATCTACAATATTATAAACATATCATAGAGTACTAAATAGTTTAGTAGGGGTAGTGTACTTTACACCAGCCATAAAATAGTGAAAGGTGTTATTCATAATGACGTATAGTGAACGCTGTACTTATGTCAGTTTTATAAGTTTAAATGCATCACTGCTTGTAAAAGTATTAACTTTTTGCGCATACAATTACTAAAACAATGTATAATACTTACTATCAGCTTGTGATATTTCTGAGGTAATATCTCTTCTTGCTAAGTCCTTCTTCTGGCAGGGATTAGCTAAAATATAAATATTTTTAATATCTAAAAAATGATTAGAACAGAACTAAAAACAAAAATTAATTGTGTTTATAAAAGTTGTATATTGTATAAAATAGCAAAGTATACTAACCATCATTGGAGTTCTTTTTTAACTTCTTATACAGTTTTGGTGGTGTAGAAATTGTCTTGTGAGCCGTAGATGACTCACTGTCTGAATCAGAAGAAAACTTTCTTAGGACAATTTTTCTTTTATGCTGTTGTTCTGTATCTGTACTTAAATCAGAAGTATCCTCAGCTTTTTTTGC
Source organism: Polydrusus tereticollis (assembly GCA_963920685.1). Taxonomy (NCBI): domain Eukaryota; kingdom Metazoa; phylum Arthropoda; class Insecta; order Coleoptera; family Curculionidae; genus Polydrusus; species Polydrusus tereticollis. The sequence continues at coordinate 80,444,252 of OY987332.1, read as the reverse complement.
CTTTCCCCTTGCTACATTGTAGCTATCTAAAAATACAGACTTTATTAGGAGCTTTATTACTAAATGTTATGGTATAATAAGATCCTCCTGATAAGCATACCATATGTCGCATTGCGAAATATATCAATTTTATAGGACGGCCATGATGGATCTGTTGTCTGGTTTTTAATTGCTGCTAAAAGTTTATCAGATGTGAATGGAGGCCAGAGACACTGATCTTCATTGATCCACTTTGTTGGAACAGCAGCAACAGAGCAGTCATTTGTAAATTGAACTACTGTCCATGTGTGTTTATCATCCATATTTTTATTGTTTGTAAAAAAATACAGGAAAACTACATAAAAAAACGGTATTTACATACATTTATGTTCAGCTTGACTGTTTTAGTATTATTTGCTTAGCAAGCAGAGTTCATTATAAAAAGAAATATAGTAACTATAAAAAAAGTTGTAAACCAATTCTTACCGAGATCTAGATAACACGAAAATCCACCAGCTGCGACTGACTAATTTAAATTTAAATTAAAATTTAAAAGATATTTAACTATACCTACATGCTTTATAAATAAATGTCTTTTTTAACCTAAACCCTTTCTAAACCTTATGCTAGATTTAATATATTATATTGCAGTTAGATCACTAACAACCTGTATGTGCAAAAAAAGGAGAAAGAATAAATATAACGATTTGGTTTATTAAATTTTAGTAGAGTCGTCATTTTACAAATTAGAGTGGGACAAAGGAAATATAACAAAGTTATTCCCATAATTTAATTTAACACATTTGAATGCCACATCTTTTATATCCCACATTTGTAATAATTTTTTTTCACTACTGGTTATATAGGTGTCTAACTCTGAGGAAGGACATGGAGTTTCATAAAAATTGTCCAACTTTAAAAATTCATTTCCTATGCACATAACATTTCCATTCATTGTTTTTATAAAATTACTTATACATATAATGGAACCATTGTTTAAACAGCAACAATTATCTGGTTCTTTTATTTTCAAAGTAAAATTCTGAAATTTGACTTCTTCATACTGTAATAACACATTCATATTGTCTAATACTGGTCCTTTGAAGTGAGATTTAATACAGTTTGGAAAAGATTTAGAGTTAGTGCTACCAGCAACATGTTTACTTTGCATTTCTATTTTTCTCTTAACCAACTGCTGTAAAGGCTTGTCTTGCTTTCGCACACACTTTTTTAGTACTTGCATGTAGTTCTCGAATGGAAATGCACTAAAGTTATCAAAAGGACCAAATGTGCGAACGTCATCAACTATGTGAAGTAAATTATGAATATTATGCGAAGCATGTTCTTGACCATACAAAAATATAAAAGTCTTTACAAAGTATTGTAATAATTCTTCAGCATAATCTATATGATGTAAATATTTGGAACTTATTAAAATTGTTACTGCTACATGGAGGGTAAGAAAATGGTCATAAAGATCAGGTGGAAGAATATGTTTTAGAACTACAGGACCAGTATACATTAGAAATTGTCTAAACTCAGATGCCTTCCATCTTTTGCATTCATTCAGGCCTCTGGGCTTACGATTAAACTCGGCAGGAATATTATTTACTTGATCTTGTAAAAGAGTAGATATATCCGTAACTTTCTTAAATGGCAACTTAACTGGAGGTCGGCCTCCAATCCATAAAGATACTATTAGTTTTTTCATAACCCCTAAGCAAATAAGGTGCATATAATCTAGAGGAAAAGACTTTATCATGTCTATCCCAGGAATTTTTTCTATGTAAGATGTATCAATATGGTGGTCTTCTTGAACTTTTTCTCTAAAATCATGATCAGACCGTAAATTTAAACCTGTTGTCTCAGGAAAGCAAACTGTTCTTATATAGATGCCCTCAATGTGACATTTTGTGCACGACATATACCCTGTATGACCCTTCGTGTATTTAATTGCTGCTTTAGCTGGAGCATCACAAATAAAACCTTTAATTTTAAAGTGATAAAATTTGCCTTCAAAGACTAAGCCATTATTCACCAAATCAATAGCATCACTGATAAAATCTGACATAAAATCATTAAAATTTTTAGGCTTTTCATGACCATGATAAACGCCCACTATATCTACATTATGTTTATTTTCCACTAAACTGCATAGAATTGGATAAAATTGGCTCCCTGAACTTTTACTTAATGGAAGCCCATCAATGTTAATTAAAACTTCCAAAACATTCAAAGTGTCCCTGTTATACAGCACGGAGAGAAGGTTTTCCACACACTGCTTTATTCCAAAATGATAGTAACTACCTGGTTCTATGACTTTTAAAACTACATTTCTTGGTGTTTCTAATAGCGTACGCACATCGAGAGGCAAATTAACATGGTATGGTTTTAATATTTTTAAAAGATCATTTACTGCAATATGTGTTATATTATGTTTTAGACACCATTCTCGAAGTTGAGACTCCAATGTATTTTCGGGAATCTCAGTAGCAACACCTGAACTCAGCACTGAATGTTTTAGAGTATTAATATCAACAGGGCAGTCTAGCAAATTTGTGTACAAACTACACTCTGAAAACACTGTTTCATCTTCAGACGAACTTATGTCTGAATGTGTATCAAGATCTTTTTGGACTTGACGTCGTGCTTCCAAGGACACTTCACTGTTCACAGTCCCCGATTCAGCATATTGAGATCGAGAGGCTTCTTGGTTCAACTCTTGCTGACAGAAAAACTTAACGTCCTTTTTAGCTTTTTTATAATATTTGCTTAGCATTTTTTATATAAATATAATTTAAAAGAATATTCCCTCAACTAAATCCACAAAAGAAATAATAAATAACGTACCTAGACAAACAAAAAAGGCCAGATATGCAATAAAAGTTACTACTTGTATAAACAACACCCCGCCAAAAACACAAACAAAGCTTCGTGCATGCAACGTGCAAAATAATGTCGAAAAAGTAGGGTTATGTATGAATCTTATGATCTGTCACAATAGCAACGGGAGGAATTATCGAACCTGCACACACATCGATATCGACTTGATTAGGTGTTTGGTTTAGGTACCAAAAAATATCAATAACTGCATTTTTATATTTGGAAAGTATTAATACTTACATATACAGGCTATTTATACTAGGTTATTTCTGTAAGCTTACATTAACTAAAAAAAGTATTGAAAAACTGTATAATCACGATACTTATATTAGGAATGGGTATATCGATATACGTAGTAATACCTATATCTACTTTATTCATACCTGCGTTTTTAAAGCCTACGCCTGTGGAAATTTTTGTTTAAATAAATATGTTAAATTTATGTATTACTTTACTCTATCGTCTGTCAGTTACAAAAATGAAGGACTTTCGTACTTTCGTCCGAGTGACGTCACGAGATTACGTTCACAATACGTTCATAGTACGTACCTACTAATATAAAAATATTAATAAAATCCTAGAAATATAATATGTTTAATATTTCATAAATTAATATTTACTATACGTACCTACTAACACAGTAACACTACATACCTACCTAATATGTACATAATAAATACATATCGTTACATTTTTGCTGAAAACCTACGAATTTATAGACACTTTAACACCACCGAATTAAAAGCTAGTGCGGACTTACTATGGACGTACATAATACATCAAATAAATATACCTACATATTGTACGTACTCTAAACGTATATAATACGTACATTATATACATCTCTTTTTGCGTCGAAAATGTACGTTCCTAAGACGTCCACGCTAGGTTCCCGACCGACGGACGTAAAAATGACCTAAAGCGTACGTACCAAAGACGTACGGTGCTTATTGGGTATTGACCAGAATTTGGCTCTAACGAGATAACATTTAAAGCTTAAGTATTTAAACCAAAACTGAGAAATAATACCCTGTACTTTAAATGAATAATAAGTAGCTGCTTAACAAGATAAAATAGAACATACTTTTTCATACTAAAATTCTATCGTAAAAGTCACAGTAAAACTGTGGAATTAAGTTTTTAGCTAACAAATCCTTTAAATCTTTTTTCTTATTTTCCGCTAGATCTAATCTTTTACTGTAGAGTTTTTCAATTTTAATGTCGTTGGGCTTTAGCAACTTCTTTTTGTGTTTTCTTACATTAACTGCTATAAAGTCAGTTTGTTTGTAAGATGATTTGAAAAAGAAACTAAATGGCTTTTCTTTAACAAACTTCATGACTTTTATGCCATTCCAACAAATTGTTTTTCCGGCTGTATCCACATTAAAATTGGAACCCCATTGCTCCTGTAGCTGTTTTAAATCGAAAAAAAAAGAGTAGTCGAGTGCGTGTACCGTGAAAGGCAAACCTTTTTTTTTGGCATTTTTCATAAGAGCAACGTATTGGTGCGGCGAATAAATCGGGCCGGATTTAAGATTTTTTTTTATCTCCGTTTCAATCAATTTATGGATGTTGTCTCCCTCATTTTGGGTGTGGCCCTTAATCAGGTATTTATGTGTTATGGATTTTATATTAAATCTGTTTAAGGCATAAAGATACAGCGTTGCAATGTATCGGTTCTTGTTCTGCCCGCAACAATTATCGGAAAAGAAAGTAATTTCCAATTCTTCCTTATTAGATTTGCACGCAATTTCCAAATACTTAAGAATATTGGATCCAATTTCATTGGCCCCACGTTTTCCATCTGTCTCACTCCAATAAAAACAATGAACGTTTTCATAACCCTGTAATTTATTTTTTTCTTTTTTAGTTAGTTCTGCTACAGTAAAGTTATAACTGTTTAATTTCGATTTGTTATAGATTGCAGAACTGTCGCCTTTAGGGCACTGTAAGACGGCTTGTAAATCATAAGTTACAACTTTCCTACTTTCTGTAATATTTTCTCGGTCTGCTTTTTTTTCCTTTCTACTCAGTTGCTTCTCTTCGTGATGTTCATTGTATGCTTGTAACATTATCTGTTTTTGTTCAGCATTTGCATTTTCAAATGCTAAGCATTGATCACATCCATCCTTTTTAGGCTGAAAAAATCCCAGGTTAAACTGATTGTTGAATACGTAATTGTAATAGGAATAGTTCCCAGCGTTTCTGTTTTTTTCCGATTGGACCTGCTGAAAATCTCTGAATAGGTCTGTTATGGTTTTACCACCATCAATGAACTCACGAGAAGTATTGGCTCGTAGGTAGTGCGATTCAATGCGCGGAATAGAATTAATGTGACTTCTGATGTCTTCTAATAATTGTGGATCGATTTGATTGTGATGATTATGTTGACCACGTTTATCATGTTCAACGAAACCCTTCTCATCGGATTTCGCAATAACAGTACGTATCATTCGTTCCGTAATATCAAATGTGTTTTTAAAAAAAACTTTACATACTCTAATTTTTTCATTGTTGATTGTAAGGTAAAAAGCTCTATTCGATTGTCGAGGCCTCCTGGCGTTTGTATACTGATATCTGGGAACTACTTGCTTTAGACAGGAATTCACAAACAGTCGCTGTTTGTGCAGATCACCAAGCTTCCAAAATTTCGTGAATAGATACTGTCTTGTTTCTTCCGACACCCTTTCGGGACATTTAAGTCTGCAAGTTGCCGGGCAAGAAGGTTTAACTGTTTTCGCATGTACGGTTTTTTTAGATTTTGAAACAGAAATATAGGCTTGTCCTGAGTTTTTTAATTTTCTGGCTTTGTTTTGCCTCCATTCACTGGGATTGCGTTGTCTTTTTCTGGTGTTTCCGCTTTTTATTAGATTTTCGGATGAGGGACTGTCTCCTGCTCGGTCTCTTGGGTCATCAGGTCCATCGGATTCAGAAGAAGATGAAGAACTACTAATTTCTTTGAAAGTGTTATTAGATGAACTAGGTTTGAAAAGAGTTTTTATCTTTGATTTTCTTTTATCTTCGTCGTTATAATAAGTTGGATCAATATCACTTGCGTCAATATCTGATTTATTAGAATGAATTGGCGATATTTTATAACTTTTTGTTTTTTTGGTTCGCCTAATTTTCATTTTTGTTGGAGCATCCTTATCAATTTCTATTTGGAATTCAGGTAATTGGCCGGTTTCAAAATTCTACAACAATAGTAAAAATGTATTACTGTGGAAGCTTAGAAAACGATTATTATTATTGTCTGATTTTATTTTTGGCATAGATTATTGAAGTAGGAAGGAAAGATTTTTATCGGATTATTTTCTTTTGGGGTCAAATAATAATGAGTTATTTTTGCTGTGACATAAAGGGCTTGAAAGGACCTGATATTCTTACCTCTTTCTCTTCGTTTGGCTCGGTAACTATGAGCGCAACAGTTTGCATCGGTGTTAGTTCATTTGTGCTAAGATCAAGTTGAAGTGACTCAACAAAAGCCGGCTGTAGAACTGTGAGTAAATTGTTTTCATCTTGCTTGTTGAAAATGTCTAATGTGGTAAGCGGTAATGCCTCTGGTACCGTTCGCTCAATCAACGGAACAGAATTGTCAGTTGTACCATTTTCACTACTAGGGTTACATGGTAGAGCCATGATTCCCTTTCCCTGCTCGCTTATTGTCTTAAAATAATTTTATAAAAATTAAAGCTGCAGGTTCATATTTAAAAAATTATTCTTACCTCTTTGTTTTCGTTTGACTCGATAACTATAGGTGCAATGGATTCAAGCGATGTTTGTACATTTTTACTAAGAATGGGGTGAAATGACTCCACAAAAACTGGCTGTGGAACTGTGTGCAAAGTTTTCACATTTTGCCTAGTAAAAGTGTTTAACGCAGGCAGCGGTGATTTTTCTGGTCCTGTTGGTTCAATCAACGGATTAGGAGTATCAGATGTACAATTTTTGCTAGTCGGGCCACATAACAGAGCCATAATTCTTTTTCCCCGCTCGCTCATTGTCTTCAAATACAAAAAAAAACAAAGCTACATTTTAATATTTAAAAAAAAAAACAATTTTTGGTTTATTCTTTAAGGCTAAAATGAATCATCTAGAAAAGCGACAATCAGTTCTAAAACGGTTTCTAAAATAAAATGACGCAAATTGAAACTTAACAGAATATTATAAATGTTTTGTTTCAATTTCAGAACTAAAATGCACTTTTCTTTTAAATCACACACTTTCCGTCGGCCTTTTTAGTAATAAATCGTCATATATAAAAATATTTTCGTTTAAAAGTAAACAAATTTAATTCTAAAACGACTGAATGAGAATTGCTTCATTATATAACAGAAACTTACAAATAAAACTTACCTGTTTTTGGTAATAAACTGGCAGATTTAAACTTACACACAACTACACATACCGACTGGTGGAGCAAGACTAAATACTGTCAGTTTAATGCTGAAATCAGGCGCCTACTCGTTTAATTCGACAAAGACATCAGTACAGGTATCTTGATATGCAGTTCCAATTTTCACGCGGTTTCACTGGGTATCAATAGAGGGGGCTTTATTATGTCGTTTTATTATAAAAAATGAAAATCATGAAATTTTGAATTATGCCACTTTCGTTCTGAGGGTGCGATATGATCAAACAATAAAATTAATTGACTCAGTGGAAAGCCATTATGAAGAGCTTACGGCTATAAACCCAAAAATTAAAAAAAAAAGGATGGGAAAATATTTTAAACGATGTTATAAGTAGCGCCATTGGCATTTCTGTGACCATTGCAGAAATCAAAAAGAAATGGGCAAATTTAATACAAAGCTACAAAAAAGCAAAGGATATTAACAATAAAACTGGCAGAGGCCCCACAAGGTTTTGTTTTTTTGAAAAAATTGATAGTATTGTTGGCAATAAGCCCACAAATTGTAGCCCGCATAGTTTTAATCTTGGCGCACTGGCACAGTCTACTGTGCCTAAAGTAGTTACCACAAGTAACGAACTTGAAAGACATGAGAAGGAAGCAGAGGCAATAGCCTCTGTCAGTGTTGACAGAGGTGAAATAGATAGTAGTGGTAGTACCACACCATCATCAAAAAAGAGGATTCGTAAAACGCCAAATCAGGAATATGTACAATCAAAAATTAGTTATCTAAAAAAAAAAGAAGAACGTATGGAAAAAAGGGAGCTTTTAAAAAAACAAAAAGAAGATAAAAAGGAAGAACGTGAGAAGGAAAAACAAGAAATGTTAAGAAGAAAATTACTGTTAGAAGAAAGAAAAGTTACAGCATTAGAACAGTAGGTACATTGCCCTTAAAAAGAAAGATTAATATGGGTGTGGCATTAGTGGGCAAGGTTTGTATTTGTGCTTGCATCTCTTTCAGAGCTAAGACTAGTAAAGCATTCGCAATTTAATTATCAGTATAATAAACAATTATTAGCTTTGTTGTTTCAAATATTGTTTTACCCAAAAAGCAGCCAAATGCAGAGCTTGTTATCCATTATGAATTTACTTTTTTTTGATTTATCAGTTTACAATGTTTATCTAAAGATTATATGGTATGTAACTGTTGTTATTATAAAGTTCCCTTTATTCACAATATGTTTAATTAGGTTTTACCAAAGATTATTAAAATAAAAACTGTTTGTATTAAGGGTAACTTCTTTATTTCTATTGCCCAGGGCTTTCAGCCTAATAATCAACAGTCATTAGGACAAAATAGGTAATAATAAATAAATATATGATTAAAATTCTTTGACAATACTTATTCCTCAAATTATGTCCAGCGGACAAAAAAACAATCGAAATAATTGAAAATTTTTAAAACAAATTCTCAGATATTATTATTATGTAGTTTCTATTCTTAATAAACAATAACTGACTGACAAATGGACAAAAATGTAAAGGTTCTCCGACTTCTCACGTTCAAAGATTCCTTATTTAATTGCCTAAATACAATAACAACAAAAAAATATGACAAATGGGGAGGAATTAAAAGGTTAAAAGAAAGTAAAAAAACTAAATTTGTATTATAAACAAAATATATTTTCATGATGGATAGATAGATAGATAGATAGATATTTATTGGTAATATTACACAGTGTTGTGTTTTTACAAGTCATCATACCGAATAAAAATACATATTAAAATCATTAGTACCTAGCAAATAAAATTTACATAATAAAAAAATCATTAAAAGCAGACTGTCAATAGTTCTTTATAAAATCAAAACAAGTAGTTAAGACTTAAGGTAACGAAAATACACACATATAAATATATATATACCATACATTACAATTACAGACCAACATTACATTCTTCTTCTTTTCTTTATGTGCCATGCTCATTCGAGCGTAGGCGACCTCTCGCATATACCTGTGATGTGTGCCTTTTTCAGATTTTTCACAGGTATATGGGACCTACAGTTTATCGCCGGTTCCGAACGGCACTATTTGAGAGGTTGTACTAGGCAAATTACTACGTGGTGGTTTGCCATTGCCTTCCACGAGGTGACGACCGAATAAATAAAGATCGATGCAAATTACATTATATATACATAAACAGATCAGATCAGGTCATTGAAATCATTATTGAGGTATTCCTCAAGGGAATAAAAGGACTTCCGGATTAAGTATTTTTTAATTTTTTTTGTACACACTTCCTGATCCAGTTCACGAATTCGCACTGGCAAGGCATTATAGAAAAGTATACAGTAGTATTGTATGTTAATAACAGGAAAAAAATATTAACTAAATATCTAAGGAAACATTTCGTGAAAAAGTAAGTCTCTTCTATTTCTTTGTGGAAGTACATCAACTCTTTCATTCTGCTGTTCAGGTTCAGGCTCATCATCACGGTCATTTTGTAATTCATATTCAATATTTAGGTCATCAAATGTAATACAAATATTGTGAAAAACACAAGCACAAAGTATGCAGGACACAATAAAGTCAACATTATTGTTACCAAAGCCATGTAACAGCCTTCTAAATCTATTTTTAAGTAACCCTGTAGCAATTTCAAATTCCTACCCTTTTTGACCTGGGGGGGAAACATAGAAACTTCATTTTCAGTGCCCTATTACCTTCAAGCCCATTATTAATTTCATTTCTGGGTTAATTGTTCAATATCTTGTCGCATGGAATATTTCCGTCAAGTCGGTAATATGGGGTTAACCTGATTTCGCCGCTACTATACGAACGCGACGTTAGGTACCCACAATGCTGGTTTGCACCGCATCTGGTACGTGGAGTCGACAAATTCCGGTGCTACCGTTGAGTTCGCGATTTCGCACCGTTAATAAACGGGACTATCTCTAAGTATTAGGTAACGGGATTGACTTGGGTGGTTGTTTAATTTGTTATTTGTAGAGTTATATTCTGGCCATGCCCAGACTTTGTAAAAATTAAGTTATTATCCCTTAACTTTACATCCCGTTTTTGGTTATGTTGGGTAGTCTGGTAGGGTGGCACCAACTGAGTTTTGATGACGGAGTGGGGGGAGTTTCCGTAAATTGGACGGGACTTCGTTTTCTCGTGGTTTTTTCCATCTTGTGCCCCGTGGGGGGAGCACGCCAAACTGGCGTCCCCCCACGGTTATTAATGGTCAGTGATCTGACGACCATTAGATCAGTCGATCTGAAAAGAGATCCACTCCCTTTTTAGAGGGGTTGCTGGTTATCATTATTATCCTTGTTGGTTTTGGTTTTGAGGCCTGATTTTGAGGGCTTGAGGATTTTTTGGTTTTGATGGGTTAAGAAGCCGGATTTCATAAACTTCATCACGTACAAATGGTGCAACGGGCTTAACAATATATCCTGGCCAGATGAAATTTTAAGAGGAATCCAGCCGAAATTAATTCACCTATATGAGGCGATAAGCTGTTGGAAAAGACCACGTGGCAACAGAAATCTTCGAGATTCTCAGGCCGGTATTATACCATTTAAAAAAGACAATTGCTGAATTAAAATATCAAAAATTTTCAAGTAACTTTTACACGAAATAATCGTTCTTTTCTAATTAAATTACTTTAAAATCATATATAAAAATATTATCAATTTTCTTTAATTAATTAATTTCAATTTAAATAATGTAAAGCTATCTAGACAAAGATCACCTTTTTATATAACCCAATATCGTCATGAAGGTATAAAAGGTTCTAGAACTTTCACAGGTTATACCCATTTTATAAATAAATCCTTGAGTCAAGACAAGCTAATTCAACTTCACCTTTTATCAATTTTTTATAACCATAAATAAACAACATTTCAATCCTTGTTAAATATTAGATTTTGCATTGATCCAAATAACCTCAGTCGACCAAATTAAACAAGTGTAAACAATTTTAGTTTTTTTATTTGATGTAAGGTATTCCAACGGAGCCCCATTAATTAGGAGATTTTCTGTCTTTCAACCTAGTAAAGCCAGTGGCGCCCTCTAGAACGTTCAGATTAAGGGAAGGTGGTAAGTAATAGGTATCCAACCCACTACTAAAACTCTCCGACGGTATTGAGCAAGCCGTACGCATGATAATATGGCGGTTTTTGTCTGACAAAAATTGCCAGGTTATAACCCAAAAGAATGTTCGATTACTATTCGAACTGAGGAGTGTCTATAATTAAAGCGATGGTGGTTTTGTGTGAGTATTCTGTCTTCTTTAAATGGCGGTACAAGCCACCCAAGAATTGGATATGCAGAATCACCAAGAACAAAGTTATTGCCAATATTTAACTGGTTATCGCAACCTTTTGCGTATAATCCAGACTTTTGTAAAACTCTTGCATCATGTTGTGACCCAGCCTCTCCACAAAATATATCTATAAATCTTTTTTTCTCATCACAAATGGCTTGCAATATAACACTGTGGTATCCTTTCCTATTACAATAAGCTTCCTGATCTCTAAATGGCTTCTTTATTCTAATATGGCTACCATCAATTGCTCCAATAATACCATGCATACCAGATTTTTCAAAAAATTCATTTTCTATCTCTGCAATTCTATTAACAGTTGGCCATTTAATGTAATCTGAACTTACTTTGGTTACCACTGCATATACAGTACCTTTCCCCAAATCAAAACGGTCAGAAACTTGGCGATATGTTTCAGTATTTGCAAGATACCACAATGTAACAAGCAGACCTTTTCTAGGGGTAATTGCTGGTCTTCCACAACTATTTTCACTAGCCATTATATGAGTATCCGACAGTTTTCCTAAAAGAAAAAATATATTTCAGGTATTTAATTAGTTAAAATATCTTCCTGTTCCAAAGTGGCTTTAGAATGGAGGTAATAGTTATTTACGATATAAGTGTTGTAAAGATTCATATTACAACACGAGATGTTAAAGTTGTTAAACGAGGCGTCAGCCGAGTTTAATCAAACATCGAGTGTAGTTATATGAATTTACAACAAGAATATTGTACAAAATTTTATCTACTTTCATCTATGAATAAAAATATTTGGCAAAAGGCATTTTTAAAAATAAAAATGCACCTGCTATTAAAAATCGTTTTGTAAGGAGTGCTGTAATAGATGCCCTTACAAAACGATTTACAGAACTGTAAAATTCATATTACTAAATGAAAGTAGATAAAAAGTATTTAGACAGCTTATCCATATAGCTAATTAAGTACAGCGTACTAATATTTACCAATTAGGTATTCAGATGTGTCTCGAGTCATCCTAAAATGTTCTTTAAACTCATTGTCCCTGTATCGAACTACCATTGTTTCAATATAATTCGTAATCCGTACATCTTTTTCAGAAAATAATTTTATATCTGAATCTGATTCAGAATCTTCTGATGATGTACTCAAGGTCGAGGAGCTTGAATAAGTAGCACTTTCCCCAATACTGTCTTCATCTTCCAGAAGCATATCCTACAAGAAAACCTTTTAATTATTCAATTTCTTTGGCAAAACCTGCCTTGTGTACAGCGGTATGTATGTATGTATGTATGTATGTAAGTGCGGGCAGCTCTGACACCGCAGCACTCAGGCCTGTCGACCCATTGTGCTCTGCCGCGTTGGTTAGGGTTGCGCCAAACCTATGCCCTTCACGAAGGCGAGCACTAGGGTTGGTGAAAGCTCCTTGATATCCGCTGGTGCAAGTAGTCCTGCACCCAGGTACTGGTGCCTTTTTCGTATAAGACTATTACAGAAGCATAGGACATGCTCACAGCGGTATGTGGAGTTGTAGGATTATTGTTATTCTGTTTAGTTTCCATTCGTTTTTACGCTTGTACAATATAATACCAAGAAATCATTAAAGGATAATAAAAAAAAATTCAACTTGGTACCTACTATTACGGTCCTTTCACAGACGTCTTCCATTATCCCAAATTTTGGTGCCGCACTAAACTAAAAAATTACAAACTTATTAATTTTTTTGAGGTTATGTCACTTATGTCATATCTTCAACTGCGCATGTTCCAAACTGTCACTAGAAAATGGTCGTTTTATTTGCAATTCAGCCAAGAAATTTCTTTAAGTTAGCTCAGCTCAGACAAGTGGTCAAATAATAAGCAATTACTAATTAAACAACACGAAACACCTGTAAACAACAGTCAAACGTATGTTAAATTAACCTAACCAAATTCGTTCTTGCCGTAATTAGCTCCATCCTTCTCTTGCTGTCCTTGTCGCTCTGCGATGGATCATTAGTTATATTCCTTTCAGGTGTCTGATGCTTCGGAGCTCCTCGCCCCAAAGTAACTCGACACCGTTCGTGAAAAGAACAAGCTTGAAAAAGTATGCGCGCACTGACAATTTTGACAGTAGTCTCCGTTGGGTTTTGACGTTTGAAATTGAGTGATTTGTATTGTTTTGTGATTTGTATTCAGAACTTTTTATGTAATTAATTTGGGCATTGAGGATTGTTTCAGTTGCAATGGCTAATAAGAATGAAGAAATTATATTACAGGTTAAGTAAATAGTACAGCTTTGAATATAAAACGAACGATTAGTTTTATATTGAAAGTAACGCAGTGATGGATGAATTTTAACTGATAAAAATTCTTGACTATAGGGCCTATTAGAAAGCGATTATCCTCCTGTGTGGACTACAGATGAAGATACTAGTTCCTTGGATTCATCTGAATCTTCCTCGGACGACGAAGAGCCTAGATGTAAAAGGCAAAAAATTGTGAATTTTGTGGAACAAGTTATTCCTACTTACACCGATACTGAATTCCAAAGACATTTCAGAATGCAGCGAGCAACTGCCTATAAATTGATTGGTATGTTAATGTAATATTCCATATTTCGTCGTTTTACTTTAAAACCCTCGCAAGGCTGATTATTTTTAACAAATAAGTTTGTAAAGTTGTGTTTGACTTACAGTCACAGCTATATTTCTCAAGGTGTGTAAGTCAGCTTTGAAAGAAGAAAGCTTTCAGTAGAAACCGGATTATTACTTCTAATTTTATCAATGTTGAGTTTAAATACACCCTGTAATACAAATTGTTGTTTTGCAGATCGTTTACAGAATTCAGGATTTCTGCCGACTCACAAAGATGGTAGGGAGAAAATCTCATCTGAAAAGGCATTCTTGCTCAGCCTATGGTATATGGGAAATATGGAGACCTTTCGTCAAATTGGAGATAGATTTGATTGTACCGAGACTACCGAGAGTTCAGGTCACAGAACAATAAAAAGGGTAATCGAGTTTTTAGTGTCAATGAAAAACGAGATTATTAAATGGCCTTCAGCAGAACATGCCAGAACCGTATCTGAAAAGTTTAAAGATATGAAGGGCATAGAGAACGTAGTGGGCTGTATAGATGGCAGTCATATCGAAATTCCCAAACCTAAAGAAAACCAGGAAGCATATTGCAATAGAAAAGGTTATCATAGTGTATTACTACAAGGTATTGTGGATAGTGACAAAAGATTTATCGACGTATTTTGTGGAGAACCAGGAAGTATGAATGATGCACGATTATTGAGAAAGTCAGGAATTTATAAAAATATGGAAGAAGATCCCAATCATGGGCAATTACTTTTTATTGGGAGATTCGGCATATCCTAATACACATTGGATAGTGAGCCCTTTCACAGATAATGGAAATTTATCAAGGGAACAAAAAAATTTTAATTATTATCATTCAGCCACTAGAATAGTGGTTGAAAACGCATTTGGCCTCTTAAAAAATAGATTTAGGCGATTAAGGAAATTGGACAATAAGGATGTCTTATTCTGCAGTAAATTGATAATGGCTGCTTGTGTATTACATAATATATGTATACTGTATAATGATACAGTAGAAAATGTTGAAAATGGAGATTGCAACCAGCCAGAAGACCCAATAGCCCATGTAGCAGTTGCTGGAGGAAATAATAGGCAGATAGAAGTCTTTAACAAGTTATTTGGTAGAGTGCAGCAATAGCCGTGAACTGCATTATGCTAAGGTGATAGGAGAAAATACTTTACATTTTGGGCATATTATAGTAAAGGTTAAGAGCAGTCAAAAATAAAAATATGTTTTTAATCCACCTAAGTTTTCTTAATTAAGTATATTTGGTTTGTAACTAAACAAAGAATTGGTAAATTTTGAGAATTATTATTTTTTAATAAATAAATATTAAATATAAATTTTTAGTAAACGACTATTTTTTTAAATTTATTACATTATTTTTTACTACATTTACATATAGGTTTCAAAAACATGTAGAAAAGGTGAATAAATCAACAGTCAGTTAATAAGTATCACAAAATAACAAGACTACAAAGTCAGTTATGCAGCTGACTAGATCTTAGCTCAAACTTATGCTACTCCTAATGTTTAACATTTATAAATAACAGTGACAAAATAAAACAGGTAAATTCTAATAAACAAAAAATAGGAACAATATTACACACTAAACATCTCACCAAAATATTAAATTCAACAGCACAGGATTTTTAAACAATAACCTCAACGAATAAATTTGGTTATGTGTTTTACAAACTACCAAACTTACTAATAAAATTTCCAAGATAAATTATGAATTTTCATCATATGATTTCTTGTTTCTAGCATTTTGTTCCACTACCTTATTTAACATTTCAAGTTTTCTTTCCTCTATCGCTGCTCTTCTATTTTCTGCATTCATTTTGTCTTTATGCCTCTCCCTTCTTTCATCATACTCTTTAATTTTTCTCTGCATGTATTCCATTTTAGTGGACAAGAATTTCTTTTTGGCTTGAGGGTCTTTTTCATTCTTTTTTGCAGACTGATGCTCTTGAGAATTCTCATTGGAAAGATTATTTTCACTTACCTCTTCAAGTGGCCTTTTTCCTGATGGTTCTGTGTGATTTACATTTTCGTTTTGACTGCTGAATGAGGAATTAAGAGAATGACTACATGAATTTGTAGGTTTTAATCCAAGAATCTCATCCATTTCTTCAAAAAAATAAAATCTAGAGGGGCCTTGCCCCGTTCTTGTGTGAATGTCTTTACACTTTTGGTAACTTCTCACTAAACTTTTCCATTTATTTTGTACTGTAGTAGAACTGAAAGTATATCCTGCACTCAATAAATCATTTGCTATATTCTCATACACAAATTTACGTTTTTTAACATTATTTAAATCTCCTATATGTGTTGACATACTTCTAATCAACGCTTTGGTCTGCTCATAATCCCAGACAATTATGGTTTTACACAAATCTTGTTGAATTTGCTTGCTTGTGGATTGGCCATCAGAAAAGCTTACTTGAACACTGTTATCTTGCATAGGATCTGGAATATTCTGTGTACTCGAAGAAGAATTCTGTTCCTCATATAATGTCGTAGTATTGTTGTTCTTATTCTCCTTGTCACTTGTAATACCAACTAATGTTTGTACGGCTCCATTGCTGCTGGATTTGGCACTCCTCAGAAGCTGATTCAAAAAATGTTCATCTACAAAATTATAATTTATTCTGTTATTGGATACTTTTCAAAGCAAAAAAGCAAGATGGCGCCGACCAAAGAACGTCTGAAAAGTGAGGCTACTAGAAAAATTACTTATGAGTGTTGTAAAAAAAACAAAGTCTTCAAGTGCAGTGTTATGTATAAACTGTGGAAAGGTGTTTCATAAATCTTGTGCAAGCCGAGATTGGGTTGATAAGGTCAATTTTATTGACGAAACACGTTTGATATGCTGCCAAGACCCCAAGGTCAAGGTTGACGATGATGCTTCAGATGCCTTCTATCGATCCGAAATTACCTATCTAAAAAAGCTATTACACGAGAGTGAAGACAAGAACAAGATCCTTCAGGAAAACAACTTCCTATGGAGGGAACAGTGCAATTTATTGTATGAAAAAATCTCTCAACTGGAGGGAAAGCCTAGAAGCACCGGTAAAAAAGGTAAACAAAGGGAACCCCGCTCATCCCTTCCGCCTCCTGCCATCCACACCCAAAATGAAACGACAGAATCGATTATATCTACTGTGCAAACTGAAGTTAGACACGAGAATGTCGATGACAATCGGCATACCGAAATCCTAAATTCTGAAAATCTTGACGTCATTGCTTCCGAGGTTCAAATTACCCAGAATCCCCAGGAAACTTGTAAATCCCAAGGCAATGGTAGTCCAAATGCACCGCTGTCAAAAGTGGCTGAGAACTGTCATCAACAACAACACAACCCAGAAATCAGAAATCCAGATAACAATGGGGAGATCGTGATTGACAAAAGTGAGGATAATAGCAAGAATGATCACAATGATGAAGGAAAATGGGAACAACAAAAAAGAAGGGGCTTCATACGCAAGTCGAGGCCAATTCCAATCAAAGGTAGCAAAACAGATGTCACTTCATTAAAAACCGCACGGAGAGTCTCTACATCATATTCTTGGTTATTCATATCTGGCCTAGCGGCAGAAACTCAAGTCAGTGACATGAAAAACTATCTCTCTAGCAACGGAACATCCAACTGTATATGTGAGAAAATGAAAACCAAGAAAGATAACATTATGAGTTCATTCAAACTTGGCGTTCCATGAAGAAAGAGATACTATCATGGCTGCAGATTACTGGCCTAATCAGGGCCGGAGCTTGAGTTGGAAAGGCCCCGGGGCAAAAGACTATTTGGGGCCCCTTATATTAAAATCACTTGTAATGATAATATCGTATAAATATTGAGTAAGAAGTAAGAACGACAGTTTTCTGTTAATGACGAAATTTATTGTTCACAACTTGTAGAAACAGTTATTATAATCTGCATGCAATATCCTACATGTAGAATGTTTGCAAACGCTCTTATGACATTTTGTTACAAACGCAGAAACTTAAAACTAAAAACACTTTTTTCTAGATTTTACAGAAGAAAAGTTGTTTATTACTTTATTAAAGTCAATCTTGCGCGCTCTTTAATTTTCAATGGACAGTAGCGCTAAATTACTAAGTCTATTTTGTCCCATTGAGGTACGCAAGTAGTTTTTAATTAACTTTAATTTAGAGAAAGTCCGTTCAGCTTTCGCAGTAGTGATAGGGACAGTTAGAAACATCAGCAGTGCTGTGCACACATCTGGATAACTGGACGACAATGACGCATTTTGAATCATCAAGAAACGGGCTAGCTCTTTGACATCTTTCATTGAATTGATTTCGATCGAAAATGTTGACCGTACAGAAAGCAACTGAGAGGAAAAGGAAGGTGACACATCATTCGAAAAGGTTTTGGAAAACAAATCAGCTTCTTGCTCCAACTCGCGCTTGGATGAATTTGTAAGATACTGAGGTTGCAGGATTTTATAAGTTTTCAGAACATTTTTCATTCCAACAAACCTAGATTCAAGTTGCGATAATATTGTATCTATCATCGGGTAGAAGACATTAACTCGAAGGCGTTGTTGAGGATCATTCAATCTCTCATCTTGCGACAACTCATCAAAGTGAGACTTTACCTTACGTGATCTTTTGTCTAGAAACTTTTTCTCAATTTTCCACTTATCGCAAATTTCTGACACATTCATCAGTAATGAATTGAAATTTTCTCTCAAGCTCTGAATTCTCTGTAACGCATTTTGAAGCTGATCATGTGCAAAAAAAAGATCGATTTTTTCTGACTGCAATAATTTTGACGGTAAGTTCATTATTTGCAAAATTTCATCTTGAAGAACGAGGAGAAAGACAAAATCAAAAGTTTCAATTTTTTTTTGAATCCCCAACGCCATGTTTCTTTCGTTAGACTTTTTTGTTTTCAATATTATTTGGCTTAAACATTTTAGTATATCACAAAACCTTTGTTTCAAAGCATGAACAGCATCGTACCTTCCAGAAAAGCGAGTTGGATTCAATGTTTTCAAAGTGGGTGCACCGCTCTCGTAAACGCTCTGTAATTTCTCCCATCGACTTGTACTGTTGCCAAAAAAATCATAAACAGATTGAACAGTTTCAAAGAATTCCTCAATGCTTCTGTTGGACGAAACTGCGTCTTTCAGTACAAGGTTCAAATTATGAGTAGCACAATGGACAAAATGTGCATGTGGAGCTACGTCTTTAATCCTCTGTTGCAATCCTGAATACTCGCCGCTCATGACCGCTGCACCATCGTATGCCTGACCCCAACATTTTTTAAGATTAAGACACTTTTCATTTAGGGAATCTGATACAAGTGTTTTAAGGCCTGAAGCCGATTGATCTTTCACAGCTGTGAATGAAGTAAATACTTCGTCTATGACCAGATCAATTGGTTCTCCTCTATCATTGTAGACGATATGTACAAAACGAAAAACTTGACTCAACTGATCAATTTTGCTAGAATCTTGGGTCGTGTCCAAAATAATTGAGAAAAATGGAGCATTCTTCAAATCACGAATGATATCGTCATAAACTTCTTGCCCCAACAGATTTATAACTTCGTTTTGTATTTGATAACTAAGATATTTCGTGGAACCCGCAGGTCGCGCTAACAATTCACTCAAAACCGGGTCATACTTTGCCAGCAGATCAATAACAGAAAGAAAATTCCCCTTATTCGAATCCTCAATATTGTCACTCGAGCCTCGAAAAGCAAGATTGCACGTTGCTAGCATCATCGTAACGTCAAGAATTCGTTGGAGAATTTTGCGCCAAAAATTTTGTTCTTCGCGCAATGATTTCTGACACGCAATGTCAACGGTACCGTTTTTACGCCATGTTTCATACATTCTACACGAATCTAGATGACAGTCAGAAGTTTCATGACTTTTGATACGCTCAGAAAGGTGTTTCCAATCTCTAACGCCGCAAGTCCCCCATGGATTTTCAGAAGATCCTTTTCGAGGAAATATCCAACAAGGGAGGCAATATACAATATCTTTCTTCTCAGAATAAGAGAGCCAATTTCTGACGATACGCAAACCTGATTTTGTGATCACAGAATAATATTTTTCGGAGAAACTGCGACAGTTCTGCTGTTCATCTTTCGGGAAAGGCCCACGTGGTTGAGAAGGACCAGAAGAAATTAATTGTGTTTTGATTGCTGGATCTGTGATAATATCAGGAAATTCAATTTTTCCAGGCGATACATCTTCATCGGAGTCAGAGTTTTCTTTGTTGCTCGCAGTTTCATTCGGCTCGAATTCGGTGGTCGAATCATCTTTTTGTGCGGATGATGTGTTAACAAGGTCCTCTTTATCGCATTTTTCATCAAGATCATTTTTTTCTTCTGTTGCTCCTGGGAAAAAAAGGTTGGGTAATGTAAATAGTTTAAATAGTTTAATACTATAATATTGAATGTAATAGGAGAATAAACTTCGAATTCAACTCAAAAGACATAGTTTTGTTCGCGGAGAAGTTAAACATCCACCCAAATTAGCAATGAAAGATTCTAGACGCGTTTTTTTCTAGAACGTCCCCAAAACGTTTCTGAAAGCTTAAAATGTCTGTTTTTAGAGGTTTGTGCAACTTTTATGAAACGTTTGTGAAAACATTTTTGGAACTGTTGATATCTGTTTGATGAACGATGCAGTCAAAACCTTATGAATTTTTTCAATACAACGTGTCTGAAACAATTCACGATCGTTTTAAAAAATTTTCGATAAAAACGTTTCAAAACGTTTTACCAACCTTTAACACCGGACATTTTATAATTTGAGAAACGTTTTTAAACGTTTGAGTAACGTTTTTCGTTTGCTTACTGGGACACCTGGAACAGTTGAATTATTAAAAATGATTCAAAAAACTTGCATTTTTTATAATCTTAACGCAGAGTTATAACTTCTCGCCGAACGAAAATTACTGGTTTCTTTAGAAAAAATCATACACTTGAGGAGAAGCGATTTTTCAGGCAAAAACTTTTTCCAATCATGTGCACTAAACTGCACATTTACCCATTGAAAGTAAGACTACTAAATGTACCTCGTTTTTCCATATCACTCGTTCCTGTTTTCGACAGCCACTCAGCCATTTTTTGAGTGCTTTTAGAAGCTTCGTCAATTTTCCTTTGTTTTTCTCGCCTTTTTTGGGCGCCACTTTGATGAGTTCGCTTCATTTTTGGACGCGTGTTTCATTGCACTTATGAAAAAACTCGTGTGACTCGTGTAACCTCACCAGAGCTATACGCAGCTATACGTAATCTGTAACTACGCAGTTACTACGGTACGAAACTCCGAATGAAACACACGCCTGTGTCACGAGACACATCACCACGCGCATCGCAAGTCTCGATTCTCGAATAGCTGTAGGCTGTAGGGGCAGGGCCTACCAGATATGAACCAGTGACGCGGGAAATTTGAAATCTCTTTTTAACATTAGGTCGAACTAGCAAACTTTGAGTCAACTAAGATGTTTCAATCTTTTTTTTCAAGTTTGTTTTTGTGTAAAATTGTTAAATATGTCCAGAAAGGGCTGAATATTTTCCCCTTTTTATTCCCTGCCAGGGGGCCCCTAAGGTCGGGGGCCCCGGGGCACCGCCCCGGATGCCCCATTGTAGATCCGGCCCTGGGCCTAATGGAGTCATTATAAATTCCTTTTTAAACCTGAAGAACACAGTGCCCAAAGGGTATGGGCAAAAAATGACTCGTTAGTCACAGATATAACTCTATTTCATACAAATATACAGTCATTACGAAATAAAGTAAGCTTATTAGAGTCGACTTTATCCGACATGGCGGTGGACATCCTGTGTATAAGCGAACACTGGCTTAACACCGATGAGATGAAGCTGACACGAGTAGGCAAGTATGTGAATGCTTCAGCCTTCTGCAGAGAAGGAAACAGAGGTGGCGGAGCGGCTATCTTCGTTGACCAGAACATTTCATTTTCGGTTCTCACTGAATTGAATGCATCCACCATTGTGGGCACTATAGAGTTTTGTGGTATATTTCTTGAAGATTTAAAAATCTATATTCTGAACCTATACAGGCCCCCTTCTGGCTGCTTTAAAACCTTCCTGGAGGTACTGGAAAATGCCCTGAACTGTGTTGGTGGCCTGAGCAGCATTGTTGTCTCTGGGGACTTCAATGTTCGCTTTGGTACTGATGATGGGAGGTGCATTGACCTTTGCTGTCTTCTAGAATCCTACGGTCTTAAACAAATGATAACAAGTGCGACAAGACAAGTCAACTGTATAGATAACATATTTCTCAATTTTCATTATCAGGGCTGCAGAACTGCAACGATAGATACTTCCATTTCTGATCACCTGGGCCAGGTTGTCAAGTTTCCAGTCTACATGACCAAGCCCAACTTGCAAACATCTAAAGTAACTTGTAGGCCTTTAACAGAGGCAGGTAAGGTAAAGTTTTATTCTTTGGTCCAACAACTTGATTGGCAAATTCTGAATACCGACCTTCTTGATTGTAGCAAGAAGTTTTCGATATTTATTCAATATCTATCGAATGCTTTCTTGGAGTCCTTCCCTGTAAAAATATATCATAAAAGAAACGATCAGAATCGTACAATTAGTTGGTTTAATGAGGATCTTAAACATATGCGTGAACACCTGCATCTATTGTGTGAGCTGTATAATTCTTATCCTTCCCCCGATATGAAAAACCTTAGGAATAGTTTTAAAAACCGATACAGGGTAGCAATTAGACATGCAAAAATTAATAATAATGATAATATAATTCAAAATGCGCCAAATCCTATAAAATGCATGTGGAGTATTATAAATGAACACCGTGGTATAATCGAAGGCTCAAGTAACGGGGAAGTTAACATCGACCCAGATCTTTTTAATGAATTCTTCACAGGAATCGCTCCTAAACTTCAAAGCAAACTACACCCTCCACTGATCGATCCAATTCAGAACATAACTTCTAATACAGGAGTACCTTTTTTGTTCACAGGTGTCACTTTCAATGAGGTCCGAGACATCAAAGACTCTCTTAAAAATAAAACAAGTAGAGATCCTTATGGCTTCAACATTTCCTTGATTAAATCCATTAAAAATCTGATTATTAGTCCATTGACCAAACTTATAAATCTCTGCTTCACAGAATCTGTATTTCCAGATGCACTAAAGAACACAGTGGTCACACCCATATTTAAGAAAGGAGACCGTCGGGAGGTCTCGAATTATAGGCCGATCTCTCTCTTACCACTGTTTTCTAAGGTATTTGAGAGGTGTATGGCTTCCAGAATAGCCCACTTTTTCGAATCAAATGACTTATTCTCTGAAAGTCCGTTTGGCTTTAGAAAGGGCCGTAGCACAACCATGGGAATTCTGGACCTTGTCTCGAACATCCTCGATGCCTTTGATGATTCCACTTATACAGCCTCGGTCTTCTGTGACCTAAGTAAGGCATTTGACTGTGTCTCCCATGACTTGCTTTTAAAAAAACTATCTCGCTATAATTTTCATCCAAAAAGCATATCTCTTGTTGAGAGCTATCTTAAAGATCGAACACAAAGTGTAAAGGTGGATGGGGTTGAGTCTACGAAGAGATGTGTGACTGTTGGAGTCCCTCAGGGTTCGGTTCTGGGGCCCCTACTTTTTCTGATCTATATCAATGATCTGCCTGGAATGGACTGCTCATCCAGATATACCCTCTTCGCGGACGATACCACAATCACTACCCAGCATAGTAATCTTGACACTGCAAGGGCAAGTTCGGTGGAGGCTCAGGAAAGGGCCGAGGCGTGGTTCAATGCAAACATGCTGTTTCTTAACACAGATAAAACCCACAAAATAATATTTTCCACGAGAGAGATACCTGAGGCAGACTTAGTCTCCTCTGTAAAGTTCTTGGGTGTTCACCTTGACTGCAGACTTCGCTGGGACATACACACAGAGCAGCTTTCCAAAAAACTTAATACGAATATATTTGTTCTACGGAATCTGACTGAGTGCGTGTCCCAGAGGGTCTTAAGACAGGCATACTTCTCCCTCTGTCACTCGCACATAAGCTATGCCATAGTAGCATGGGGTCATGCTCCAAGTGCCAGTAGAATATTTCATCTACAGAGAAGGGCTGTGAGGCTGGTTGCTGGTCTGGGTTACAGGGATGACTGTAGGAATGCGTTTATGACGAACAAGATCTTGACACTTCCATCACTCTTTATTTTCGAAACGCTTTGTCACGTAAAGACTCACCTGAATGAATATTCAAGTCATGACTCTATACACACATACAATACAAGAAACAAACAAAACCTTGTGCCTCAGTACTGGAGGTTGAAACGCTGCCAGAATGGTCCAGGCCACCTGGGCATCCACTTTATGAATAAAGTACCACGGAATCTAAAAGATTTGCCACTTCCTAAATTCAAAAGTAGTATAAGATCCTACTTGCTTAACGGAGCATTCTATTCAGTGGATGATTTCTTGAACTCTGAATGGTAGAATTGTAAGCTTAAATGTTGTTTTGTTAAGTATACATTTTATTTTTATTGTATAAGTCTGTTTTTAATCTGTCTGACGTTCAATTATCCTATTTTACTATGTAATTATTGAGATCCTTTTGTAACTTGTCCAATAGGCCACTGACCTTACTTTAAATTTACTTTGTGTGAAATACTTAACAAAAAATTTTATCGTGAATTATATTATATTAATAACATTGTGTATAAGATTTATTGGCTGTGTAAGTACTTTGATTTTTAAATTTTGATTTTAATGTGTAGTATTGTGTAGTATGTTTCGTATAAGTTTATAGTTTTTAAATTTTTGAAAATTTCTATATTTTGACATATGTGAATTGCTGTATGTAATATTAACATGAATAAAGAATTGAAATTGAAATTGAAATTGAAATTCAAATATATATACTTCTGTACGTACCATTTTGTGCCCGAACAAAATCATCCTCATTTAAAATTAACTCGTAATTGCATTGATCTTCTGGATCGAATATAGTTAGATTATACATTTCTTAATTTAACTGAATATCTGATACCAAACAATAAACAAACAAAACAACATAACCTTAATGTTAATCTGGGTAATGCACGAGAGGGCTAGAACCGTTCAGGGGTGCGTTCACTTTCAAGCGTCCGACAAGGTAACTTGTCGGATAAATGACGTCACTGGTATTTTATTCGACTTTAGTTTGAAGTGAACGAATTTGGATAAAATAACTTAACCTTATTTTTACGTAAACATATTTTTATCAGGTTAAGAGTCAAGTCCGAAGATAAAATTGATGTAGCTAATATTGGAGATGATAATATGGGTTTGTTCCTGCTTTTAAATTTAAGTCAGACTATATGCGAACTGATTTGTGAAGATTTTTCGGAAGATGAAGAAGCCGTAGCCGATATCATTGATATGTATCCATTGCTCACTCGAGGTGAAAAGCCAACAAGAATATCTTACTATTTTGAAATAGTTATTCCGAATTTAACAGAAAAACAGTTTCAACAACATTTTCGAGTGACCATTGAAGCTTTTGATTATCTAGAAAACATGATAGCTCCACTTATTTGTTCAAAAGAAAATGCTCATCGCAAAACTGTGAATGAAAGGAAGCAGATTTTGATGGTGTTATGGCTTCTAGCTACACCAGATAGTTATAGGTAAGTTACATTTGTTTGTGGTTTAAGGATTATGTTAAGAGTATTTTTATTTTGCTGCAGATCAATCGGGGAAAGATTTGATGTAGGTAAGTCTACCTTATGGGCATGTTTCTACAGAGTCATTAAGGCATTAAATCAAATAAGTACTAGGTTGATAGTATGGCCAAATGCTGAAAGAAGAGTAGAAATTGCAAACGATTTAACATTTGGTGCAATTCCAAATGTCATTGGTGCTGTAGATGGAACATATGTACCTATAAAAGCACCCAAAGAAAATCCAGAAGTATACATTAACCGTAAGTGCTTCCATGGAATTACCTTACAAGGTATTTGCGATACATCATTGAAGTTTTTACATATTTTTGTTGGCTACCCTAGTTCTGTTTCTGATAATAGAATATTTCGGAATTCAGATATTCATAACAATATTCTTGAAAATCCAAATGAATATCTAAACCCAGAACAGATTTTATTGGGGGATAAGGCCTATCCTGTATACAAATGGCTAATTGCTCCATATATAAACCGAGGAAATCTTAATGGTGTAGAAAGATATTTTAATACTGTACATGCATCCATGCGGCAAACAATTGAAAGATCTTTTGCATTGTTTTTTGGACGAATGCAATATTTAGATATGAATAGGTTTGATTTGTATGCATATGTCATAAAAGCAGCATGTGTTATTCACAATTTGTGTCTACTTAAAACTGATTACGAGTTAGAGAATTATATTTTGGAAGGACTTCCAAGAGTGAGGCAGAACCAAGTGGAAAATATAATAGAGAATAATCCTGAAGGAGCTAATTTATTTGCAAATTTAGCTAATGAAGGGAGAAATAGAAGAGACCAAATTGCATTAAATTTATATAGAGTCAATGGAAGAGACTAAAATGTTCTTTATGTTAAAAGTTGTATTGTGGAGTGGTAAATAAACTGTTTATTTTTTAATGACACTTTTATTTTATTTCTTAAAGAAAATAAAGGTCCAAAAAGGTCTCTCTCTCTCTCTCTTTGCCCTTGTCTTATCCTAAGCATAACAAAAATGTTCTTCATTAATAAAACAAAACTTAAACTCAGAAAATTTATTTATTTAATATGATAAAAAAAAACACAAATAATTTTTAAAGACAACAGAACAAAAAAACAGAACAGAACTAAACAATAAGTAACATGTAGTGTAAAAAATAACATAATATATATACATACATGTAAATCACAACATATACAGGGTGATTCACCATTAATGTAGCTTTAATCAGAAATAAAGTTCATAAAAAAAAAAGTATACCTACATATTTTTTGTACCTACTTTTTTGTTTCGATAATATTTTGCGCCAAGTTAAGTATCTGGCGACATACATGTAAAGCTTCATTTTTTTTTTGTATATTTTCCTGGTGCCGTCTTTCTGTATTAGCTTCTCTTTCCAACAGAATTTTTATAATAGGTTTTTCCTTCTGATTTAATAACAGCTTGCTTTTTTTTTTGGCAGGCTCATTTATATTATCATCATCTACATCTTCTCCAGTATCTTCTTTTTTTCCAGATGTCTCCTCTGGAAAATTGTTATTTAAAGAAGAAAGTGTTGCCACTGGGGTGACATTGTGGTCTTTTTTAAAAATTTCATCCATTTCACTAAGGTATGCGAAATAAAGATTTTCGGATCCGGTACCTTTTGTAGACATATTATCTTTTTTTTTTTAAATACATTGTTTTCAGGTATTTAAACTTATTGCGACACTGATCTCCAGATTTATTGCTGTTCATTAGTTTATTGACTTCCTTTGAAATATTACCCCAAATCACTTCTTTTCTTATTGTTGTTGATTTAAATAGATTTTGGTTTTCTTTATATAAATTAATAAGTAGAAGAATGTCTTTGCTAGTCCATACACTTCTTTCTGGTGAAACAGTTGAAGTAAACGGTCCTAGTGTTGGATCAACAACTGGACAACTTTGATTATTCCCTTAAAGATAGAAAAATTAAAAATAGAATTACTTTTACTTAGCTTAAAAACCAACACAATGTTTAAAGTAATAAAAATAAAGTTGAAACTTACCTGTATTTGTTCCTTTTATCTGCAACATTTTTGTTGTGCTGTCCAAAATATTCGCTTCCTTAAAATTCACAGAATTATCCTCAAGATTATCTGAAATAAAGTTAAATAGAAGAAGAAGTGTCTGTCCCAAAATAAAATAGAACAGGTAACAGGTGCAAACGCTTTTTGCAAAGACCCTGTAGTATTTGGTATTGATCTAACAATGCATAGAGTTAGCTAGGAACCCTATACAAATGTACACAATAAGCATATTTTGGCGACGAACCGCGTTCATAGTTCCTCGAACTAGTTCGCTTTAGCGACGAACTGATGACGTCATTTCAAACTCGGTTCGACGAACCGACGAACCGTCCTTCCGAGGAGTGTTCAAAAGACGTTGGTGTAGTTCGTTTATATTCGGAAATAAGTAGATTTTTCCGAACCCGAAGTGGATCAGCTGATTAGCGATTTAAGGTTAGGATTGATTAAACGAAATTAATATTAACAAAAAATATAAAATAATGGCCCAAGGAATGAAAATTACAAATGTGGATGTAATTGATGTGGAAGACGGGTGTTACATTGTGAAAACAGCTGGTAAGTAGACACTGGTAAGGATTTAGGATTTTCTTTTCTCTACTAGTAAGCTGAGGTCTTGAAAATCCTTAGGCGATACCAGTTTCAGTACTAATTTTTTTCCCTATTTCAGATAATACCAGATACAAGTTGCCCGAAAATATAGGTGAATACACTAACATTACAAATGGACAATTGTTATGTGTTGGTGAAAATGAATATTTTCGTTTAAATATTGAAGAGAACTCGCAAGAAACCGAGTTTGGGAGTACTGAAGAGTTCCCAGAACAAAACAGTGTAGAAAATACAGCTGTTAGCTCCTAATCTGCCAACAATTATCACGCCACCAAACTACCCGTTTAGCAGTGTGATTAAACAAGGAATAAAACACCGATTTTAATACAGCATTTTATTCGTACACACATTCTTCTCCATAAAACACTGGTTTTCAAACACTACTTATACACGAATTACTCGTAATTGCAGAACAACATTGACAACTAACTAACAATTCAGAGCCTCCCTTTTGTTTCTTGCGAAAAACGCACGACACCTTCTTTTAAAGAACATTTTATAAAGACTCAAATCGCTTGCTTATTTTTACCCAGTCAAAACAAATTCTTATTTTCCGGTATTTTATGGTGTTATTCAAAGCCGGCTACGCCGTTGCCACATGAGGGTGGAAAGACAAAGACAAAAGATGTTGCCAATTTTACATTAATATACAGTAAATTAACAAAAACGTTAAAATGAGATTGAATTGAATGAATGTCTCTGACATTCTCCCACCTGAGGCACTTTTTACATTCTAAAAATGGCTCATAAAACTCTTGATCTTGCGTCAGAGACACCCTGTATTAATTCTAAATTATGTGCAGTCAGATTAAAAAAATAAAACTTTTTCTTTTCAGTGTACAAATCTGACCAAAAGAAATACAAAAATAAGTACGTAAACTAAAAGTCATATTAGTCCTTAAACCTCTGAGGTATTTTTGTTTCACGCCCACTTCGAGTTACGGTATTGCGCACTACACGATCGGATACTCTGCTTTGATTATTCACACCCGCACAGCGCGCAGTTGATTTCGACACTGGTGAAAATTCTTGTGATTCACCCCTGGAAGTCTCTGGTATGAAGACTGATTTCTTTTGATGGTTATTCCCTCCAATTTCTGGATCCACTCTAGCACCAGCACACTCCAATGGATAAAGTCGTTGGATTGGTCGTACCAGTTGACCTCGAGCAGTCTTTAACTTAACTACTCGTACTCAACCATCTTTACCAGGCAACAACTCAGATACACGACCTAATGGCCAATTTAGACGTTTTCCATCATCATTTCCAATGAGAACAACTTCTCCCAATCCTAGCTGTCGGCTAGATTTTTTATTTTGTAAATTCTTTAGCTGGCCTAAATATTCATTGCGAAATCTTCGCCTTAAATCTTCTCTAACTTTATTTTGATACAAAACTCTTTTGCATAGTGATGCCTTATTTACAGCTTCTAGATCAGGTACTCCATTATCTGGTAAATCTCGTAAAAACATCATAGGGGTTAAAGGCTCCATTTCATTGGCATCTGTAGACATATATGTAAGAGGCCTCGAGTTAATAACTGACTCGCAGTCACATAAAATTGTAATCAACTCTTCATAATTTAGACAAGCTCGGCCCAAAGTCTTACGTAGTAGTTGCTTTAGTGCTCCCACCATGCGCTCAAAAAAACCGCCCCACCACGACCCAGTTGGTGGATTAAATTTCCAAGTTATTCGGCTTACGCAACACTCTGCCATGATTTTATCCCAGTCTAGCTGATTAAAAGCATTGTCCGTTCCCACAAAATTAGTACCGTTATCGCTGTATATTGTTTTTGGTCGACCTCGTCTAGCTATAAAACGACGTAAAGCTAGTAAAAAGTTAGAAACAGACAAAGATGAGCAAAGTTCAAAATGTACGGCTCGGTATATCGCGCACGTAAAAAGGCATATCCACACTTTTTGTCCGCCTTTTAAATACTTCAAAAGCGGATGCTTCACGAACGCGATTCAAGGGAAGGGGGGGGGGGGCGATATCGTGTCAACTGATTTACTATGATATCTCTTACAGACAACGCATTTTGCTATAGCAGACTTTATGGCGCGGCGTCCACCCAATATCCAGAACTTCTCCCGCAAAACACACATAAGTCCCTGAGTACGAACATGACACAACCTAATATGTTCATCAAAAATAAGATTAGTCACTATAGGGTGTTTAGAAGGTAAGACCACAGGAAAACGAAAATGTTCAGAGTCTTTTCTATTACTCACTGGAGATTTTACGCGGATAATGTCAGATTCGTCTTTAAAACAATTAAGTGTGTTCAAACGACGATCATTTTCTCCTTGAAAAGAGTTTTTCTGTATTAGTTTAATGACAAATCCCTCAGCTGTGTCCATCTCCTCCATAGTCAATTCACCTTTATGCTTATTTAATGAACTACGAATATTGTGACAAAATCTACGAATCCATGCAATCATGCGAACAGCTCTCACGTATTTTGAAAAGTACAACAAATGCCATTCTTCTATAGTCATGTCAACAGAAAAAGTACTAAGTAGAGAAGTGACAACTCTTTTTCTTTTCTCTTGACTGATTTCCTCTTCAGCAAAGTAAATCTTATCTTTTGGCCAAGCATCACCTTCTTTGTAAAGCCAACCAGGACCCTCCCACCATTTGGACTCCTTTAACTGTTTTGCAGAGCAACCACGGGAAGGAAGATCGGCAACGTTTAAAACTCCTGGAACATGACGCCACATATCCTTGGAAGTGCTTAGACGAATCTCGAGCACTCGATTGTGAACAAAAGTACCCCATTCTTCATTGCATGTATCCATCAAGGAATTTTAATCTCAAGTAAATGGGGTAGATTTTCCAACCAAGTTATAAAAACCTCCTTAATTTCTTGTTCTACTTCTTTGTCCCAACCAATTTTCTTTTTCCAGGTTTTTTGCAGCAATAGCTTGGGAATCAAGGTCGTCGGACAAGTAAAACCAACAGGATCAAATACCTTTTGAGTAACAGACAACATGATCCTTTTTGTTATAGGTTTATCCAACAAACTTTCTAATTCTTTTAAAAAATCTTCACTGATGCCTAAAGTATCATTTTGTGTATCCCATACTAGTCCAAGTAGTGGTGAAGTTTACGGTATATCGGGTGTAATTTCCTGATGAGAATACTCCCACCCTCTAAGGTCAAACATACCTTCTGCCATCACAGCGCTGGATTCTCGAATAAAATTTTCCAAGGTGTTAGTATTCGCCACACTAGCAACGCAATTATATACATAGAAACTATCCGCTAACCTTGCCAGTGTTTCTATTGAATAAGGCTTACCCTTTTTCTTACAATTATCTATAGCCTGTAGAATATGATATTCAATGGTGGCACCTAACAAAAATGGGCTGCTATTCACACCAAAGATGACACGTCGATGTCGATAAATTTTCTCATGGCCATTAGAATCCACCCACAAAAAACGAACGAAGTCCCTGTCCTTTGGGTGTATACTTATCTGTAAAAAAGCTTTGCGAATATCAGCAGTAACTCCAATTTTGTTCTGTCTAAATCTAATTAATATATCAGGAATTAATTCAATTAAATTTGGATCTTTTTCCAGACATTGATTTAGTGAAGGACCTCCTTGTTCTTTAGCTGAGGCATCGAACACTGGTCTGATCCTGGTGGTGCTACCTTCTTTGACGACTGGTCTATGGGGTAGATAATGGGCGTCACCACTACAACACTCAGATGGCACCTCCTCAATAATTCCCTCCTCCAACCATTCAGTGAAAACTTGATTATAAGCCTCTAAAAGACCATTGTTATTTAATTTTTTAACAGTTCCTTCTAGACGTCTCTTCGCTACACCATAGTTGCTAGGCAATGGTGGGTGTCCCTCGAACCAAGGAAGTCTAATTTCGTACCTGCCTTATTGGTCCACCTTTACCGTTTCTAGGAAAAGATTTTTGGCTGCCAAAGCTGTCTGCTCTCGTGTTTTTTGTTCTAAAGGATCGGTTATACCTAATGTATCCAGTTGCCATAACTGAGTAAGTGAGGCTTCGTTAACAAACAAAGATATGGCGGACAGGGAAGTACTACTAATTTCTTTCAAATGTATTCGACCCATTAATGTCCAGCCCAAAAGTGTTTGAATCGCTACCAAATTAGAGCTCAAAATATGCCTTTTACCAGTGTACAATCTACCAGCAATGTCAGATCCAATTAAGAGCTCAATAGGTGCAGCATCCTCTATATCGGAGAGCTGTATATGAAGTTTCTTTAATTCATCCACCCAAGGTCCATCAAAAACTGGCAAAACCTCTCCACATATCGTAGGTTGTGATAAAGCCTCAATGGTACAGCTATATTTATCGTTACTCAGCTTCACATCATAGCATTCGTGACTCTGCTCACAAGTTGCTCCTCCAAATAAACAATGTAATATCTTACTTTGGCGTTTTGAC
Source organism: Polydrusus tereticollis (assembly GCA_963920685.1). Taxonomy (NCBI): domain Eukaryota; kingdom Metazoa; phylum Arthropoda; class Insecta; order Coleoptera; family Curculionidae; genus Polydrusus; species Polydrusus tereticollis. The sequence continues at coordinate 80,411,363 of OY987332.1, read as the reverse complement.
GAGTAGCCTAACAGCTCTGCCGTATTTTTGACAATATAAGTATTCTGAGAACCTGTATCGATCAAGGCACGTATACTGCGAGTACCATTAGGACCATGTATTAAGACCCGTAAGGTTTGTAAAAAGACGAACGAACCAGAACCATTAGTACAAGAAAGCATTTCTGAAGATTTATGTACTGTTATGTCCTTTTGATCTCCTTCAGAACCATTTTTTGTGGACCTGTTAACTAACAAATCGGGGCACATTAAAGTCACATGAGACTTACTACACACAATACATTTTAAATGCCCACGACATTTTCTTGCTGAATGTCCAATTTTTAAACATTTAAAACAAGCTTTCTTTAAGTTTAAAATAGACCTCTTTTTCTCCATAGTAAAATTTTGGGCTTTAAAACAGCTAGCACTCTCGTGTACATTCTCACAAAAAATACATTTTGCATTGTCAGTAATTTTTTCATGATCAATCAAGCCCATAGCAGTGGGAAAATGACTTTGACCTGAAGCCTCCGCTATCTTTCGTCTTGTGTCACTCATATTCTGGCCTCGAGCGCTGCCTGGACTGCGACCTGCATGCAAACCAAAACCCTCCGTAGCCAAGGAAATTCTTTGCTCATTTTCAACCTCGTTTCGAAGAAACTGCATAAGATTATTCAGTTTATTCTTTAAAGAAGGCTCCTCTGTGATTTCAGTACCCGTACTCTGGAGTGCAGATAGTGCTAGAGGTGATCGTCGCCATACTCTCAGCAAATCCTCTGGCAAACACGACTCGATCAGTGGGAATAACATAGATGAACAACCGCTAGAAGTAATACCTAAAGTCTCTAGGGCACGTAACTGAGTCTCTATACCGTCATACAGCATTGACAAATCAATTCTTCCTCTAGTAAGAGCATTATTTATAATAAGCTTTAAAAGTTCACGTACGTACACCTCTACCTGTAAGTCCTCACGACCAAAACGCGATTTTAAAGAGTCCACAATTTTATAATAGTTTTTGCCAACAGCAGGAAAACTTTCAACAAGCTGTCTGGCTCTGCTAGCCGGAACAGTGGCTTGGATTAAATATTCTACTTTGTCGTTTAAGTCTATATCTGTATCCTCATGCACTTTACTAAACTGCGACCAAAAGGGAAGCCAGTCTTTAATATTACCATCAAACGTTTTAAATGCTATAGTGGGTAATCTAAATTTTCGCTTTCCTCGGTCGTTTCCAGTGTTACCTGTCTCCGATAGTACGGAATTGTTACTTGGACCAACACTATCTCCATCATACGTCGAAATGTCCAAAACTTTGGTGTTGAGGCGGACAAATATCTTGTTGTATGTTTCACAAATCTCCATCTCGGCCACCAGGTCTTCCTCAGAAGCATCTACCAGCAAAAGAGTGTACAGCTGCTCATCTAGTACCTTAAGTTTCTCCGATTTTTCCGATAATAACGCACACGACACTCTAATGTCACTTAGATCAGTCCTTTGATCAATCAGTTGCTCTAGTTCCTTGCTATTTTTTGTAAATAACGTACGAAGCACCTTTCTATTCTTCTTAATGGTCTCCATAGTTTACGATCAAGTCCAGGCGAAACGCACCACCTACCACGAAAATAGCAAAAATACACCAAAGCCTGCTGTTTAAAACCGAAGGGGCACACGTTTACCGATCAAGTCCAGGGGAAACGCACCACCTACCACGAAAATAGCAAAAATCCAGAAAAATACCTGGGGCAAACTCCTTTAAAACACTCACGATTACCGATAAAAGCTCAGGCAAACCGGTATTTTATGGTGTTATTCAAAGCCGGCTACGCCGTTGCCACATGAGGGTGGAAAGACAAAGACAAAAGATGTTGCCAATTTTACATTAATATACAGTAAATTAACAAAAACGTTAAAATGAGATTGAATTGAATGAATGTCTCTGACAACAGCGGACCAAGGTGTTGAACTTATTTGGAAATCTTCTAGAAATCCAACACCCCACGATGTTGCTGGAACGAGTGCACTTTTAGAGTTGCGAAGTACAGAAAAATATGAGAAACTTTTCAATGATAAAAAAACTGCCAAGACCAAAGTATGGCAGATGTTGGCCGCTGACTTAGAAAAGGAGGGATATAACGTTGGAAAGGGAAAGGAAGGGGCAGAACGGTGTAGACAAAAACTCTATAATCTACAAAAAACATACATATCCTACAATAAAGATACTAGCCGTACCGGAACTGAAAGGAAAACCCTACCGAAGCATTGTGATCTACTACATAAAGTATTTGGCATGAAACATTCCGTTAACCCAGTTTTTACAATAGATTCTTTACTAACTGCTGGTAAGATATAAAAGGAAGTAGGTATTCCTTGAGAGAGGATCTAACTAGGTACTTACCTACAATTTGACTTAATGTTTTTTTTAATACATTATGTAGGTAACTACCTAAGCTAGATATTTTGAATGAAATCTACTAACTTAAAGAGAGATGCTAGGTATTATTAGGTTGTTAGGTACAGTTTTAGAATTTACCTTACCTATATTATTATTATTGTGTTTGTTAGCAGCAGTAAGCGGTGGTACCGATGAGACTGCTGCATGTTATTTTGTCTTTGATTTATATTTTCGCACGTCAGAGATTTCAATCTCTGTACTATATCTTTGTCACATGTAGTGGAAAAATATTTTGTTTCTTGACTCGCAGTCCTGATCTAGTCTGTTCTTGAAGACGTTTTTGTTTGGTGCACGTATTGTGTTTTCAGAAAGAGAATTCCACTTATACACTACACGATTTGCCAGACAGTTTTTCCTGATTAATGTTGAACATTTTTCCTTCTTCAGTTTTGCACTATGCCCTCTTAGTTGGTTTGAATTTGATGTGAAGATATCGAGGCTCAGTCCCTCAAAGTAGTTTTTATTGAGTATCTTGTATGTTTCAATCAAATCCCCACGGTCACGTCTCTCCTTAAGGGTAGTTAGGCCAAAAATCCTAAGACGCTCTTCGTACGGGGTATTCTTGAGTTCTTCTGGTATTTTGGTAAATCTTCTTTGTACTTTCTCTAGGGCTTCAATATCCTTTATGTAATATGGGCTCCACACTGTGTGCGCATATTCCAACTTCGGTCTGATATATGTGGTGTAAATTTTTTTGATCATTTCTATAGTTTTTCCAGTGAATGCTCTCTGTATTAGATATGTAAGTGTGTTTGCCTTCTTAATTATTTCCGCAATATGTGCTTCCCATTTTAGATTTTTTGTCATGATTATGCCAAGGTCTTTCTGTTCTGTTGCGTCCTTGATGTCCTGGTCGTCAAGTTGGTATTTGACACATGGATTGTTTGCTCCTATGTATAGTACCGTGCATTCCTCTGAGTTTAGGCTAAGTTGCCAAAGCTGCATCCATTCTTCCAGTGTTCCAATGTCTTGCTGTAGATCATGGAAAAATCTGGAATCACAATACAACTTGGTGTCGTCAGCAAAATATGAGATGCGGGTTTTAATATGTCTGTGTATGTCACTTATGTATGTGATGAATAACAGTGGACCAATTACTGACCCTTGTGGTACCCCACTTAGTACCCTGTAAAGGGCGGAGTACGCGCCATTTGCTCTAACCTGGTAGGTGCGCTGTGTTAGTAGTCCCTGTATGAATTTGAGCAAATTATTCCTCACTCCAAAATGCTCGAGTTTATATAGTAGTCGTTGAAAGGGAACCTTGTCGAATGCTTTTTCCTGATCTAGGTATAGTACATCAACTGAATTGCCATTGTCCATCATTTTTGTCCAGTCATGGGTACACTCTATAAGATTTGTTGTGGTAGATCGCTTTGGTAAGAAGCCATGTTGGGAGGATGGTATTACACTATTTCGTATTAGGAATTCAGTTAATTCAGGAACTACCAACTTTTCCATGACCTTGCATAGATGACAGGTCAAGCTGATAGGTCTGTAGTTTGCTGGATCATATTTATTTCCCTTCTTGAAGATGGGTATGATGTATGCTTTGCCCCATTTGTCCGGTATTTCTCCGTTGTTAAGAATATCATTTAGTACCCTAGTAAGAAAAGGCACCAGGGCAGTGGCACACTTTTTTAGAAATATACTTGGGATTTCATCAGGCCCTGGGCTAGAGTCGTTTTTCAAGGAGGCTATGGCACGCAATTATCTATTTAATTCTAGCAAGCACTAGTAAGCAGACGCCAAATAATTGTGGGGAAACAAATATGGAAGTCATACTAGATAATTGCAAAGAAGCAACTGAATATGAACCATCCACTTCAACCCATGTTCCATTAACAGAAATGGAACCATCTGGTTCAAGCAATGTCCCATTAAGAACTCCCAAGTCACGCCATGCACGGCCAAAACCAAATGTAGAGAGAGTGATTGAGGTTATAAAAGAACTACATAAAGAAGAAAGGGAACAAAATGCAAGACATTTTGAAAGACTGGAAAAGCTGTTAGAGGAGCAAAACAAATATAAAAAAGAATTTGTAAGCATATTTAAAAATTATAGTCGCAAGCGTGCTCACTCCCCAGAATAATTTTGGTTAAGTGGTGGATATGCACCGGTTTGTTTGCAATATTAGTGTTAGTGCTTTAACACAGAAATATTATGTTCCTTTAAAGTATAGTTTTTTTGCAATATTAGTGTTACTATTTTAACACAGAAATATTATGTTCCTTTAAAGTATAGTTTGTCTAAAGTTAATTGAGACACCTTCATCACTCAAAAGGGGGTAATACGTTATCTTTAAAAAGTTGGTTGTCCAGATAAACGACTATGGTCTATCGTTCTAAAATATTTTCAGTAATGCAGCATTGCCGCTTCTGCCTAAAACAGGTGGCAACATCGCTATTTTAAATGGTACACCCTATTTTTACAATATTTTTGGATTGTACATAAAATTGCAACTATTTTTTAATAGGGGCATTATAAGTCTAAACTTAATAGGTTCCGAGATATCGACATTTGCAAAATGACGTTTTTGAATTTTGACAGCTTCTAACTTTTTAACGGTACGTCTTAGAGCAAAACGGCTTACATGTCTCTGTCTTACTTTTTTGCTATCTTTCCAAAGGTTTCAACTTCCGGTTAAACCGTATGTAACTCGAAAGCCGGAAATATAGTACTTCCGGTATATCCGGAAGTTAATATTTTTGGAAAGATAGCAAAAAAAGGAGGATAGGGACATGTAAGTCGTTATGCTCTAAGACGTACCATTAAAAAGTGAGAAGCTGTCAAAATTCAAAAACGTCATTTTGCAAATGTCGATATCTCGGAACCTATTAAGTTTAGACTTATAATGCCCCTATTAAAAAATAGTTGTAATTTTATGTACAATACAAAAATATTGTAAAAATAGGGTGTATCATTTAAAATAGCGATGTTTTAGGCAGAAGCGGCAATGCCGCATTACTGAAAATATTTTGGAACGATAGACCCTCGGATAGATCATAGTCGTTTATCTGGACAACCAAGTTTTCAAAGAGAACGTATTACCCGTTTTCGGGTGGTGGAGGTGTCTCAATTAACTTGAGACAAACTTTTTTTTCATACAAATATGTTATGTGTTCTTTGTTCATTTTCTGTAGGTTTAATTAATCCTCAGACTCTCAGACTTCTAAAACTGTGTTCCATTAGCTATTAAACATATTTTCAAATATGTTTTACTATTACCTACCTAAAAACTAGTCAGGGAATTAAAAAATGGAAAATTGGTGGAAGCCCTAACTACATATAGGTACCAAAAAAAAAAACCCGATTATTAAGAAGAAAACTTGTATTATTACAGCTACAACTAATAAAAAGTCAAAATATGCTTTATTGCCTGAAAGAAATATCTTTATCGACAAAGCTTTTAGAGATTTTAATTAACAATAAAATATATTATAATAAAATATTAAATGTTAGAGTAAAAAATGCAAATAAATATGACAGATTACCATTAAAATATGCATTTATGGTATAATAAGCTTTTTTCAATAATAAATTTTTAAGTTTTTTTAAACATTTTGAAATTTGAAATTTTTTTAAATCAACTGGCAGACAATTAAAAATTATTTTGGACTCGTAAAATAATAATTATAAATTTAGGGTTGTTAATTCTTAGATTGTCAAAAATAATACAATTAAGTAAACATGTAAAAGTTAATATGTTAATACAGTACTTCTGCTAGTAATGTAAACACTAGTTGCATAGCAAGGCGCATGTGTAGTTTTATTAAATTAACCCAGCTAATACATTTTTTATAGTGTTTCTTTTTGTTTGTCCTTTGGTGTATTCGGCATTTTTTCGTTCAACATTTATGTCAGTGTCACCTGCTTCCCTGTTATTTGAATCTGCATTTTCTGCTTCAGTCCAATTATCATTATGCAATAACGTGAAATTATGCAGTACACAGCAGGCTTCTTTACACTATACACATTCACATAGTGTAAAATTCGCCACCTGCCTTTTAGTTGTCCAAACGTATTTTCAATTTTGACTCTTGTACTACTATGTACATAATTGTAGCGTTTTTCCTCTCTACTAAGATGTCCAGAGTCCCTACAATCAAAATGTGGAATTTAAAGTTTGTGTAAATAAGCTTCTTATCTGGGCCTAATCTATTGTCTAATCTTATTGCCCCAAAGAAGCACGTCTTCGGGGAATTTAATAATAATATATTAAAATATTTATTGTATTAAAACTATTTGAAATAAACTTATTAATTATTATTTGATTTATTATAAATATATTAAGTCCTTTCATCTCCCATACATTTTGTAATACTAAGTATATAGGATATTAAGTATTTTAGCATCAAGATCACGGTCAAATTTATTCTTTTGAAATATATACATACAAAAAAAATTACTTTAAAAATTTGTAAAATATTCTTGAAAGAAAAAATGTTCCCATACCATATTATTATATTGGTAATCTAAATTTCTAAATAACTATTTTATAAAGATGTATACAAAATACTTACATATAAGGGGTAAGTAACCATTCCCTAAGAAAATAGGCTGAATCCCCTAACAAGTGATAGCGGCTATAAAAATACTTTTGTGGTCCAGATGTTTGCATGTCATTGTACAATTGTGAGTTTTGAACAACCTACGGGAAACCACATCAATATAATCTATGTATAACCATAAAACACTAGAGGAAGTTAATGTATGTATGAAAATCAATAATTTCCTCTCAGTACTTAATCACTTTTATTTTTCGTTAATATTACTGATCTCTACAATAAACTGACCCATTTTCCCATATAATACTATAGTACCTATTATGTTTTATACACTTTTCTTATTTATGAAAAAGATTAGCTCAACCAACCCTTGAATCATGAGCAGATCCTGGGAAGCCAACATACACATTGGTAAAGACATATTTTGCATTGCAAATACCCTGCAGAATGATTGAGTGGGCTTGTTTCCTGTTTGCATAAGAAGCATGGTGTTCTTCAGGAACTTTACATGAAATATGTGTCCCATCAACTGCACCTATACAACCTAAAATTTTTTTTTAAACATTGTTTAAGAAATGAGAAATATGTATGATAGGCCTATAGCAAATAATTGAAACTTATACATATGAAAAATGCATATCCAGTACCTGGAAATCCTTGTAATTGTCTAAATTCTTCCTCAACCTGTGTGCACTCACGTTCTGTTGGCCATTGGATATATTTAGAACATAAACCAGCAATTATTTCTGTACATTCTGTGGTGCATTCCAGCACTGTTGAGTCCGTCAAATTAAACCTGTCTCCAACAGACCTTAGTGTTTCGCCCTTTGCCAGAAACCAAACTGTTACCAACAGACGTTTTTCTGCAGGCACTGGCATATATCCTCCATGATACTGTTTATCCTTTAAGAGTAAAAGAGGTATTAAAATATTTACGGATTTTTCTTTAAACACTGCTACTTATCCCATGAATATTGTTTATACACAAACCTTTATTTTTCCACCCACTTCATCAAGTAAATGATTGAATGTACCCCTCAGCATTCTAAACATCCGGTAAAAGTCGGTCTCAAGATACTGCGGAAGCCAATGTTCATAGTACCCCCTTTCCTTTTTAAGCTCTTTATTTCCTATAAATTACATTTCTACACTATAACTAATATCACAACTTAAGCCTAATGTATTACATTTCAACCCAAGATATGATATGACGTCTGGTCTTACATGGGTCTCGCGTATTCCAGCAATTAATAGAAAAATTTCGTTCTTTATAGAACTTTTTAGTTTATTACGTGTTCCGTCGTAAAGCCACTCATAATCATTAAACATGATTTCATCTATTATCATTACTTCCTGTTCTTTATTCATGTTGAATCCACTAAAAAATCACTCACTTTATACCACAATGCTTGAAAAACGGTTGGTTTTATTTATTAAGATTCAACACATACGAAAAAACACAAATTCACGATACACATAAACACGGTATGCTCTTGCGCATAGTATAGCTATCTCTCTCCCACAATAATGACGTCAGCTGGGTGATAAAATTCAACACTTGCCATATAAAAGCAATGGAGATTTAAGATATGTCGCTACTTTTGGGACATTTTTACTTAATTTAGCTAATATTTCTATTAAGTTGTTACTATATAATGGAGATTTAATAACTAGCTTATATATTTTTATTAAATATTTTATATTTTTAAGACACATATTGGTTAAAAGAATTTTTTTATGTAGGAATTGGTGACTGGTTGAATACCTATAATTTCTTTATATGTGTTTAAAGTTCTCACAAAATAATAAAAATATTATTGATTTTTTATAAATGTTTATTCTTAATAATAATAATAATATAGGTATTTCAGAATAGGTACAGGGTGTTCACTTTTCGTTCTTTAACTTCTTTGTTTCGCAATTAAGAAAAAATTGTTAAATACAAAAGTTGTAGGATTTAATGTAAACTTTTTGCAAAATGCATTTTCGTAGATACAGGGTGTTGCATCAAAGCGTGACAGATCAAAGTTATATTTTTTAAAATGGAATACGCTGTATATTGTTGCATTATTGGATTCTAGGGACAATTCTAAACCCAAGTTTTGCTTCTTTGGCCTCTCTTCGGAGTTCATTGATTTGATCGTCTAAAAGCTTAACTTTGTTTCTAAGCTCGTTTAATTCTATTTCCATTTCCCTTAAAATAAATAAATAAGTTGAAATTTTTTTTTCTTAATAAATTATATTTAAAGCTGGATTTATAAACTCGAAAAGTTGGCGAGGTTGAGGTTCAGTCGGTGTTGGAAATAGGAGTTGAATTTAAACTAAAGGGAACACTCAGTTCCATTTATACACTCGTTCATATTGTTCATGTAAAGCCCATGTAAGGTTCGAAAACTTCCCGGGTAGTTCGAGATAACCAATTTTTATGCTCGGAGTTCGGAATATCTAACCTCACAAACTTGATCATAACTTTAACCTCACCAACTTTTCGAGTTTATAAATCCAGCTTAAAGCAGTTCATGTATGTTCAAGTTAAGTAAAAGTAACAATACAAACTTACACATACGCCTTTGTCTTTGTAACAACAGAAGTTGCTTTAGTGCTGACAGACGGATCCATGTTAAATCCGATGAGGTCTCCGGTTCAAGAGATGCTGTGTGTATAACAACACTTTCTGCCAAAATATTCTTAACTTCCTCTCGTCTCCTTTTTTGTGCAAATCATACCTTGCGTTCTTTACTTGGTCTTCTACGTTTTTTAAATAAATTTAATGTGGGAACTGCATCAGGTTTTAAATGTCGACTATTTATTTGTACATAGGTACCCCAAAAGTCGTTCTTTTAATGGTACTTCAAAATGTACAGAACATATGCGGGCTAAAACATAACAGTCTCGATAAGAAAATAAAGATAAGAGCGCGTTGAATAACTATAGTTACTTAATACATAAAAATATCTTTAAAAAAATCAAAATTAACTTACCATTCTTCGCATTAATTTTGTCCTCGCATGTACAGGCTATAATCCACTGTTTTGATAAATTAGCGATCTTTTGGAAATCGAAAGAACTTTATAGTGCTCCCCTAAGTCTTTCGGGTATGGTTATTACAATGTACCACAGCACAATTCGGCATTTTAGCCGTTAATCACAAATTTAGGCAACTTAAAAGCACTTTCACGTTTACGTAAATAATGCTTATATCAATATATTATTATAAAATACGTTTCATTAAGCAAATAACAATAAAATTCCACAAATACTTCGAAACGACAGATATTTTACATATCAACAAATGCACAACCTGACAGAAATGTCACCCACATGACGTCATGCGCAGAAATTTCGTATTTTCGTCTGTCTAAAGATCATACCAGATATTTGTATGATGTGGTTTGGTCAATTGTTTTCCCAGCTACTGATATGCTTTCGCTGAGCACGAGGTTTGTCATAGTTTGTAACGAAAGTAGTGGATGCGATAGAGAGAATAGCAACTCTAAAGTGGAACTGGGCTGGACATGTTGCCAGGCTAACAGACAACAGATGGACCAAACGAATATTGGAGTGGAGGCCGAGACAGGAGGCCTATCGAAATAGGGGCCGTCCGCCAACGAGATGGACCGATGATCTAAAACGTTGCCAGGGAAACTGGATGCAGGCGGCGCAAGATCGGAATACATGGAACAGATTAAGGGAGACCTATATCCAGCAGTGGATACAAGAGAGGGTTGATTGATGATGATGATGATGATGAAAGATCATACCGTGTAACTTATGTGTATCGTGGACCTAACCTTCTTTTCTTTCAATCCTGTCAAAAGTCAAAAGTAGTTGATGAATATGATGAACCGAACCCACTTTGGCGACTTATTATACGATCAAAGGAACTTACCTGTGAAGTTCGATCGTAATTATATGAGTCGCTTCGTCCGAATAGATCACTTTAATTTACTATGTAGTACCGTTTCTCGGTGCTAGATGGCGCACATATTTTAAAGAAGAAAATTTCCTACCTCAATAGGATACCTGTTTTACCGACCAACTTCATCGAGTTTAAAGAAGCATTTTTTCTTTTTAAATCAAATTTAATTTTAAAAAATGCCGGCCGCAAGATTTTTCTTTAAAGGGCAATTGTAGGGTGGGTGGGAGTGATCTATTCGGACGAAGCGACTCATATAATTACGATCGAACTTCACAGGTAAGTTCCTTTGATCGTATAATTATATTTCGTCGCTTCGTCCTCTAGATCACTTTAATTTACTATGTAGATGTTTAAAGAAAAGAAAAATTTTGCTTGCACAAAAAATTAAGTTCATCTTGTCCTCTATGGGTGAACAAATTATGAATCAAAATAAAAATTAAATATATCTAAGTATATAATATGTTATATATTCTCTATTAAAAATACAAAATATAAAAGACTTTACTACAAACTTCTCCAGTGTAAACAATAAACAACATAACACAAACATCTTATCTGTAAGTACTAGGTTACTAGGTATGAAATAATGAAGAGCTACTAAGTGAGTACCGCTCTAGCAAAACTAAACGTATTGTCCAAAGGCCTGTTGTAAAATTCCGCAAACACCCTGGAATTTACAGACCATCCAGCAGTCTTCCTTATTGTTTCTATTGAAATACCAGACCTAAGTGCCTTTGAAGTGGAAGCATGTCTGGTTGAGTGCACTGAAAACATTTTAGTGTCCACCCCTGCAGCTAGAAGTGTCTCCCTCACCCACCTTCTTAAAGTGTCAATCTTAGCCCTACTGTGAGGAGGTCTTAAGGTAACAAACAGAAACTCCTGCCCACAATTCCTTAAATTTGACGTTCTTTCCACATATTCACAGAACAGTGAAGCCACACAGATATTTGGATCTTTTGAAAAATAGGGAAGCTTTAAGCAAGGTTGTTCGTTACCTGCCTTTGTGGTTTTAATTCTTTCATCAATAAGAATTTGTACTCCCTCTTCTGACATTATCACGTTCTCTACATTTATTAATGATAACGTCTGCAGTCTATGCCCTGTTATTAGAGCCAATAAAGTAATAAGCTTCTTTGAAAGAACGTCTAAAGGCAAGGTTGTAATAATTAATAAATTATAAAAAAAAAGATAAAAAAAAGATTCTTATTTACTTTATTCAATTTATGATTGTTCTTGTTATATGTTTATTAATTAATTACTTGGGTCACCACGGCCACTCAGTTTTTTTATTCGCTTGAGAGCTAAGGTCGTAGATTTAATTCAGATAAGATTTTTGGGCGCCATCAACCAAAGGGGTTGAAAAAGATTATAAAGAAAAGAGTAAATAGAATATTTAGTTCCCTAGCCCTGAAAGAGAAAGCAGTATGAATAAAACAATTATTTTAATCAATTCCTATTTTATTAATAAAAGAATAATATTTTCCACCAAACACCCATTTTATTCATTTAGGAAGAAATAAACATAACATAGAAAAGGAATTTGAATAAAAGGCTAAGCAACTAAATCAGAGAAAGAAGATATAAAAAATAACATAGAAAAAGTTATGACATGAGCTAGACAGCTCCACTAAAAGATATATTAGATCGTAGGAAATCAAACAGAATAAGAAGTGAGGATTCTTTCTAAACACCCAATATAAAAGGAGTCAAATACTAACTAAAAGCTTTGAACATAATTAAAGTGTAATTACTTTAAAGGTAGTGACCAAAATAAAACAGAATTTAAATTTAATGTTAAACTAAATCAAATTATAGCATTCGTTATGCCAAAATTGAAAATAAAATATTCTTTATAGTAAAGTCAATGAAAGGTCAATTGAAGCACTTACGATGCCCCAAAATTTGGTTAAGATCCCTTGAGAAATTTATGATAACTTCAAAGTTATGTAATTAAAGACATTTACCCTTTTGCCCAAAATTCAAAGTAAAGCAGCATTTAGGGTAAAGTTAATATAAAGTCATATACATATATATATAGCATTCCCTACGCCAGAATTTAAAGTGAGTTAGAATTTAGAATCAAATTCATAAATAGTAATATCACTTCCAGGTTATATTAATAAAGACATTTACCATGCCCTATTCCGAAATAGAATTGGGAAACTTAAAACTTTAGTTATGTTCCCAGCAAAAAAAAGGCTTAGGGGTGAAGATAAAGATTATCTAGCTAAGTCTAACTAATAGATATAGCCAAAACCTAGAATGACAAAAAATACACACTGATGGTAACCAAAATTTCTGGGTCAGTAAGTAATGTATTCAAGACCGGGATTATCAGTCTCTTATTAACCTGCTCACAACAGATATAGGTATATCCATTACGAGAGTAAGTCCAATGAAGAAGTTACCGATATAGGAATATCCCAACCAATTCATAGGGATATCTTAATAAAATTAAGTCAAAATAGAGAAAATTACAGCTATAGAAATAACTCAATACTCTATAGGGATATCTTAATAACATTAAGCAAAAATAAAGAAATTACAGATATAATATCTCAATAACTTTACAGGAGATAATAACTCCAATATAGCTTAGGAAAGATTTAAAATTCATTACCCAAAATTAATTAGAGGGAAAATGCATACTTCCTGAGGAAGTTCTAGAATAATACTTAAAAATTAAACATTTAACCGCTACTTCTGTTAGAAAGTAAGACTTACGTTTTTTGTTTAATGTAAATCTCAATTTAAGATAAATAAAATAACCATCTTATACTCCTTGACGAGTAAAAGTTAGTTTCATAAATCAAAACTAGCCTGTTCCAGCTAGGTAAGCATAAAACCTACTAGGGATTAATATGCAAATGAATTTACAATAAATAGACCAACCACTCAAGCATTCCTTGACGAGGGAGGTTTCGGTTTTAAATTGAAAACTAAGTTTTCGTATGATACAAGATAGGTAGTTTAGGCAATATATACATTACTGGAGTGACCCATCCACTTTAAGCGAAATCTACAAGAATTTACAACAGTCTTAAGCGAAGCTAGGGTAATTATACACTATACATAAAAATATATAGAGGGAAGAATATACAAATATAATACAGTCTACCAAATCACCACATAAAAGGTTTATAACATAGGAAATTAAGTTAAGGGTTAACAAATTGACTTTTAGTGGCTATCAGTCATCAAATAAAAAAGGTTAAGTCCGGTAAGTGTGGCATTGTGCCAGTCAAAACGTTACAAGTGAATAAAAAAGGGGTTATTTTAGCAATATTACATAAAAAGGTGGCTCTAGGCCCATTAATAGTACATTACGAGTGATTTAACTGAAGTATAGAGGTGAAATTATCCTGAATTATTGGACACATGAAATTTACTTATTCAAACTCAAAAGAAGGGTTTTTTTGGTAGTATATCTTATGAAATTTAATAAAAATTAGTCGGAAGTGGTGTTAGTACAGTAAACAAGGAGAAAAAATATGCTACTTAGCTCATGTAAGGCAGGACTCTAGCAGACAGGCACGACGGATTATGCGTCAATCTCCAGCATCAGATCAATGTGGACGGTTGACCATACAGCACGTCGGGGTGACCGGCACATGCACCGAAACAGGAACTTCATCCAAAATGACACCCCCACTCGTCTTGGCCTCTCTAAGACATACATCCTCCATTCCAGACATGGGATCCATAGCAGGGTAAAGAATTTAGAGGAAGACTCCAGGTTACGAATACTGACTTAAGCACTTTCAACACATGGCTAAATCCATGTAGAACGTAGAAAATAGAAGTAGAAGGTAATAAAGGTAGAAGATAAAAGATGTAGGAGATAAAAGAACCAGAAGATAAAAGAAAAATAGACGGTAATCGAAGTAGATAAAGGAAGTAGAAAAAGAAGTTGATAAAAGAAAAATGAAGAATAATGAAGGATAATGAATAACGACAAATGAAGAATTATGAAGGATCATGAAGGATAATAAAGAATAATAAAGAATAATAAAGAATAATAAAGAATAATAAAGAATAATAAAGAATAATAAAGCCTAAAACAAAACGTGAACATTAGGACGCCATTTTGTGAAACCAAAAAATACTACTCACCAGATGGTCGGGCTTTCTACGGTCTAGGTGACGAAACAATCCCATTTAAGGCTCAAAAGACAGCTTCTATGTTAAATTCCGATCCGGCCATTGCCGCCACATATAAAATGTGAATATATTAACACAAAACCATAATTTTTATATCTTCGTCACCTGCTGTTCAAGTCTTCTGGACCGGTATATAGAACGAACAGACCTAGGCGCTACGCCGTAAAGTCCTTAAATAGACTTTCCTATCAAAAAAACAACTTCCCACTCGTGACTCGTACTGCTTCGAAAACCCATGTGACTTCCGGTAATGACAAGTAAAGCTGGAGGGCACTTTGAACTTGAAAACGGGAATCTACTCATTTTAACCAAAAAAGCTATGAAAATAGATGCAAGTTTGACCCGAAACTAAATGCATCCAAAATACTAGGTTAGGCAACGTCAAAAAACCGGCAGTCATCCCAAACATGTAAAAGATCGCATAATACCATCTGGGTGTGCAAGTGATATTCCGACAGCTAGTCATGCATATCGTCATATTACGGGTTAGTTCAGGTTAGTTCAGGTTCTAGAACCTTTTAGACAGGGGCGTATTCAAAAATTTTTAAAAAATTTAATTATTTAAATTGGTCAAAATTTGATAAAAACTCGGGCTATCTACTAACGTTGTAACAAGCACAAAAAGATTGTTACAAATACCCCCTTTCAACAAAAAATTAAAAAATAAGAAATAATTCAGGACAATTGAGTACCTCTTAACGTCTAATTTCCAAAAAATTTTTAGGCTACAGGTTGCCTTTACATTTGAGATACAATATACATTTCGGTTTATATTTTAGTCTTAATTACTAACTTACTAGCTATGGAATACGGTTGGGTTTAGGGCTGGTCAGCGTCTTCAAGATCAAGACTGCTATCCAGAGGGGATTTAAGATCTTTAATGTGATACCGACCGATGCTTTTATCGTGCTCATCCTTAAGTTCATAAATGATTGGAGAAATTTTCTTAATGATTTTACATTTAATGAATTTCTTTGCCAGTTTTTTAGAAAAATAATTCCCAGCGTCAGACAAGATGAAACTTCTTTTATAGACTACGTCACCCACATTAAACTCAATATTTCTTTTTCTCAAATCATAATATTTCTTATTTCGCTCATAAGCTTTATTGATGTTTTTAATAACTTGTTCATAAATGTCTGGTAATTTAGACAGTTCTTGAGCTAAGTTTTGTCTGTCGTCAAATTTATAGGGACAAAGATTTTTACCTTCTATGATACCAAAATAATCTCCAGAGGTAGGTAAGTTACGTCCAAAAGTTAAGAAAGCTGGTGAAAATGCAGTTGATATGTGTGTAGTGGTGTTTATAGCGTTACATATGTGGTGTACGTGTTTGTCCCAGTCACGGTGGTTATTTTCTTTAATATAGGACCTAATCGCGGTGCCTATCACTCTATTTGCACGCTCTACGTTATTTGTTTGGGGATGGTATCTGGCATTGTACCAGATGTGACCTACTTTATAACTATTCATCAGGCTGGTGAATTCTTTTGATTTAAACTGCGTACCATTGTCTACTACTAGAACTTGGGGAACGCCAAAATATATAAAAACTATTTCCTCCAGAAAGCTACAAATTTCCTTAGTCAAAGCTCGTTTCATTTTATGAATAAAAGTAAATTTGGTGAACCAGTCTATTACGACGAGCAAATAACAAAAGCCGGACCTGGATTTTGGAAAAGGTCCCTGGATGTCTATAGAAAGTAATTTAAATGGGGTGGAAATATTCTTAGGTGCCCCCATGAGACCAGCCCTAGCAAATTGAGAAACTTTCTGTTCATTACAAACCTGACAACGAGAAATATACGTCTTTATATCTTGTCTAATCCCTGGCCACCAGCATTGTTCTAAAATTTTATCGAGACACTTTTTAAAACCAAAATGTGCACCTAATGGATTATCATGAAATTTTTCTAAGACTTCCGATCTTTTAATTCGTGGTATGATTAGTTTCCAATCTTTTTGGTTAATTTGAACATTGTGACTACTGGGGAAATGTTTATATAAGTTATTACCCTCTATTCGAAAAGCTGGATATTTTTGAGGATGTTTTTGTATTTTATCCCTCAACTGTGAATACCATTTATCTAGTGGAACGTTATCTATTGATGAAATTTCTGGAAAACTACGACTAAGTGCGTCTGCGACGACGTTTGAGGTGCCAGACCTATGCTTAATAACAAAATTAAATTGTGACAGCAAGATGAACATTCTAGCTAATCTATCCATGTGGTTTTCTAAACGGAAAAGCCACTGCAAGGAATAATGGTCAGTTAAAATTGTGAAAGTTGGGCCACCCTCTATATAAGACCTAAACTTTAGTACAGCGTGTACTATGGCCAAAAGCTCTTTTTCTGTAACTGTCATGTTAATTTCTGATTTTGTTAAGGTTCTAGAAGCATAAGCTATTACATATTCGTCGTCCCCATCTGATTGAGTAAGGACCGAGCCTACTGCTGCGTTTGATGCATCAGTTTGTATGGTAAAGGGTTTATTAAAATCTGGATTTCGCAACACCGGTGTTGTAACTAGTCTTGTTTTAATATTTTCAAAAGCTTGTTCCGCTTCAGGGTTCCACTCTACAACTTGTTTTTTCTTTTTACTTTTTGTTATATTATTTAAGGGTACTATAAGTTCAGAAAAATGTTTAATACATTTTCGATACCAAGAAGCCATTCCCACAAAACGTTTAATGCCTGTGACATCTTTAGGTTTTTGATAATTACAGATGGCTGAAACTTTGTCAGGATTCGCGTGTAATCCATTCTTGCCTACTACATAACCAAGAAAAGCAAGGCTAGGTTGACAAAATTTACACTTTTTTGCATTTATGGTGAGGCCTGCATTTTTAAGAGTATCAAAGACTTTATTTAGAGTTTCCAAGTGAGAGTCAAAATCGCTATTTACTACTACCAAATCATCAAGATAAACAAAGATGTTCTTTTCTAAAGTGGGGTCAAAAAGGCGGTCCATTAATTTTTGGAGGGTTTGAGCAGCATTACATAGCCCGAAAGGCATACGAACGAATTCAAAATGTCCCCTGTTAATGACAGTAAACGCGGTCTTGGCACATGAGTCTTCACTTAGTTTTATTTGCCAGAAAGCGTGCTTTAAATCTATAGAGCTTAAAAATCTAGCATCTTTTACTTTGTCTAGTGTTCTTGATAGGTATGGTAAAGCATAAGGGTCTTTAACTGTATAAGAATTTATGGCTCTCCCATCATAGCATAACCGGTATTCACCTGAATCTTTCTTTACAAGCAAGACATTGGCGGAATACGGGCTTGTGGAAGCTCTTAGCACCCCGAGAGTTAATAATCTATCGATCTCGTCGTTCATGTATTTTTGCATATAGGGAGAAAGAAGAAAAGGTCTCTTACGAAAAGGTTCCTTACATGTAAGTTCTATTTTATGTTCTATTAAGTTGGTCACCCCTAATGTATCCGATACTAACTCATCAAACTTCCCAATCATATTCTCTAATCTACCCTTTTGTACCACTGTTAGATCGTTTTCAGACTGGATAGATATCTTTTCGATTTTTTCTTTAACAATAATTTCATTTAAACCCAGAGTGCTGTTTAAATCATAGGAATTGTCCTTAAAATCTAGTCTTAAGTTCATTTTTTGACAGAAATCTATGCCCAAAATAAAAGATTGATGAATGCTTGGAACTACTAATACTTCTAGGTCTACCTTTTTATTACTTAAGTAAAGTGGAAGGGTAACAGATCCTAAAATTGATTGTGGATTGCCATCAGCAGTGGTAATGGATTCTCTACTGAATTCTTTAATTGTGAAACCTAAGTTTGATATGATTTGATATCCTCTCTTCCCTACTACGCTTTGCATAGCCCCTGTATCCAATAAAGCAGTCACAAGTTTATCTTTAATAAAAACGTCTAGATAAGGTCTTTGGTCGTTATTTGATTGTTTTGAGAATAAAGGTGAAATTTCATTATATTTAAAGAAATGTTTTACTGTATTTAGCCACTTAGACCAGTTGTTCGATAAATGAAAAATATCGGACTTTAAATTTGCTTTTAAACACTCCCTGCCGCCTGATGAGAGTAGGTTTCTACGTTTTTTGGACCGCAAGCTTTACAATTAGGTCTGGTGACATTTTTGTGTCCACACTTATAACAGAAAATTTTCTTTTTCATTTTACAGGCGGAAAAGATATGCCCCTCTTCATCGCAGTTAAAACATTTAACTCTCTTTTTTAAAATAGGCTGAGTTATACCAGTAGTTTTATTTGTTTGATCTAAAGCGCTTAAATTTAGGTCTTGAAAATTTATTAAATTATCAGTACTATTGACATTGTGACTTGAATTTTGTTTTTCTGGTTCTAGATTGACATTGCTAGGAGATTGATTAATTTCACTAACGTTTCTATTATTATTATTAAATTTTTGGAAAGGCTTTCTATAAGCTAGCTCGGGTTCCAGAGTGGAAGAATTGCAAAACGGTGGAGCTTGAAACTTATCAGTTCTTACTTTTGTGTCTTCTAAAATTCGACAAAGATTTTTTAACTCAAATAAAGATACTGGTTGCCTCAGAGCTAATTGTCCCTGGTAATAGGGTAACAGATTTCTAGTTATTATTTTTAATTGTACGCTCTCGTCAACTGGGTTTAAAAATCTTTTAAATAAATTTTCCATAACCGCTATATAGATAAGCGCCCTTTCAGTAATACCTTGAGTACGAGATCTCATTTCATCCCACAATGCTAATTCATAGTCTATAGGCAAGAAATTTAAACGCAACTGATAAACTAACTCATCCCAAGTGTTAACTAAACTTCTTATTGACCTGTACCAAATTAAAACATCCCCTTCAAAAAGTTCGTGTGAAAAATTTAAGAGCCCTTCTCTAGGTATTCTATATGCTAGACAAAATTCCTCTACCCTCTCTAAAAAGCTGTGTAGACTTTGGTTTCTACCATTGAATTTAAGACCAATACGATTTAAAGGAGGTAGTCTGTAATTATCCTGACTACTTAACGAATTTGAAGGCACTTGTCTATTTAAGAAGGAGGTTCGATAAGGATCGTTATTTAATTGTTGATTAAATGGCCGGGGTTCGTTTAAATTTAAATTGGAGGCTATGCTATCGAAAATTCCTGAGTTTGGAAAACAGTTATAACTCGGATTAGGTAAGCTTGTGGTGATATTAGGTGGAGGACCTTGTGCAAATAAACTATTCCTATTTATATCTGGTCTTGAGCTATCTATGTTATAGGTATCTGCCTGTGGCAAGTTAGGACCCTGCAAAAATGAGCGATTTATAGTGACATTTCCTTCAGATTGATATTTGCTATGCAAGTTTGCCTGTGGCAAAATAGGACCCTGCTCTAAACTTTGTTGTCTCTGAAAAATATGACCTGCGGCCTGATTTACTTGGTTTCCTGACATAAACCCACTTTCCTCCCTAATAAGGCTATTATCCATGTCGTGTGGAGAGTCTCCCAAGGTGGCCATATGTGAAAATCTATCCAAGGAATCTAATCTGCCCTGTTCATTATAAAAGTCTGGCATTATTCGCGAACTTTGAGGTCTTGAGTTTAAATTGATATGTCGTGTGTTTAAGTTGGTATTTTGTTGGGTGTCTCTACTAGATAAGGTTGCAAGATTTGGTGTGCGGGAACAATTTGGTTGAACCCAGCTTTCAAAGTCATTATCAATTAAATTTTCGCCATTATCAACTTTATTTTGAGATATTGAGTTTAAACTAAATTGTCGTCTATACAGGTTGACGTTTTCTTGTGTGTCCCTACTAAACAAAGTTTTAGGCTGTAATGTATGAGAACAGGTTGGTTGAATAGAGCTTTC
This sequence comes from Polydrusus tereticollis, assembly GCA_963920685.1. NCBI lineage: Eukaryota > Metazoa > Arthropoda > Insecta > Coleoptera > Curculionidae > Polydrusus > Polydrusus tereticollis. The sequence continues at coordinate 80,390,510 of OY987332.1, read as the reverse complement.
AAAATCATTATTGTTACTCATATGTTGAGATACGGAATTTAATTGCGAAGCCTCCTGTGCTGGCCCACGAACAAGAACGTCAGAATGAATAATTATTTTAGGATTTTCTCCTGAATTTACTTTTTGTTCGTCGGTCGCAAAAGATACTCTACGAGAATTTACAATTTCAGGAGTTTCAGAATCGCTTTCATACGAGGTCTCTGAAGAACTTTCATCTGTGTCCTTGAAATGCAAAAGATTGACGTCATTATTTTGAGCTTTTGCCTTTAAATTGGCAATAAGAGAGGTTGTTTCCGTTATAAGTTCGGATTTGAAATTGTCTTCTTCTGGGTTACCAGAAGAGATATACTCTAATCTACGTTTAACATGTAGTAAACGTGACATAGCTCTTTTATAATCAACATGTTCTTTATTGGAATTAAAAATGGTTACCAATCCTTGTAATATCACGAGTTTTCTTTGGCATGTTTGTGTTTCCTGTTGAAAATCCATCGATATCGCCGGATGAGGCACGATAGAATCATCTTTCTCAGCTTTCTGTAGCTGTCGCAATAAGGATTTGAGGATGTTGACTTTTGATCCTGGATCAGCCTGGATTCCTCTGACGCAGAGTTCCCAAACCAACTCATCTTTCCACAGGTAGGTAGGGTTCATTTAAGACATTTTTCTCTATACCAAAATGTACCTAAAAAATTCCAAATACAATCAAAAAATGGTCAAAATAATATTTCTGGCCAAGCCAAAAATATAGAAATTTATGTGTTTAGAAAGATATCACTGCAAGGAAAAATGAAGATTTTTATCTGAAATGTTGTTAAAATTTTACTAGTTACATACGACTGAGCTACCCACAAAATGTTATTCCTGGCCCCACGTTAGAGCGTCATTTGTAATAATTAAAAAAAAATTAAAAAGATAAAAAAAAGATTCTTATTTACTTTATTCAATTTATGATTGTTCTTGTTATATGTTTATTAATTAATTACTTGGGTCACCACGGCCACTCAGTTTTTTTATTCGCTTGAGAGCTAAGGTCGTAGATTTAATTCAGATAAGATTTTTGGGCGCCATCAACCAAAGGGGGTGAAAAAGATTATAAAGAAAAGAGTAAATAGAATATTTAGTTCCCTAGCCCTGAAAGAGAAAGCAGTATGAATAAAACAATTATTTTAATCAATTCCTATTTTATTAATAAAAGAATAATATTTTCCACCAAACACCCATTTTATTCATTTAGGAAGAAATAAACATAACATAGAAAAGGAATTTGAATAAAAGGCTAAGCAACTAAATCAGAGAAAGAAGATATAAAAAATAACATAGAAAAAGTTATGACATGAGCTAGACAGCTCCACTAAAAGATATATTAGATCGTAGGAAATCAAACAGAATAAGAAGTGAGGATTCTTTCTAAACACCCAATATAAAAGGAGTCAAATACTAACTAAAAGCTTTGAACATAATTAAAGTGTAATTACTTTAAAGGTAGTGACCAAAATAAAACAGAATTTAAATTTAATGTTAAACTAAATCAAATTATAGCATTCGTTATGCCAAAATTGAAAATAAAATATTCTTTATAGTAAAGTCAATGAAAGGTCAATTGAAGCACTTACGATGCCCCAAAATTTGGTTAAGATCCCTTGAGAAATTTATGATAACTTCAAAGTTATGTAATTAAAGACATTTACCCTTTTGCCCAAAATTCAAAGTAAAGCAGCATTTAGGGTAAAGTTAATATAAAGTCATATACATATATATATAGCATTCCCTACGCCAGAATTTAAAGTGAGTTAGAATTTAGAATCAAATTCATAAATAGTAATATCACTTCCAGGTTATATTAATAAAGACATTTACCATGCCCTATTCCGAAATAGAATTGGGAAACTTAAAACTTTAGTTATGTTCCCAGCAAAAAAAAGGCTTAGGGGTGAAGATAAAGATTATCTAGCTAAGTCTAACTAATAGATATAGCCAAAACCTAGAATGACAAAAAATACACACTGATGGTAACCAAAATTTCTGGGTCAGTAAGTAATGTATTCAAGACCGGGATTATCAGTCTCTTATTAACCTGCTCACAACAGATATAGGTATATCCATTACGAGAGTAAGTCCAATGAAGAAGTTACCGATATAGGAATATCCCAACCAATTCATAGGGATATCTTAATAAAATTAAGTCAAAATAGAGAAAATTACAGCTATAGAAATAACTCAATACTCTATAGGGATATCTTAATAACATTAAGCAAAAATAAAGAAATTACAGATATAATATCTCAATAACTTTACAGGAGATAATAACTCCAATATAGCTTAGGAAAGATTTAAAATTCATTACCCAAAATTAATTAGAGGGAAAATGCATACTTCCTGAGGAAGTTCTAGAATAATACTTAAAAATTAAACATTTAACCGCTACTTCTGTTAGAAAGTAAGACTTACGTTTTTTGTTTAATGTAAATCTCAATTTAAGATAAATAAAATAACCATCTTATACTCCTTGACGAGTAAAAGTTAGTTTCATAAATCAAAACTAGCCTGTTCCAGCTAGGTAAGCATAAAACCTACTAGGGATTAATATGCAAATGAATTTACAATAAATAGACCAACCACTCAAGCATTCCTTGACGAGGGAGGTTTCGGTTTTAAATTGAAAACTAAGTTTTCGTATGATACAAGATAGGTAGTTTAGGCAATATATACATTACTGGAGTGACCCATCCACTTTAAGCGAAATCTACAAGAATTTACAACAGTCTTAAGCGAAGCTAGGGTAATTATACACTATACATAAAAATATATAGAGGGAAGAATATACAAATATAATACAGTCTACCAAATCACCACATAAAAGGTTTATAACATAGGAAATTAAGTTAAGGGTTAACAAATTGACTTTTAGTGGCTATCAGTCATCAAATAAAAAAGGTTAAGTCCGGTAAGTGTGGCATTGTGCCAGTCAAAACGTTACAAGTGAATAAAAAAGGGGTTATTTTAGCAATATTACATAAAAAGGTGGCTCTAGGCCCATTAATAGTACATTACGAGTGATTTAACTGAAGTATAGAGGTGAAATTATCCTGAATTATTGGACACATGAAATTTACTTATTCAAACTCAAAAGAAGGGTTTTTTTGGTAGTATATCTTATGAAATTTAATAAAAATTAGTCGGAAGTGGTGTTAGTACAGTAAACAAGGAGAAAAAATATGCTACTTAGCTCATGTAAGGCAGGACTCTAGCAGACAGGCACGACGGATTATGCGTCAATCTCCAGCATCAGATCAATGTGGACGGTTGACCATACAGCACGTCGGGGTGACCGGCACATGCACCGAAACAGGAACTTCATCCAAAATGACACCCCCACTCGTCTTGGCCTCTCTAAGACATACATCCTCCATTCCAGACATGGGATCCATAGCAGGGTAAAGAATTTAGAGGAAGACTCCAGGTTACGAATACTGACTTAAGCACTTTCAACACATGGCTAAATCCATGTAGAACGTAGAAAATAGAAGTAGAAGGTAATAAAGGTAGAAGATAAAAGATGTAGGAGATAAAAGAACCAGAAGATAAAAGAAAAATGAAGAATAATGAAGGATAATGAATAACGACAAATGAAGAATTATGAAGGATCATGAAGGATAATAAAGAATAATAAAGAATAATAAAGAATAATAAAGAATAATAAAGAATAATAAAGCCTAAAACAAAACGTGAACATTAGGACGCCATTTTGTGAAACCAAAAAATACTACTCACCAGATGGTCGGGCTTTCTACGGTCTAGGTGACGAAACAATCCCATTTAAGGCTCAAAAGACAGCTTCTATGTTAAATTCCGATCCGGCCATTGCCGCCACATATAAAATGTGAATATATTAACACAAAACCATAATTTTTATATCTTCGTCACCTGCTGTTCAAGTCTTCTGGACCGGTATATAGAACGAACAGACCTAGGCGCTACGCCGTAAAGTCCTTAAATAGACTTTCCTATCAAAAAAACAACTTCCCACTCGTGACTCGTACTGCTTCGAAAACCCATGTGACTTCCGGTAATGACAAGTAAAGCTGGAGGGCACTTTGAACTTGAAAACGGGAATCTACTCATTTTAACCAAAAAAGCCATGAAAATAGATGCAAGTTTGACCCGAAACTAAATGCATCCAAAATACTAGGTTAGGCAACGTCAAAAAACCGGCAGTCATCCCAAACATGTAAAAGATCGCATAATACCATCTGGGTGTGCAAGTGATATTCCGACAGCTAGTCATGCATATCGTCATATTACGGGTTGCCTATACGTAGGTTATTATATTAAGGAGACCAGTCTGGGTCTAGAACCTTTTAGACAGGGGCGTATTCAAAAATTTTTAAAAAATTTAATTATTTAAATTGGTCAAAATTTGATAAAAACTCGGGCTATCTACTAACGTTGTAACAAGCACAAAAAGATTGTTACAAGGTCTTGTTCGGGTATCTAGAACCCAGCCATTTTAAAACACAATCTGGGTCCCACGTTACATTGTACCTATAACGTTGTGGTCTTAATCTTGAGATACCACGTAAGAATCTACGTATCTGAATATTTTGGCCAATATTCCCTGGCAAAATAAGCGACAATGCGGACCTGTATGTGTTAAAACTGCCATATGCAAAACTTTTACGATCATACTGAAGCTTTAAAAACGTCAAGACTTCAGGTACCTCTGCTTTATAACAATCTATACCTCTCTCGATACAGTGTGACCACCAGCTTCTATACACTGTGTTATATTGTGCTTGCGTTGACTTTGCCAAGGATTCTAACATAATCGGCAGTGTACATTCAGGAATACCTTTTAACTGCAAAGCTGTCCTGATAAACGTCTCACTTCCAGGATAAGCTTGTTCGCCAAAGGGTGAGTCTTCCTAAAAGGAGAAGATAATAAGTCTTCAGAAGGACCTAGAACGAGAGGTTCACCTAGTGACAACCTTAACAGGAGAGGATACCATGGTTGTGATGGCCAGCAAGGAACTACTATAATACCCTCTGCCTTGTCAGAAATAATTTTCTTAAGGACTCTTGATATTAAGGAGAATGGCGGAAACGCATAAAAATAAAACTTTGTCCAAGAAATAGTAAATGAGTCAATGGCATAAGAGCCTGGGTCACGAGACAATGATACATACAAATCGCACTTAGCATTAGCCCTTGAAGCAAATAGATCAATCTTTGGTCTACCAAAATAATTAATGATCTTATCGAATTCAGTATTCACTAATTGCCATTCTGTCTCTAGTGAAATTATTCTAGACTCCTTGTCCGCTTTATTTGACTTTGAAGGTATATAAGAGGCATAAATGTAAAGGTTACGGACCTCACACCATTGCCATATTTTCTTTGCTAATTTGTGAAGTTTTAATTTTTGTACGCTGCCCATACGGTTTATGTATGCTAAAGCAGTCGAATTGTCAACTTGAATAAGTACACTACATGATCTCTTATCAGAAACGAAACATTTTAAACCGTAATAAACAGCCCTTAGCTCTAAATAGTTTATATGTTCCTCTTGTTCAGGTCTGTTCCACCAGCCATGCGCGGTATGACCATCACAATATACACCCCAACCTGTCAGTGAACTGTCTGTATACAGTTCTATATCAAATAAATCCTGCCTAATATCATTCCTGTTATGTAAGAATATTACTTTCCCACCAGAGAAAGTCATCCTGCAATTTTTTCCCATTTAGATTCATAACAGAACTATAGTTATTGTTTGCTTGTTTTAACGCTAAAAACTTCTCTCTTTCAAAAGCCTTGATATATAATCTGCTATATTTAATTCCTGGTGTGACTGAAACCAAAAGGCCAATTAACCTAGCAAATTCCCTTATGACACATCATTTCTTAATCTTAAACACTCTAATCAGATCCAAGATCTTTTGTCGTTTTTCCCATGTAGGTTCTATAGTAAACCACCGACTATCAAAAATAAAACCTAAGTATTTACATCTTTTGGAAGGTACTAGGCAGCTTTTCTCAGTATTTATTATAAAACCTAATTCTTCCAGAATTGATATGGCTTGGTTCGCATTAAAGGTACATTCCATTTCCTCTCTACCAAAAATCAACAAATCATCTAGATATGCTACACACTGAATATGCTTACTTCGCAGAAATGTTATGACCGACTTTAAAAGCTTGGTAAAGACCCATGGAAGAGGTGCCAGACCAAAAGGCGCACAGGTAAACTCATAAATTTGATTGTTATAAACAAAACGTAAATACTTTCTATAATTGGTATCTATATTAATTAAAAAATATGCATCCTTTAAATCTAACGTTACCATATGCCAATCCCTCTGAATAAGATTTAAAACCGTTCTAAAATCCTCCATCTTAAAATGGGGAACTTTCAAGTATTTATTCAACTGCTTTAGATTTAATATAAACCTATGCTGTCCATTTGATTTTTTAACCAAGAAATATGGAGACAAAATCTGACCTACCTCTTCTTCACAGGGTATTATAGCACCCTGTTTGAGTAATAAATCTATGGCCCTTTGCAACTCAGTTCCTTCCACATTATTTCGCTGTACTTGATAAAAATCAGACTGCTTAGGTTTAAATAAAAAAGGCAATTTATAACCTCTAACCCACTCAAGAATGACAGTGTTACCTTCTATGAATGGAAACTGTTGCCACCGATTTAAAAAATATTTAAGCCTGCCAGCAATACTTACTTTAACATCCCCTATTGGCGTCTTCGACGCTGCTGGTATGTCTGCTGAAACCGGCCTTGTGAGGACTGCCCGTATTGTCTGGGGTCCCTCTTTACCCGAGACGAGCCTCTCCAGTTTAAATTGCCCGGCCTTTTAACTACAGTAGGACGATCTGCTTTAATAATCTTTACCTCCTTACTATGTCTCTCCACCTCTCTAGCAGTCTTAAGCTGCTCGCTGAAAGTAGCAGAGAATAAAAACTGATCTATCTCTGTAGACCGGGCTACTGACATAGCCATTGAGTTTAACTGTGGCATCAAATAACTTCTTCTCTGAACAGAAAAGGTATGAAACAGGTCAGTCAAAACCTTTCCTGTATTGCCTAATTCTGGGACTAAAGACCTAGCAAACACACTATCATCCTTCAGAACTTTGGTAAAAATCGTACCCAGAGCTGAAATACCTGATGCAAGTTGATCCTGCATATTTATCCTTGGTCAAGGATACCTTTGATACTGCCTGAGAAATTTCAGGATTCAAAACAGGGCTCCTCAAGGCTTCAAAATCCTTTGGGCAGGGATATTTCGTTAAAATGTCTACTCTGTCTTCCTTAGATAAACCGTGTCTAAGTACATTGGTCCATCTTGGGATTAAGGCCTTATGCAACTCAATATTTACTAACTCCGAATCCCTAGGGTCTTCACCTAGACATTTTAGGATCTCTGTATTAAGATCATTTTCTAATACTACATCCTTTACCATAAATATCTCATTCTCCGCTGGCAATGCATCTTTCCTACTTCTATCAATATCTCCAAAGTTTAAAGGAGGGGTGAAACCTCCCGAACCAACGAGGGGGGTGGAACCCCTCGAGCCAGGCAGAGGGGTGGAACCTCTTGAACCATTAGAAGAGCTACTTCTAGAGTAGAGCGTGAGACTGCTCCCTTTTCCAGCACCCTTGGTGCCTCTTAACTCCGAGTCTGAACGGCGGCGAGGCCGAGCTAAATTCCTCAACGGAGAACGTGTTCGACGGTCTCTAGACGCAGACTCTGCAAAATGGCGTTCCAAACGCCGTAATCGTTCCTCTAATTGTTCAGTCTTCCTCCGTTTCGGGGAACGATTCTCTTCCCGAGAGGAAGACCGGCGAAGTCTTTTCTGTTTTCCCATCAGGTTTTTGTATCTAAAAAAGGAATTTCTATTATTATTAATTAAAATACTCTACCTGATTTGGAAACGCGTGCACGCTGTTCCAGCACAAAAAACGAGATGAAGTTGGTCGGTAAAACAGGTATCCTATTGAGGTAGGAAATTTTCTTCTTTAAAATATGTGCGCCATCTAGCACCGAGAAACGGTACTACATAGTAAATTAAAGTGATCTAGAGGACGAAGCGACGAAATATAATTAACCGATGACGTAAATCCATGAACCGTGTTTAAAAAACCGTCGAACTTGGTTCGTCGCCAAAATATGCTTTTAGTTGGACAAAGTGGTACAGCGCTCGACGTTTTAATCCTTCTAATCTGAACGCTGGTAAAAATTACCCGATGTTGAACTTGAACGACTTTAGACGCGTCGGACGTCGTCCGACGATTAATCTGAACGCACCCCCGGTGAAGTTGAAATAATCCAACTACACGGGACGTCTGCTGGCGACACGGTAGTGGGGGTTAGGGGAAATAAAATACTCATTTTCTATTGGTCACGCAAGTGTCGCTGGCGACCGAACGAAGCTCTGAGAACGAGGCTTTAGAAAACGGTATCGTGTGGTATGTCAAACTATCACGTCAGAGCTGCTTTCTTTCGACAAAAATATTGAATCATGATTATTAAATCATGTTTCGTTTTTACCGAATGGATTCGAAGGATCATGATTCTAACTGTTTAGCGAAAGAACAGATGCAACATGGTGATATGAGGAAATCCATTTTAAGGTAATTACTATAAATATTAATATCAAAAACGAGATGGATGAGTTTGTAATGGTAAGTAATTTAGATTTCATTTTAAAAGTAGTTTGTAGGTTATTCTAAACCATTTTGGTCTAGTGTTTATGTCTACAGATTACCTATTTTTTTTTAGGGGGAGTTACTAAAAGCCCCAGATTCTCCATGGGATTCCTCAGATGACGATGAGATGCCCAGAAGAGTATCAACTAGGATAAATAATTATATGGAGGTTGTGGAAGCTTATGACGAAAAGAAATTTAAGGAGCACTTTCGATTAAATATAAATACAATCCAGAAACTCGTTGGCGAGTATAATATTTAACACATGGAATATAATTATCGTTTTATATCTAATAGAATAGGTTCTGTTATCTATAATGAATTTTTTCCAACACTATTGAGTGATACTTCTGTTTCTACATTTCAGATGACTTTGGTGAAATTCTGCCTACCTTCAAAGGGGGCTGGCCTTCAATAACAGCTAAGAAAGCTATATATATGACTGTGTGGTATTTATCAAATACAGAAACATTCAGACAAGTTTCAGACAGGTTTAATGTGACCATGAGCAGCACACACCGGGTAGTTTCTTCTGTCACAAATTATTTGGTAAATGTTAGTTCACAATATATAAAATGGCCTACAGAAGAAGAAGCTGCTGAACAAGAGAAAGAGTTCCGCAAGAAAAAAGGTCTTTTAAATGTAATTGGGGCAATAGATGGTAGCCATTTAAGAATTCGAAAACCAATTCTAAATGAGGAAGACTATGTTAATAGAAAAGGATGCCACAGTATCCTAATACAAGCAACTGTAAATGCGAAAAAACAAATTATCAATGTTAAGGCTGGGGAACCAGGATCTATGCACGATGCACGAATGCTAAGGAGATCAACCATATACAAACTGGCCGAAGAAAACTGCAATAAGTATTTTTTTGGACGATATTGTCTTGTGGGAGATTCTGCATACCCTTCCTTAAGATGGCTAGTTACTCCCCATAAAGATAATGGCCACTTATCAGAAGACCAGCGGCAGTATAACTATCGACATTCTGCTACAAGAATAGTGATAGAGCATGCCTTTGGTGCTCTAAAGGGACGTTTTCGAAGATTACGATATTTTGAAAACTTAAATATTGATTTTATAACCAAATGTGCAATTGCGGCATGTGTTCTGCACAACATTTGTATATCATCAAATGATAATTTTGAGGAGATATTTTTGGATGAAATAGATTTGGAAGATATATAAGTAAACAAAAAACAAATATTGTTTTTAAACTTCTTTTTTTTTGCCTTTAAAGATATAATATTATTAAAGGTATTTTTATAAATTGTTTGGCGTTTTATTATTAAACTATTCAGATATTTTCTTTTTTTGGTGTATAGTGATTACAAAAAAAATTAACTGCAAGTTTTCACAGAAACATTTTTATTTTTTAACTATAAATCAACACTATAAACTTAAAATACGCTAGGAACAAAAATTGACAACTTCAATTTAACTCTTAACAGCAATACTAATTAAGGAACAAAAAATGATATCTTGGGAAATAAACACTTTTCTCTACGACTATACTAGAATACCTATATACATTCTTCAATCAATATAACATATGGAATTACTCAATTCTTCAACCTGTGACGTAATATTAATTCCGTCATTTTATATGTAAAATCTCAAACGGAATATTTATTCCATCACAGGTCACATGATATGGAACAATTTTTGTTAATTTATTGGTGTTTTTATTAAATTTTTGTGGTAATCATAGAGAAAGTATAGTCTGCAACTCGTTAAGAATCTCTTTCCACACTCGTGAACCGTCCCCCTCGCCTGACGGCTCGGGTGACAAACATTTCACTCGTGTGGAATATGCCAGATTCCTAACTTGTTGCAGAATATACTATTCTACAAGTAAAAATAAATTTAAATCTTATAATATTACAGCCATATAAGTATAGGAACAAAAAAACAAATAAGTACCCGCTTATAACTTCTGATATCCCAATAAAAACTTAACTTTCTAATCTGACTCAGTCATTGTCCTCTAAGGTTCCTCTCTCCTGGGCTTTTTGGCAAGATATTCTCGTAGTAGTTGCACCTTTTCTTTTTCTATCGCCAATTTTTCTCTTTCTATTTCCAGTCTTTCCTTGTGTCGCTTGTTTTTTATTTCTTCCCGATAATTTCTTTTTTTTTCTTATTAATGGAGTTTTTGGAGTAACCTGCTGCGTTTCCTCTATATTTTCAGTATTATTGTTATCTGGATTTTCAGGTAATGGTGAACTGACAGGTGGCCTCGGGGGTGGCTCATTTACTGGTGGCTCATTTACTGGTGGCTCATTTATTGGTGGAGTTGTGCTCTTCGCAGGTCGGTCAACCTCAAAGCCAACATCTATGGATGAGTTATCTTCTATGTTCGTTGGTTTATTGCCCAAAACGTCATTTAACTTTTCAAAAAATTTGTAACTCTGGAGTCCTCGACCTGTCTTTTTTGGTCCTTTATTGTCCTTAATTGACCTATATAGGGGAGACTGGTACACAATGAAACATATTTTCGAAAATGTTTTTTTTTTAAACCTATTAAAGGGAAACAAGTTACAAGAACATTTTGCCTGAACTGATTATTAACCCACAGATAGTATAATTTAGTTTTCAAAAATTTAAACACTGGAATGAGGTTATCCATAAAATAATGGTCGCTGCATTTGTTTCATTGTGTACCATGGGTGGTACACGTTGACACTTCAGGTAGTACACAATAAAACATTTATATTTTCTTCCAAATGTATAACAGAAATAAAAATAATCATAGAACTATGACAAAAGGTTTTAACAAAATTCGTATTAAGAAAAATGATGACACACTTTTAGAGACATTTATGTTATTCTTAACGAACAATAATGTTTTGAAATTCTACCCCAAACTTATAATAGGATGAAAGTCTCTTATTTTTTGTGCACATAGGTGATGGTAGCAACATAACAAAATCTGATTTATGGGCCGTGTGAATGTCGGGGATGTTTAGAAAATGGAATGCATTTAAAATTTTGCTGCTTCTCCTTAAGTAAGAAACTCTGAATTCATCTAAATCTACTTCTAAAATTTTGGCAACATAATGAATGTTGTTTTCAAATTTTACAAGTACAAAGGAACCCTCAGTAATTTCTGTGGTGTTCAGGTCATTTGTTTCATGCAATTGTTCTTGCTTTTCCTGTAGCATGAAATAATGGAGTTGATCAAGTGTTAAATCATCATCTGAAGAATCCATAAATTCAATTTCCTCATCTTCGGTTTCTGAATCTGTTTCTTCCTTTTTTTCTTTTATTTTCTTGGATTTTTTTGTTTTTTTATTTCTATTAAGTTCATCTGTGGCTATATTTCGTTTTACACTTATAATTGTTCTGTTTTGTATACAAGCTCCTTCCTTTCCGGCGTACTTGTAAGGATGATACTTTTTTTTGGTTTTCGCTTCCTTGTATTCTTTCTTGGTTCTGCTTTTGAAAAACCTTTAAATTGGGCTGGGGACAAAAACTCGCGAGACGTCGATGGTAACTCGTTTTCCCCCTGAATGGTTTGATCTGGATCTGTATTTAAATTATTAGTTTCGGAAACCCCTGCCAAATTATTATCATCTACCATGTCTACCTCAGTCATAATTTTTTCGGTAATTAGAGCTTGCCTTATGTGTGCAGTTTCGACATCTGATTCGGGTCTATCAGACACAGATGATAATAAGAAGTCGGCTTCAGTAAATATGTTCTTATTAAAAGGATAGATGCCAGTGGATTTAAAACTGGACATAATATTATCTGGGTTCATAGATTTGGCATGAGCTATTCCAACACATTCCGCAATTTGATACAACGTCATAGGTACCCCTGGATGATTAAGAAGCCATGTATCAATGGCACTATTATAAAAATTTTTGAATGAAAAAAAAACAGACTTATCCAGGGGTTGTAATTTGTTACTAGTATGTGGTGGAATCGTTAAAATTATAACTCCATTATCTTTTGCGATTTCTGCTAATTCTAAAGACATGTGTGACTCATGATTGTCATATATTAGCAGTGATGGATTTTCCTTTGTTGACCCAGAATATTTAATAAAATGGTTTATTACGTGTAAAAACAAATCAGCCGTCATCCAACCACTTGGATTTGCTAAGCCCAAAGTACCTGGGGGTGCTCCATTCAACATATGAGGAACAAATTTTTTCCTAGGAAAAACCATTACTGGTGGCAAAAAGGTCCCATTAGCTCGAATTATAGCACATGTTGTTGCCAGCAAGCCTCTTTCTGCACTGGTGCAATGATTAAGTTGTTTCACTCCTCGTTGTGCTAATACCTTGTGTGGTTGTTGTACAGTTGTGGTCGCTGTCTCATCCAAATTATAAATTCTAATATCGCTAACGACTGATGGATGCTTTCTAAATATTTCTTCCAAATTAGAGAAAAACCTTTCAACGTTTGGTTTATTAAATGAAGTTAAGCGAGATAGGGAGCATGCTTCAGGTTTCCTAATGCTTAAACTAGCACTTCTCTTTATGAAAGCTCGTAGCCAGTCTTTACTGGCGGACTTGTTAGTTCTCCAAGCTTCTGGCATTTTTACATTATTTTTTTGTGCCATTTCATACGCTAATTGTCTAACTTTTAGAGTATGTAAGCCATACGCCATCCTGCTACATGTTTTAATATACTCGCTCAACAATTCTTCTTGTTCGCTTGTAAAAACTAATCGTACCGCATAGTTAGGTTCCATTCTTGCAGTGGGATCATCTTTTGCTTTTAAAACATACCTCCTTAGAGTTGCAAAATTAACATTATGCATTTCTGCAGCAACGCGATATGCTGTTCCATTATTTTTTACCTCCGCAACAGCTGCAGCCATTTGTTGCACGGTAAATTTTGCTCTGGTCCGCTCTTTTTTACGCCGTACCATTGTGAAATCTGTAAAATAACAAAAATGGTACACAATGACACATGTATCAATGTGTACTACCAGTGAATGTTTCATTGTGTACTATCAGACATACAGGCAAAACAAGTCAGAAAAGGATTAGTTGCCGTTAATTTATCCAAACAGAATTTGGAGGTTAGAAGGACAATATAATTACAAAATAGAAAAAAAATGGTTGAAAGGCTGACGTTAAAATGTGTAAATACTATACCTTAAGTTTCCACAATTAAAAATATAATATTAGAGCACAAAATTCTTGAAAATCCGTTTAGTTCGGTCTATGAGCAGATCTAACTAACGACTAACCATTGACAAGTGTATCACACTGCAACGCGTTGGAGATTTAACTTCCGGCGTTCGGGCGGCAAATTTGAATCAGTTAGGGACGATGTTTCATTTTGTACTATGTTTCATTGTGTACCACTCTCCCCTACCCTTAGCAGATTAATCCACTTTCTTTCAACTTTTACACCAAACCTCTGTAACAAAAATTAGAGTAAAGTAATGAAAATTAGGACAGTAGGTACAAAAGTGAATTAGGTGATAAGAAGGATGGTTATTGTCTTAAAGAAATTTAGGTACCATAAAACCTAATTTTAGATGAATGTGAAAGCAGGCCACAAAGACCCGTGTATACAATTATGAGCCAGGTTATATCTATTACTTACAAAGTAATTCTTGGCCGCCATTTTTTCAGCAATTATATCCCACACAATTTTTTTCTTTTTGGCATGACAGAAGTCATCTTTATGTTCTTCGTATAGTGATATGAGCAATAGAGTTTCACTATCGGACCAGTATACATCTGTATTGACATTGGTTGATTCTTTTTTTGATTGTCTTATTAGATTTGGACAATCCGATCTTGAAGTTGATGGCATATTTTGGGTATTGTAAGTATTGTATTCATCTAAAACTTCATGTCCTTCAGGATCTGCCAAGCATTTGTCTTCCCCATAGACTTGATGTTCATACTGGTGGTAGTGGTTGTCTATAAGATGTTGTGCATAAACGTCGTCTAAAATTAAGAAAAGTGCGTGCATACAATACAATAAATAAAAGCATATTACTACTTTTACAGGATACTAAAAATTTTTGAACTTCTATTCTATACACCTACCTCTCAATGCTCGTTCGTAGTCTTCTTCATTTAGTTGAAAAGTAATTTCATTATTACTTTCAGGATCATAGACTTTTAGTAGTTTTTGATTACACGACGACATTTCACATTTATAGGTAGGTAAATTTAAAAAAGAAACAAAACACCTTCTTACCGCGATTTTTAAACTTTGTTTTGATATTTCGTGTTTGAGGTTATAAATTACGCTTCCATCATGATTGTATACAATAAATCAAGGTTTTTGAATGATTCAGAGGGGCAAGGGGATTACGGATCGTGTTCCGTTTCGCTAGCTAAGTGGGGATGAATCATTGCAACGTTTTAACGCGAAAGAACATGATCAGTGATCTAAACGCGCTTGGATCCTAAAATTTGTGTCGAAAGAAAGCGGCTCAGGAGTTAACAGTCTCTGAAAATGGACGGTTAAATTAGACATTTTATTTGTAGGTTATGTAATGTGTTTTATTTTGAACATAATTTTTATGGAATGAAAATGGATAAAAAATTGATAAGTGCTATAGTAGCTGGGAAACAAATAATTTTCCAGGAACTGACTTTTACTACACTTCAAAATGCTTTCATGGACTGTATTTCAAATTTGGCACAAAGTGAAATAACATTGACTTCTCTAGTTTTAAACAAGGAGCGAAAGGTTAGAATCTCTAATTACTTCGAGAGTTGGGTCCAGCAGTATGATGAATTGGACTTTTTTATGCATCTTTGTATGGATTTGAACACATACCATTTTCTAGTAGAAACAGTTGCAAAATATCAACAGGCTTCAGATATGTCCATTCATTTTGGAGGATCAGAGCCCGTGCAGCTTGAGAAAGCAATTTTAATATTAATTTGGTATCCTGCCAAAGGAGATACCCATGCATCTTTGTCTGATCGCTTCAATATTGGAATATCTACAACCCATGCAGTAATAGAAAAGTATTTAGATATTTTAGTGAACCTACGACATGAATTTATCAGATGGCCATCAAGGGAAGAAGCTGTTGACATTGTACAAAATTTTAAAGATTGTAGCGGTTACCCAGGTACTATCGTACTATCTTCATATCAATAAATTTTGTTAAAATATAAAAAGCAGTGATGACTCATAAACTTTTTTAGGGGTACTTGGAGCCATAGATGGCACCCATTTTGCCTGTGTTGTTCCGAAGGAACAACACGATAGTTACCAGAATAGAAAATTATTTCACTCTGTGGTGATGCAGGCAGTGGTAGATGCAGATAAAATTTTAAGAGATATTTTTGTGGGTTTTCCTGGTGAAAGTAATGATGGACAAGTAAGTTAATCATTATATAATATTACCATATTTGATATGGATAGAAGTTCATAGTAGCAATGCTTAACATTTTCTGTGAAATTTTTTTCCAAGTTTCTCTCTTACAAATGTCTATTGAATAAAAAAAAAAATTCTTGAAACATTTTAAGCTTGAGATAATTTAATTATAAGCAAGAAATTCATACACATTATACATTTCATTCTTTGTACAAAATGTTATGAACCTCATATGTTATCTCCGTCAGCCAATAAGTTAGTAATAATCTCAGTCACACACTTTCACCTTTTAAGCAATAAAAGTGTATTTTTACTGCCTACGTAGGAATAATAATAATAATAATAATAATAATAATCTTTATTTCAAATTGAATAATAATACATACATTACAACCAGGAAATGCCTGTACCATACTCGAAGGAAATCGCGTCAAGTAAACAAAAACAAACCAAAGCAGTCTCCATAATATTGGTTAGTACTCTATTTATAAATTAAATTCATTAAGTGAGTAAGGTTCTAACTCAATTAACATCTTCTTAATATTACTTTTAAAATCTCTTTGACATTGAATGCTTATTTGGCAAACCATTGAAAAACCTTAAACACATATAATAGGGATTTCTCTCAGTTAGTGTTAAACGATGGATTGGGTAACAAACATTCAGTGTCCTTGTATTATAACCATGATATACCTGTAGTTCAAAGCTTGCTCGGTTTTTAAAGAAGAACATAAGTGCTTCAAATATGTATATCGCATATACAGTTAATATTCCATTGGCTCTAAATACACCCCTGCAACTTTCCCTAAAGTGTAATTTTTTCATAGTGCGTAAGATACGTTTTTGAACTACAAATATTTTCTGAATATGGCTATTTCTACCCCAGAATATAATACCATATCTTAAAATGCACTGGAAATTTGCAAAATATAAAATTTTCAATGACTTTTCATCTAAATAATTGCCAATGACTCGCATTCCATAGCTCACAGAATTTAATTTATTTAACACTTTTTTTATGTGATCTTGCCAGTCAAGAAACTCGTCAATATGCAGACCCAAAAATTTAGTGCTTTCTACAATTTCCATGTTTTCATTAAGTACTTTAATATGAGTTGGCTTATGAACTTTATTTAGTTTTGTTCTGAACAGTACAAGATTTGTCTTTTCTTTATTTAATATAAGTCTGTTGCTTTCAAACCAATTACTTGCTCTTAAAAACATATTGTTGCTCCTCTCAATCAATTCTTCAAAAGTTTTACTACCTATCAACAAATTACTATCATCAGCATAACACGTGATGTTCTCATCATCTGAATCCACTATGGAATACAAATCATTTACAAAAATGACAAACAAAATGGGGCCAACAATACTGCCTTGGGCTATACCCAGTTTATTTTCCTTAACCTCCGAGAAAACGTTCCTGCCATTCCTTGTGATCTTTGTTTTTTGTTTCCTATCTGATAAGTAAGATTCGAACAACTTTAGTACCCGTCCCCTAACTCCATACAAATTAAGTTTTTCAATGAGCAACTCTTTATCTATACAGTCATAAGCTTTTGACAGATCTAAGCAAATACCAAGAGCCATTTTATTACTTTCTAAATGTTTCAATATTGCTTTTGTAAATTGAAAAATAGCTGTTTCTGTGGATTTGCCAGACATGTATCCATGCTGATGACTGTTAAACAGGTGACACTTATTAAAAAAATTGAGAAGTCTTCTACATAAGGCCATTTCAAAAAGTTTTGAGAAGCCTGGTAGAAGACTAATTGGTCTATAATTACTCATTATTCCAGGATCTCCTTTTTTATGCAGAGGTTTTATTAAGGCTACTTTCAGTTGTTTAGGAAAAATGCTTTGTCTAAAAGAGTTATTAATTAAAAAACACAAAACGTTCTTAATATGCGGTACAGCTATTTTAATGATAGAAGTTGGTAATTCGTCAATACCACTACTATGTTTGTTTTTTAATTGTTTAGCAATGTCACAGATTTCTTGAGGAGTTACTGGAGTTAGGAACATCGATTGACAATTTGCAGGTATATTAGTAACAAATGGTCTTTTTGTTATGTTGCTCAGTAATTCAGGAACAATATTCAAAAGAGAATCATTATACTGACTCGCAATTTCAGTTTGATCACCAACAATTTCACAGTCATGTTTCGAGTTATTCTTACCTAATATTTCGTTACAAATAGACCACATGCACTTCGTTTTATTGTCTGATTTGCGCAGCTTTATATCATATGCTTGAGACCTAACACCTTTTAACAGTGAGTCATATTCTTTCTTAACAGTTCTATATTCTATCTTATATCGATCATCATGTTTATACAATAACAATAAAATGTCTAATCTATTTTTACACGCTATAACTTGCTCACTGTCTTTATGCTTATACTTTTTGATTTGTCTTATAGGTTTCATAGGGAAACAATGATTAAAAAGCTGACATACAGTATTTATAAAAATATTCCACTGGTTATCGACATTATTATTATTCGTTTCATTTACATAAACCTCATTCCAATCTTGTTCTTTTAAGGACTTCAGAAAGTTGCTTTTGTTCTCTTCAGAGAAAATTCTTTTAAACTGTAGTTGGTTGGAAGGAGGTTCCTGCAATGGCACAACAATTTTCTGGGCAGTATGGTCAGATATAAATGCTTCTATAACTAAGGTGTTTACGTATTTACAATTAACGAATATATTATCAATACAACTAGCATTGCCTGATGTTATTCTCGTATTTTCAAAAACTGTTGGTCTCATATTAAAAGATTTCATTAAAGGAAACAAATCTGTTTTACTTACGTTAGCTTTTAACATTTCAATATTAAAATCACCAGCAATAACTATTTTTTTATTTTCTGGAAAGATTGCCAGAAGAATTTTTTCCAAACTGTCGAGGAAGGTGTCAACATTTCCTCCAGGAGGTCTATACATAGATAACACTAAAAGAGATTCCTTATTAAACTTACATTCCACCGCTGCACACTCACATTGATTTTTTATTGATAGATGAGTCAATTTACTTCTTGGTTTGAAAGCTACTGATTTATGTACATATATCGCAGTTCCTCCATGTTCCCCACGTTCCCGACAGAAGGCGCTTGCCAGGATGAAGTCTTCTATAGCTAACATTTTTAATTCGTCACTATTTTTCCAGTGTTCTGTTACACATAGTATTCTACACGAATCATTATTCTTTAGCATGTTGCTCACAGTATCTATGGAGTTTCCTAGTGATTGTACATTTTGATGCATTATGCTATATCCTTCCCATTTGATTTTATTTTGTTGACCATTTGAATATAGTTGTTTATTGACCTGATAGTTTGGAGGTGTCTCATTTATTACGTCTTTGATAAAAAAGAACTGGAATAATTGATATGGTTTCTATATAATGACATTCTCCTTTGGTATATTGGGCACTTAGTATCTCTTGCGGAGTGTATGCTCTCCTCTGGCTTATTTTTCATTTTAGTGCAGTTTGGGCATTTCCATTGTGTAGCTCGACAGTCTATACCAGCATGTTCGCATCCACATTTGTGACAACACAATTTATCTTTGCAGTATCTTGCAACATGTCCAAAGCCCGAGCATTTAAAGCATATCGCTAAGTTGATGTGTTCCTGTACAGGGTTATCCAACCAAGACTAGACAAGGCGATTTTTTGACTTTTCCTGTACTTTTATAAAAAAACTGAAATAGCCATCTTAAGTCATTTTCTCCCGCGAATTCGAATATCTTCAGCAAAAAACAATTGAACATCAAACAAAAGTACTAGGGGTCACTTTGATATTTTTTTAAATGGGATGCCGTATTTTTAATGAGCTTATCCGATTTCTCATATAAATTTTGATCTAAAATGTTGGATTTTTAATTTTTTTTTTTTTTTAATTTTTACGGTAGACGAACATTTTCCGAATTTAAAACTGAAGAAAAAAGGCGTTTTTGAATTAAAAATCCAACATTTTAGATCAAAATTTATATGAGAAATCGGATAAGCTCATTAAAAATACGGCATCCCATTTAAAAAAATATCAAAGTGACCCCTAGTACTTTTGTTTGATGTTCAATTGTTTTTTGCTGAAGATATTCGAATTCGCGGGAGAAAATGACTTAAGATGGCTATTTCAGTTTTTTTATAAAAGTACAGGAAAAGTCAAAAAATCGCCTTGTCTAGTCTTGGTTGGATAACCCTGTACATACACCTTTACTAGGTCAAAAATTACTGTTTCCTTTTTTAAAAACCATTTGGCAATGTTTCCAGGAGCTTGGAGAATCCAATTTTCCTTGAGTGGATTTCTGCATTGTTTCTTTGCAACCACTATTATTTTATTTCTCACTTGCTCCTGTAGTTCTGTTTCTATTTCTTGATTTAGTCTAATAAGTTCGCCAATAAATTCTTCATCACTAAAGCCCTTTTCTATACCTGCGATTACAAACATCGGATCTAATTCATCAAAATCTTTCATTTTAATATCTTGTTTATTTTGAAGTGTCTGTTTCAATTTTTGTTTTTGCATTTCACTACAACTTTCAACCACAATTGAGCCGTCCTTTAAATGCTTTATACTTTTAAAACCATCCCCAATATCATCTGTTTTTAATTCCTTTTTCAACTGACGTGTGGTTTCTTTTGGGTCACTGACATTTTTTATTCGAATAATTGTCTCCAGCTTCTTGTTAATTTTTGGTGTAGTCCAAGGTTTTACTTCATGCATATTTAACACTTTTGGTAAATTATTTTGGGTTATTGTAGCATAAGTATTTTTTCGGTTGATGAGTTCACTGTGTATGTCTGTTTCAGTTGTATCTATATGTCTTTCATTAGTGTCTTTTTTCTCATGGTCTCCAGCTAGTTGATTTCTGTTTAATATTTCACCTTTTTTTAGCATCATATTTTCGGTTTCTAATTGTCCTAGTTTATATACAAGGCCGGTTACGGTTGTGTGAAGATGAAAACAGGCTTTTCTCATTGCTGAAAGATCTTTCTCCTCAAAGTTTGTTTTTTCAGAAAATGTATATATGTTTGTTAAAGCTTCCAAAGCTTTTTCGATAAAATTGCCATTTGTTTTAATTTGATGACATTGCTCTTGATTTTCAGTGATTTGGATTTTAATCTTTTCGTTGTCATTGTCCCTGATTGTTTCCACGAACTGCTTACGAATTTTTTGCCGGTCATCAGTGTTGGGACTCCAGGTCTCAGATCTAGGCCTTTTTTGTGCATTACCGTCATCCGCATCTGCTTTTGGCGGCGTTCTGGTGATTGATTTCCTTGTTTTAAAAACTTCTATATATTCATTTTGTTTAATGTTCAAATCGTTTTTATTGACTGTTCCTGGTATATAAATTTTCAGTTTATTGATTTGACCATAAAGGTCGCTGCCCTGTTTGTTTACTTTTGTGTTTGTTGCAAGGACTTCCTTATCAGTATTTTCGTCTTTTTTTGCGGGTTCCATGCCGATAATTTTCTTTATTTCTGCCATTGTTAATTCCTTTGATCCCACTGAGAGGCTTCTATTTTTCTGTTGTGTAATGTTTCTTGGCCAGGTTTTTGCATCACTATTATACCCACCACTCTCATCAGTCATTCTGTTTTCGTACGGGTTTTCTGGGTTACTTTAAGCGGATTTAAGCGACTTAAACACGGACGAGTAAAAATACACGCGTTACACTTTACACTTTACACTTAAAAAAAAACTGCTACTCTAAAGATATATTTTGCAACAAAATATTCAGCAGCAGTAAGAAAAACGTACGTGGTACTAAAATAGATTTACTTCCTTGCCTAGGTTCTCGCTGCATCTATACTATTAAATTCTAACCATAGGATTCAGTGTTCTACTTTACTGCCAAGTTAAATAAACAGGTAGTATATAACTTTTAGTTGATACTTATTTGGAAAGTTGCAATGCAAAGTTTGATAACAGGATAGAGATTGAAATTCCAAGATCAGGATAATATTTTAGGTTTTACGTGAATCACCCTTAAACCAAAGAATCGAGTCTGAAGGCCCCCAAGTATTGTTTTATGAAAATCTACATCTGGTGGGTGATAAAGCCTATGTTTGCACTGAATGGTTAATAACACCTTACAGGTAAAATATGTATTCATGGATTATTACTAAAATATAAACCAACATTTTTCATTGATAGTTTAACATGTGAAAATATATTTCGGATGAAACCTCAGTGTGTCTCCCTTTTTCTTCTGTAGTTTTATTGTCCTGCTATAGATTTAATATTAGAAAATCTAAGATTACTGGAACAAGACCACCGTGGCAACTACATGGATTCGGATGAATATAAACTTCTCCCTTCAGTGCAAAACAAGGTGTTTAATATTATGCACTTCAATATACGAAGTGCGCATAAAAACTTTGATGAATTTCTAGCACTTATTCACACTTATGATTTTTATTCTTGTGATGTTTATGTTCTGAGTGAATGTTTTCAAAATATTTCAATCAATAATCTTAATATCCCGGGTTACACAACAATACATAACGAAGGTGACTTCAATAAAAATGATGGAGTTTTAATTTTAATAAAGTCTCATCTCAACTATAAAATTTCTAATAAAAAACTAAATATATGTGGTGTCTCTTTATGTGCTATAGATTTGTCAATCAACAATGTTTATTTTAGAATAATTGCTTTGTATCGACCTAATCCAAGTAACTTGATCTCGTTCATAGATGAACTCGACTTATATTTACATGAAACAAATCAGAATAACAAAACTGAATTATTAATTGGTGACATTAACATCAATTTAAATAATGAAAATGACATAAATGTAACCAAATATCTTTCTGCGCTAGCCAAGTATGGTTTTATACCCTATATTTTAAACCCGACCCGCATTACACCTGAAAGTAAATCATGCTTAGATCATATTTTTGTAAAAAGATCTTCTAACAGTAGAGAAAGTTTAACCTTCAATTCTTTCATTCTTAATTGTCATATTACTGACCACTGTCCAATCTTATTGAATATTAATGCTAAAACTAAGAAAATTATAAACACACCTGAAACCGTTAATGCCAAAATTAATTACAAAAAACTAGATAATTATTTAAAAACTAACAATTGGAATAACCTTATGCAGACCAATGATCCACAAACAGCTACAGATCTCTTTACAAGCACGTTTAGTAACCTTGTTAATAAATCCAAGACCGACAAGACAAATTTAGGGAAACAGGTAAAGATAAAACCGTGGATAACAGAAAGCCTAATCACATCTATAAAACATAGAGACAAAATTAAAAAACGTTTAAATAATCATTTTACCCCTGAACTGGAACAAAAATACAAAACCTACAGAAACAGACTGAATAAACTAATAAACAAAGCTAAAAACGATTATTACTTAAGAGAAATTAAAAACAGTAAGAACAATTTAAAAATAATATATCAGTTAATTACTGAAGCCACAAACGAAGCATCCGTTAATAAAAATAATTTACAAATAGTCGATGATCAAGGTCTTCCATTCAACGACAACAAAGACATGTCAAACTTTTGCAATTCTTACTACATAAATGTCGGTTTAAATATGATTAAAGACATAGACACCCCGAATCCACTTACAGAACATACATCTGTAAATCCTAACACCATGTATCTTAACCCCGTAACTAAAAATGAATTAATAGAACATATATCGACACTAAAAAATAATGGGGCTCCTGGCCCTGATGGAATAACAGCCACTATTATTAAACGTAACCACAAATGCATTCTACAACCCCTAAAGCATATAATAAATTTAATTTTTGAAAAAGGTCTAGTTCCTAAACAGTTTAAATTATCCACAATTACTCCTACCCACAAAGCTGGAGATAAGTTAAGGATCAGCAATTATAGGCCTATAGTGTAATAAATAATTTTGGTAAAGTTTTCGAAAAATGTTTAAAAAGCCGTTTAGTTAATTTTTTTAATCAGAATAATATTTTGCATGAACAACAATTTGGTTTTCGAACCGGTAGAGCCACATCTGATGCAATATGTAGTGTTATTAGTAATATAACAGAGGGTATAAATACATACAAAAAATCTATCGCAGTATTCTTAGATCTAGCAAAGGCATTTGATATCGTCAACCATCAGAAGCTCCTTAGTGTTTTGGAGAGATACGGAGTTCGTGGTGCAGTGTTAGACGTCTTCAAAAGCTATTTATCAGATAGGGAGCAACGCGTAAAAATAAATAACACAATCAGTGAACCAAACATAGTCAAAATAGGAGTGCCCCAAGGCACAGTCCTTGGTCCAGTACTCGTTTTAGCATATATAAATTCCCTTTTGTCTTTAGCCACACGAGCGAAAGTAATATCATACGCAGACGACACAGTTGCTATCTTTTCTCAAAATACATGGATTGAAACAAAGACATCTGTCGAACTCGACATGAAAAAAATTCAAACATGGCTTGGAATGTATCAGCTTTCATTGAATATTGGCAAAACTCACTATATGGCATTTTCTTTAAATAAAATAAATAAACCTGACTTCACATTTATTAAAGTTGCAGGGATGAGGGAACATATTAGGGAAACAAACGAGATCAAGTACTTGGGAATAATCGTCGACAGGAATTTAAAATGGACCAACCATGTGAACTATTTAACAAAAAGAATAAGAAAATTGATTTACAAATTCTACCAATTGCGTGAAATTCTTTGCAGGAAATTATTAATCATGGTTTACAAGTCTCTGGTAGAATCACTCCTTTCCTATGGTATCCTCATATGGGGTGGAATGTACAAGAATGTCTTACAAAAATTAAATACAACTCAAAATTATATTCTAAAGATCATATTTAAGAGATAAAGATTGTACCATACTAACCTTCTTTACACAGAAGATATAAGCAATGTTCGAACTTTATATTTCCATAGCATTTGCATTTATGCATTTAAAAATAAATCATTTCAGAATTACACATATTCTACATACAATATCCGCAGTAATAATTATGAGCTTCTGCCTACCCCTAGATTTAAGAGAGATATATGTCAACGATTTTTAAAATATAACCTACCTAAGACTTGTAACCTACTGCCGATTCATATAAAACACATAAAAAACCCAAAAACTTTTGCACGTAGCTCTAAGAAATTTATCTTTGACAATTATGTTATATTTGAACGAATTTTGGATGATTGATTCTTGAAAAAGTGTTAAGATATTGCTGATTTTCTGTTTTTTTTTCTTCTTTTTTTTGTTATTCTTTTTCCATTATTTTCACTCTTACCTTTCTATATCTATTGTTTCATTTTACTGTGTTGCACTAATTGTTTTATTGGGAGCACAATACAAGTGATTTATTCACTTACGTGCTTTTTTTCTTTTTCCTAAATATAAATAAATAAATAAATAAATAAATAAATTCTTTATTTCAAATCGTGATACAAAGAGCACAAAAGAAATGACGTCAGATAAACTAGTAATTCTATAAATCATGACAAAATTCTTTTAGATTATATGGTTCTAGGTCTATTAACAATTTTCTTAATTCTAATTTAAATTTTTTGGGTGACGTTATACATTTTAGACTTACTGGAAGAGAATTAAAAAGTTTTATACACATGTAATGGGGAGACCTTTCAGTTAGTGTAAGTCTATGTTTTATGTAATTAATATCCAGAGTTCTAGTTCTGTATTCATGTTTTGGTTTTAGGTCAAAAAGGTTTTTATTTCGAAAGAAAAACATTAAACATTCATATATAGATTTTCATTTATATAGATACCTAAAAATTTGGCATTTTCCATAATATTCAACTCTTTGTTATGTAACTCAATGTGTAATGGCTTTATTATATTTGACTGTTTAGTTTTAAATAAGAGTATATTTGTTTTGTCTTTATTCAGAACTAATTTATTTGAAGTAAACCATTCTGTTACTAGATTAAAGAATTCTTTGGCTTTGGCAGTTAGTTCTTGCAAATCTTTACTTCCAATAATTAAGTTTGTATCGTCTGCATATTTTACGATGTGTTGGTCAGACGATTTTAATAAAAGGTGTAAGTCATTAATAAATATAATAAAAATCATCGGTCCTATAATACTTCCCTGTGCAATTCCTACATTATTTGACAGCATTCTTGATTTAGCATTTTTTCCCTTTTTTGTTACGCTTACTATTTGCTTCCTGCCATTTAAATATGATGTTAGCCAAAGTTTTGCTTTCCCTCGTATGCCATATTTTTCAAATTTCTGTACAAGTAATTCTCTATCTAGACAATCATATGCCTTAGATAGATCAAGGAACATTCCAAGTGCTAATTCGCCATTTTCAAGGTGTTTGAGAATTTGCTGAATGAAATCAAAGATAGCAGTTTGCGTTTACTTTCCTTTTAGAAACCCATGTTGACACTTATTAAATAAATTATATTGATTTAAGAAATTTACTAATCTGGTGCTCATTGCCATCTCAAATATTTTAGAGAAACCTTGTAGTAAACTTATCGGTCTATAGTTGTCAAGCATTTCAGGATCACCCTTTTTGTACACAGGTTTAATTAGCGCGATTTTTAAGTTTTCGGGAAATATTCCAAAATGAAAAGAATTATTTATGATGTAGCATAGTATATTTCTTAATTCACTAGCTGCTATTTTTATTATACTTGTTGGAATTTCATTCATGCCACTACTGTTTTTGTTTTTTACTTTCCGCGCTATCTCACCAATTTCTTCCGGTGTTACCGGCTTTAGAAATATTGAATGTACATTGTTGCTTATATTACAGTTAAATGGAATATTAATTAATTTACTTAATAGATCAAGAACAACTGAGAGCAAGAAATCATTGTATTTATTTGCAATATGCTCGGGGTCACCATCTACATTAATTTCCGATCTGGCGTTTTTTCCGTTTATTTCTTTGCAAATAAACCACATGCATTTTGACTTATTATCTGAGTTCCTAATTCTATTTTCATATTGCGTTGCGCGAGCATCAATCAGCAAACTATCATATCTCTTTTTTTCATTTTTATATTGTTCCTTATATGTCGGGTTATGTCTTGACATTGTTAATAAAATATCTAGTCTACGCTTACATTCTAGAATATGTACATCTTTATACAATGAAGTTTTTGTTTTTTACCGACGAGTTTTTGTGGAAAATTTTGGTTAAATAACATCTTAAAAATATTCATAAATGTGTTCCACTGATCATTTACATTGGATTTTTCAATATTATAAACCTCTATCCAGTCTTGTTCATGCAAGCTAGACAGAAAATCGCTTTTATTCTCGTTTGAAAATATACGGGTGTTATGTAAAAAGGTTTCCTTAGTTTGTTCAATTATAAAAGCGATTTTCTGTCCAGTATGATCCGAAATATAGGCATCAAATACAGTTGTCTGTATATACTCAGAGTTTGTAAAAATATTATCTATGCAACTTGCTGAGTTATTAGTTATTCTAGTATTTTCCGTTATGGTTTGACTCATGTTAAAAGAACTCATAAGAGATAGTAAATGTGCTTTTCTTTCATTATCTATTAACATTTCAATGTTGAAATCCCCTAATATAAATATTGCTTTATTTTCCTTAAATATATACACTAATAACTTTTCAAGTTGTTCCATAAAAACCTTTATGTCTCCCACAGGAGGTCTATATACAGTTACAATGATTATTTCTACTTTACCAAATGTACACTCCACTGCAGCACACTCAAATATTCCACTTTTTGGTAGTTTGTTCAATTGTTTTCGTAGTTTATACTTAACATTATTTTTACAGTAGACTGCTGAACCGCCATGCTTTCCTTCTTCTCTGCAAAACATTGAAGTTAGGTTGAAGTTATTTATTGACATGCATTTTAACTGGTCTTCAGATCTCCAGTGTTCAGTGATACATAAGACGTCACAACTTGTATGCGATTCTAACATATAGTTTATCCGATCTACTGCGTTACCCAATGACTGAACATTTTGGTGGATGATGCTTCGGGTGAAGGAGTTATTGTGTTCTTTTGTTTTCATAAAAAAACTGTGGATTGTTCTTGAGAATAGTTTATGTTATTTTGGTATTGTATCAATCTTCTCTGATATACAGGACATTGAGGGTCTCTTGCCGAATATTGACTTACTTCTGGCTTAAAATTAAACTTGGTGCAGTTTGGGCACTTCAAAAATTCGCTAATACAATCCTTGCCTTGATGTTCCTCAGCACATTTATGACAACTCTGTTTTTCCCGACAATATTTTGCTACATGTTCAAATCCCGAGCACTTAAAACACATTGCCAAGTTAAAATGTTCGTGGACATATACTTTCATTAAGTCTATATTTATTTGCTGTTTCTTAAGAAACCATTTTGTAATATCTGGCGGTGCCTGCAAAATCCAGTTATCTTTATTTGGATTTTGGCATGTTTTTTTTGCAACAATTTTTATCTTATCAGCTACCTTATATCCCATATCTGTTTCTATTTGTTCATTTAAACCGACAATGTCCTCTAGAAATTCTTCATTTGTTAATCCCTTTCTTAAACCTGTAACCATAAACATTGGATCAATATCTTGTGTCTCTTTGATTTTAAAATTGTTTTTATCCTTAAGTGTAACCCTTAGCTTTTCTAACTGTTCCTTATTGTGACTTTCCAGTATAACAGATCCATTTTTTAAATATCTTACATTTTTGAATGTACCTCCTATATCTTTTGATGCAATGTTTTGTTTAAGTTTTTGCATTGTTGTCATTGGGTTAGTAATTTTGTCTATTGTTTTTAAGGTTTCGAATTTTTTTTGTACTTTTGGTGTTATCCATGCTGTTTTCTGATTTTCTGTTCGGTTGTGATTGAGTATTCGTTTTTTGGGCGGTTACTTTCGCATAAGTCTTTGATTTTGTTCTTAGTATTTCCTTTTCTTCTGCGTTTGTTGGCATCGTTTCGATTTGTTTGTCTGTATCAGGTTTGTTGGTTAAATTGTTGCTACTTTGCGCAAGGGTTTTTAAGTATAGGTTTTCTTTTTCTAAAATTCCGATTTTGTGGATTAATACTGTTACAGATTTATGAATTTTGAAACTACAATCATTTAAACCAACCCGATCCTCTTTTGACTTGCAATTTTCAGTACTGTCTTTGTTTGATATATCCCAAATTTTATCCAGAGACAAAAATAAATTATTTATTGCTTTTTCTATATTTAACCTCTTCGGGCCCGCCAACGAATTGAACTTTTTTTTTGTAACCGGGTAATATAAAGTACTAATTAGTGTCCCCTAAACACAAAAAGTATGACAAAAATTTTTTTTGTGTTTTGTTTTTTCAAAAAATGATGGTATCTATGTGATACTTTGGGCCTTAAATGATACAAAATGTACAGAATACAAAAAAAACCTTTATTATTCAAAATGCATTTTACAACCTTTTGCTTATTGGTGAAACTTTCTAAAACAGTTTCTTTGGATGCTGCAACACAAAAACACATTACATTGAACACATCGACAGAACGCCAAGCCTTTACAGCCTGAAAACCTACACTTGGACCGAGATTTCTGCTTCTCTGATACAAATTCTGGAAGATGTTTGGCTCCTTCTTTTCTTTGTCTCTTATCTGGCGTAGGCAGAACTTTTTGTTTTTTTCTAGGAGGCCCATCATCATCAGGATCATCAGTATCCTCATTACAAGTGGAGCTGTTTTCTGTATGTGTGAACAATAGAGATTTGGCTAATTCAAACTTGAAATCCAGATAATCATTTATTTCTTTTTTTGGAATGCCAGCTGTTCTACAGGTTTGGCGATACGGTAGCCAACTGGCTGCTGCAGACAAGTCAAAAAAGGCATAAATGCATCTTATGGTCCATTTATTAGTCCTGCTAGACATAGGATATTTAGCAATAACTCGGTCTAAAAGATCAACGCCTCCCATGTATTTGTTGTATTCTCGAACTATTGCAGGGCGGCTAATTTCAAGGTATTTTTTTTCTTGTGATGACCAACGTTGGCAGCGATCTTGCGGATCTATCCCTAGCTTTGTGGAAGCTAAATGTATGGGTTTGGAATCAAACCATTTAACTAGACACATTTTATTGTCCTCTGTAACGAGCATGTCACTGGAACCTCTACCATTTTTTTTTAAGTCCTTATCGGGCAAAAGTTCTTTATCCGTTTTTGGTATTCTATTTTTCATCAAGGTTCCAGTAACATAAATTTTTCTAGGCAATAGTGTGTCCAGTAGGACTTGCGATGTAAAATACCTGTCAACGAATACAGATACCCCTATTGGTAGGGTATCTGCTAATTTTAGAACAACTCTGCCTCCAACATCCAATTTTTCTGGGTTGATTATCAGACAAGATTCTGTGTCTTTGCCTTTTCCTTCATACATGCTGAAGTCAAGGGGAATGCCACCAGGAGTAGTCATTACGAAATTTTTTAAGCCGACAGGTTGTGGTTTACCTCGTACATATTGACGCATCAAAACTTTGCCGTGAAAAGGTATCATCTGTTCGTCTATTGAAACTTCTTCTGTCCTTTGATTTTGCAAGCAAGTCTTTTGTATTCTATCCAGCATTGGTCTTATTTTCCAAAATCTGTCATTTGCAATAGCTTCTTTTGACACAGCATTATCGTCAACCAGCTTTAATTTGGTTCGTAGTTGGAAAAACCTTGCCCTTGACAAGTTATCCGAAACAATCGGAACTCGACTATGCCAACTTGCCAAAACATTCTAATTCTTGGCAAGTTGTAGATGCCAATTACTAAGCAACACCCAAAAAATATTTTAAGTTCTCGCTCATCTGTATTTAGAGATTTTCCTGTAGTTTTAACCTCTTTGATATTTGTGTAAAGTGCCAAAGATTTAAAAAAGTCATTATTTAGATATTTGCAAAAGTAAGAACGAGGATCTTGAATATCTTCTGGTGGAGCGTCTCCACCTGGGGCCAGAAATGTTTCCAACTTCGGAGAAAAATTTGTTCTTTTCCATTTCCTTTTTTTATTTTTTGGAATTAGGTTTACCAGGGGCACATCGTCAGGAATCTCTTCTTCTTCGAAATTATCAATGTTATACTCCTGCTCAATTTCGCCTTGGACCTCTCCATCATCTTCTGCTTCCAAGTCCGAGTTTTCCACCCCAAGGCTTCTCTCCTCCTCATTGACCCCAATTTGTCTGGTGCTGGCAAATTGGGGTTCATCTAAGTCGTCCCATCCACCATCACTATCATACAAATACAAATACAAATACAAATAGTCTTTATTTCAAAATTGTGTCACAATAAATTACATAGAAAATATCAAAACACAAAAAGAATAGCGTCAAATAATACTAGAAAAAATTCTGCTCTCATTTCAGTGACATTACTTATCGCAGATTTAAGAAGTCTTCAACTGCATATGGCTCAATATCAATCAGTAACGTTTTAATACTACTTTTAAATAGTCTCAGACTAGTTAAATCCTTGATATGATTCGGTAGCCTGTTAAATAACCTTCGACACATATACAATGGACTTTTTTCAGTCAGAGTGAGTCGATGAATAGGGTAGTTGACATTCCTTGTTCTTGTGTCATAGTAATGAAATATTTGGAGTTCAAAATCTGCTCGATTCTTAAAAAAGAACATTAATGATTCATATATATACAGTGCATAGACTGTCAAAATGCCCTCATTTTTAAAATGACCTCTGCAACTTTCTCGGAAGTGCATTTCTCAACTTTTAGTACTTCTCGACTCATATATTTCCCAACAACTCTAATTCCATAGCATATTGAATTTAATTTAGCCTGCAACTTATTTATATGATCTGACCAATCTAAGAACTCATCAATGGTTACTCCCAAGAATTTCGTGTTTTGGTTAATTTTGAGAGTTTTATTAAGCAATACTTGACTAGCTGGTATTTCTGCTCTGGATAATTTTGTCCTACATATAATGAGATTTGTTTTTTCTTGATTTAGTACGAGTCGATTTTTAGTAAACCAATTCGTAGCCCTGAGAAGGAGGTCTCCACCCCCCTCGACTAGGGCATTTACATCCTTCCCACCCACTATTAAGTTTGTATCATCCGCGTAGCATACCATATTTTCGTTTTGAGAATTTACTATGGAATATAAGTCGTTAACAAAAATTATAAACAGAATAGGCCCGGCAATGCTGCCCTGGGCAATTCCCAGCTTATTCTCCCTAATCTCTGACAGATGTGTTAAGTATGCCATTTTTATTTATTTTTACCCTTTGTTTTCTTTCTGATAAGTAAGACTCAAATAACCTTAGTGCGTTTCCCCTTATTCCATACAGATGCAACTTTCTGACAAGCAACTCCTTATTAATACAGTCATACGCCTTTGACAGATCCAAGCAGACACCAAGTCCCAAACAATTCCCTTCTAAATGCCCCATGATGGTCTTAATGAACTGAAAAATTGCTGTCTGCGCCGATCTGCCCACCGTATATCCATGCTGATGGTTATTAAATAGTTTGCATTTATTAAAGAAATCTACTAATCTTTTACACATGGCCATTTCAAACAATTTCGAGAACCCGGGTAATAAACTAATTGGTCTATAGTTTTCAATTAATTCAGGATCTCCCTTTTTGTGTAAAGGTTTTATCAATGCAATTTTAAGTTGATCAGGAAAAATTCCATATTTAAAGGAGCCGTTTATCAAATAACATAACACATCCTGAACTTGAGGCACTGCCGCCTTTATAATACTTGTTGGCACCTCATCTATTCCGCTACTGTGTTTATTTTTTATATGTTTTACAAATTCTCCTAATTCTAGTACCGTTATTGGTTTCATACACATTGATTCACAATTTGCTTGTATATTACAATGAAAAGGCCTATTTTCTAACTTACTTAGTAGTTCTGGTACAACCGATAATAAGTAGTCATTATAACAGTTTGGAATTTCACTGGGGTTGCCGCTAATCATAGGGTCATTACTTTTGTTATTTTTACCTAAGATCTCATTACAGATTGACCACATGCATTTTGTTTTATTGTCGGAGTGTTTTAACTTCATATCACATTCCTCCGATCTTAGTGCCCTTAATAATTCATCATATTCTTTTTTGACCTCCTTATAATGTTTATTGTATTGGCCATCATGCCTGGACAGGGTTAGTAAGATATCTAATCTGCGTTTGCAGTCTTTGATCTGGTCATTTTCCACCCCCACTCTTTTCCTCTTGTTCCCTATTAACCTCAATGGAAAACATTGATTGAAGTTGATCATGAAATAATTCATAAAAGTACCCCACTGCTTATTTATGTCCGATTTGTCCGTTGTAAAAATATCCGCCCAGTCCTGTTCTCCTAAACATTTAATGAAATAGTTCTTATTTTGCTCTGAGAAAATTCTTTTATATTCTACTTTATTTTGAACAACTTCACGGGGCCGTAATATAATTTTCTGAGCAGTGTGATCGGAGATATGTGTATTCAAAACTAAGCTACTTACATAATCACAGTTTACAAAGATATTATCAATACAGCTAGTTGTGTTTGTTGTTATTCTGGTGTTCTCAAAAATTGAGGGCTGCACATTAAATGAAGACATTAGTGAAAGCAAATTTGTCCTATTTTCATTGTTCCTTAACAACTCAATATTGAAATCGCCAGCAATAACAATGTTTTTATTCTCATTAACAATATGTACTAACATTTTTTCAAGGCCATCTAGGAAAAGTGCTACATCCCCAGTGGGTGGTCTGTACACTGAAATAATTATAATTTGATCCCTATTCAACTCACATTCTATAGCCGCACACTCAATAACATTCTTAACAGAAATTTGGTTTAGTTTATTTCTTGGTTTACACTTTACCTTCTTATGAACATACACAGCACTACCTCCGTGCTCTCCACGTTCTCGACAGAAAGCATTCCCTAGATTAAAATCTTCCAAAGCTAAGAAATTTAACTCTTCCTGTGTTCTCCAGTGTTCTGTTATACATATTACTTTACAGTCTAAATTTCTTTTTAACAGATCATTTACACCATCTACTGAGTTTCCCAGAGATTGGACATTTTGATGTATTATGCTATAATTATGTAGTGTCTGTTGATCTAAAATATGCCCAAATCTACCGCACTATCACTTCCATTCTCTATAAAAAATCACTATAATTTGTGTTATCTCTCACTTTGTCAAGCCTTCTTTGGTATAAAGCGCAGTTTTTATCCCTGGCAGAATGATTCACCTCATTTAGCTTAAACTTCACACAATTTGGGCATTTGAACTCTTTTTCTTGGCATTCTTTTCCTGTATGTCCCCCTCCACATTTGTGACATTGCTGTTTCTCCTTACAATACTTGGCGACGTGACCATATCCACTACATTTAAAACACACTGCTAAGTTTAAATGCTCCTGTACATATACTCTAACAAGATCGATAAAGATTGTACCTTTTTTTAAGAACCATTTGGCAATGTTCGGTGGTGCCTGAAGGATCCAATTTTCATCTGCGACTAATTCGTCCTCTAAGTCAGACTCATTGAGGTTTAAATTGTTTGCAAGCTCCTCCAACTCTTTATACGTGAGGTTACCTGAAATAAGTACGAAAAATAACATACGACCTACAGTAGTAATACAATATTTTAAACTCCCCAATGACAATACGAAAAAGTCACACACGGCCCAGAGTATCACATATGATATTTTTAATTAATTCACGAAAATACGAAAATATTACGTACGACCCAGAGTATCACATATCGACTCATTCAATGAAAACTGTAGTAAGTCAGATTAGGCAAAATTGATAAAAATCCATTTTAAAGTAAAGTTAACATAGTCAGCTATTGAGAACACAGCGTACATCAAACGCAAGAAAACCAAAATTATTTTGTGGATTAAGGGGTAGAATAGAAAGTGGATTATTATTAGAAAATATTTTTTTTCTTTAATTATACCCATTTTTTAATGACATACTACAGTTTTCGTTGGAAATATTTAACAAAAAAATAGGATACGATAGTTTTCGCTTAATATTTATTTACAAAATCTTTACAAAATAATAAATTTTACAATAATAATGTTACTTATTCTGAGTCACTGTTGCTAACTTCAGTATTTTCTTCTTCCAATACTAGGGTTTTACCTTTTTTGGACACTGACACCCCTTTTGATTTCAGTGAAAAATAAAAGTTATGATAAACCGGAGGTATAGCCGGCTCATTGCCTCCGCAAAGTTCTAACAATCCTTTCAATTTTTTTGAGTCGATAGCAAGCAGGTCGTTATAAAGTCGAGGTAGGGGCTCACGACATAGCTGAAGTTGACTACGTCTTGCTTTTTTCAAATTTATAATTCTTGGGTTTTCTTCAAACTCATATTTAAAAAAAACAACATTAGGGGAATCGTGTGACCAAGACAATTCTCGAATTTTACTTATTTTTACCTGGTCACCATTTTCATCTGTTTTCCAATTTTGGTTCCTAACCATATTCGAAAAACTGAAAAAATCTGCCTGGGACATTTCTTTTACATTATAAGGTTTACCTGTAACTTTCGCCATTCTAATCAGGGTAATCCATTGACCAGGGGTGTAGATTGCACTCTGTCGTTTTTTTGCATTCTCTATTACTGCGTGCATGCTGTCTCCCTCATTTTGCGTATGCCCTTTTTCTAAGAATCGATGTGTTATCTTCAATTCAAGCACATTGGCAGCATAAGCAAACATGGCGAAAATAAAACGATTCCTGTTTTGTCCCCCGCAGTTGTCAGAATACAGGTTAATCGTCCTCATACCTTTATCTTTTTGTTTTTTTAAAAACTCCAACACGCAGCTACCTATTTCGTTTGGGCCTCGTTTCGCCACTTCTTCATGCCAGACATAGCAATAGCCTTCATTGTTGCCCATATCGTAAACAGTAAAATTATAAGTTGCAATTTTACTTTTATAAAAAAACGAGCTTACTTCTGACTGCGGGGTAACTAATACCTTTTGGAGATCAAAGCAGGCAGCACATACAGTCTTATCTTCAATAGCCGAATCTTTGTCTTTATCTTTTAAATATCGAGCTTTCTCTTTATCGGTTACGTGTTTACTGTATTTTTCCTGCATGCTAGATTTTGCATCCATAAAGGCATCTTTGTAAACAGTACAGAGAAGGCACTGATCTTTTTTTGGTTTAAAAAAGCCTATGTTGAATTCAGAATTTAATACTTCACGATACTGCCTCTCAGTGGCAAATTTTTGTTCAGAGGCTAAAGTATTTCTAACATACTCTTTGTACAATCTGTACATTTTTGTAATATTTAAACCCTCTTCTAAATACAACTTGCTTGAATTTTTTCTTATATAATGAGAAGGCATCACGGGAAACAACTTAATGTGCATTCTAACACTATCCTTAATATTGTCTGCGATTTTATGCGGTCTTACACTATGTTGTCCTCGTCTATCTTCTTCCAAGCTTCCACTTTCTGTAAGTTTCTTTAAAGCCGTTGTCACCCATGTCTCAGATATTCCCAGTGTATTTAAAAACATGGTTTTGCAACATTTTATCTCACTGTTATTATTTCCAGGAAATTTATATTCTCTGGAAAAATTGCGCCTTGAGTCTTTTTTTTTTATAACTTGCTTTTTGTCTATCTGTTGGACACATCTGGCAACATAATCCCACTGTCGCGTGTGGTCTCCCATTTTCCAAAAATTGTTAAATATAATATTTCTATTTTCTTCTGAAATATTATCGCGGCATCTTTGTCTGCAGTTCTCTTTACACGTGGGCTTCATATTTCTGGCACCAATGACTTTTCCTTTTCTATTTTCATGCTCATTCCCCAAATTTAGTTGTCTTTTTGCCTTAAGGTCTACCCATTCATTTTCGTCTCTTATACGCTTTCTCCCTTTTTTGATTTTTCGTGTCATTTTTCGTTTTCTTTTAGCAGGCTGACAATTAATATTTTGAATTTGATTTTCTACAGCTACACCAACTTCATCTTCATAAGGCAGAGCACGTTGATCATTAATATTTTGAATTTCATTTTCTGAAGCAACCTCATCTTCAGATGGCACATAGTCAGGATCATTATTAGAACTGTCGGAATCTTCTATATCATAGTAATTAAACGGAAACTTTTTCTCAGCGTGATCGATGATTTTATCTATAATGTCTCTTATTATATTTCCATCATTATAATCTGTTTTTCCACCTGAAGCGACGCAAGGCTTGTATGGTTCAACGCTCGGTTCAACGACCGCGCTGCTAGCTGCAAAAAAAAATTACGGCTTAAAAAATAAGTAAAACTAACTATGTAACATGCATATCTGATTTTAACTATTTAAATTTACTTACAGCTATAAATAATCATTTATTTATTAAAAAATCATTTATTTTCCGCGACTCTTTATAAAACAAATTTTAATAAGGTAGGTACACGTAATACCAGGTAATACTGATTTTTTTGTACTACTTACATGAACTAGCATTTTCTTTAATGGTTTTTCCACATAACTTTAAAATCAATTCAGTTCTTTTACTCATATTTTGCACTATTCTTCTTAACAATAGCACTGTGACAATACTATAATAAATGGAAACCGGTAGTGTTTAATCTAACCTCAAAATATGACGCGAAACGTAAACGAAACAATAACCTAGAATAGTAACTCAAGCAACCTTTAGCGCTTCCTGTATATTTGGCAACGAAGACTGTAGTAAATCAACATACAATAGACTTCGCTGAAAATTTTGTGGTTTATTCGAGTTACGATAAAAATAAATGTGTTTTTCTGGTTGCCTATATTATACTTTAGAGTTACGATAGTTTTCCAGGCGAAAATTATATACTTGATGATAATGAAAACAATATTAACTCAAATTGGCTAAAAAGTGAGTTACTACAGTATTCGTTGTAGGAGTCGATGTGATACTTTAACTTTCGGCTTCAAAATCTGACCAAACAATTCCTCACCATAACAAACAACAGCCTATACTGATCGCTAAACACGTGGTAGGCGAAAACTCAAGGTTACGCGCAAATGTCGACGGGTAGCATATATGATACCGACGGGAACAAATTCTGTGTGGTGAACAGCGCGCTGGAAAAAAAAATAATAAACCGTAGTATCATATATGATACCGGGGGCCCGAAGAGGTTAAAAGGTATTCTTGGTTCTCAGTAGTTATTTTATCATCTAATCCATATTCAGTATTTTGAAGATCTGGACAAGTGTCTGGTGGGCTTCTGTCACATTGCCTTTTGGGGGTTATTTCGGACTCCGGACTAAAAACGGACCTATTTCTTTTTCCGGAACTTTCATTTTCATTACTGTTGTCGAAGTTAAATTTTTGAGAAATTTCACTCGATTTTGCAGGGGGTGTGCGTGCTACCAAAGTTTTCGGTTTAAATACATACTCATGATCCTCAAGCATTTTTATGCTCTTGGTACCATTAGAGGAAATGTCCATTTTATTACTAGTTGTTTTGTTTTCTGTGCTCTTATTGAGAGACCCTGGTATTTGCATATTCTCGTTAT
The DNA here is from genome assembly GCA_963920685.1 of Polydrusus tereticollis. Lineage (NCBI taxonomy): Eukaryota > Metazoa > Arthropoda > Insecta > Coleoptera > Curculionidae > Polydrusus > Polydrusus tereticollis. The sequence goes on along the minus strand of OY987332.1, from coordinate 80,352,000 downwards.
CGGCTGGACTTTGGACACCTTTCTTATCAGCATATGTTTTTAATGATTTGTTTACTTTCTGTATACCTATGATTTTGTCGATTTCGCCCATCGACTTAACACGATGATTTCGCCTTTGCTTAAATGATTCATTGAACCCACTGAAAAACTTCTTGTTTTTGTTAAATTCACACCGATTTTTCGATCTTTTTTTTGTTTATGCTCTGTGTCACCATCACTACTATCGCCCATATTAGTTTACTAATTAAAACTCAAACAATATACTTATGAAATCGTAAAAATTTGCAGAGCGATACGATACACGTGTAGCTCGTTGAAGTTCCTACCGAATATACATATACATCTAATAAGTATTTAGTATTATGTATATTAATGGGCTAGATTTATATTAGTAACATATTAATATAACACTTGTATTTTTCTGTACATCTATTATGGAATAAATAAATAAATAAATAGGATTCCGAGATCACGATTGACAGTTTCAACATTATTTCTCTATTCAATATGCTATATTGAAATGAGGGAATACTGTGATTTTCAGTCGTGACTTCAGAATCCTATAGCTGAGCTGCTAGGGCAATATGGCTAATAGTGGTGGTTGGGTAGGGTACCAACTTTTTTTTTCTGGCAGCGAACCCCACTTTTTTTTTATGTTATATAGATATATTTTTTTTTAGAGATACAGGGAGACTAAGTCAAGCTCAGAGAAAGCATAACTATTTATTAAGTAAGGCCAGAGTTATTGTCGAACAGGTTTTTGGACTTTTAAAGGGACGATGGCGTATATTGAAGTTTGTAAATGTTTATTCTATAAAAAAAGTCGTTGATATTATTACAGGCTGTTGCGTTTTACACAATATTTGCTTATTAAAAGGAAAATTTACGGAAGAGTAGTATATAGAAGGGATATTGAGGAGGTAAAATGAGTAAATCTACTTTAAACCGCCAAGAATAGGTTGGGTAAATGAGGAGTAAATGTGCTTCAGACCATAACAAAACAGAGACGGACAGACAAGGCCAATCGCCAAGAATATGACGGGAAGATGAGGAGTAAAATATGTGCTTTAGACTGCAACAAAACAGATAATTACGACCACTGCTTATATAAAATAGATGTACAGATAACAATAAGTATCCTCATTAAACACAAATTATTAATTACATAAAATATATATAAATATATACACCATATTAAAAGTTATCTCCCCAAAATCAAACATATTAGTATAACTAAAGGAAATATTACAGCATAAATATGAAATAACAAGCAATTTAATAAAATGTAGTATGCTAATAAGGAGATAGCAATACTAATTAAACACAGTATATTAAAGTATCAAACATATTAGTATTTAATTGGCACTGCACATTAGATAAGAAACATGTGGTGTGAAAATTATACACACGCATAAGAAAAGAAATTCAAGACAGCCGTTGCAAAATTGCACAACGATCAATTTCAGCAAACAAGTCAAGATACTTATCGCAAGAGACACGCTTCACATGTTAATTAATTAAAATTAAATTAATTAAATTTAATAAATTAATGTACAATTCCCAACAGCGAAATGAACACTTATTGGCCGCACCCATTTCTTATTCTTCTTTAGAGCTTCATTCTTTGCAGCCTATCACATTGCAAATAACTTTCATTGGTACCCAAGGTATGGTACCTTGTCACCAATCAATGATAAAGTTTACAAGCCACACCTTTAAAGCGAAAACATTCATTATTTCAGTCGACTCTCAAGTTTAGTATTTTCGAGAAGTTGTGTGAAGTGGTTTAAATTTATAAAGTGATTAATTAAAATGCAAAACGAAGAACAAAATTGGAACGGGAGAGAGTTGAGAATCGTGAATGGCAATATTCAAATCGTTAGACCAGTTGTTAATAATAACAATCAAATGTTTTTTGAGCGACGTCGCCAGATTAGGAATATGTGGCGTCGCCAAGCATCAGCCTATCCTCGACCCAGGGTGCCACCACCGCACCCAGATAGGAATTTTGTGAGGGTGCAGTATAACATTGTTAGTACTACAGTGCCGGATCATACGGATCCACCAATAAATCCTATTTGGTCATATGGCCCAGGTCCGGTACAAGATGATACTGTATCCTCACAAAATTAAGTGACGGTTCAAGTTGGTCCCCAACAAATGAAGCTTCCATGCCGATTGTGTCAAAGAAGCCAACAACAATAGTGTGATAGACAACACCACAAATATTTCAACCAGAAAATGTGCCTCCATATTCTATGTGCGCGTGTGTTGTGTTTAGTTAGAACTAGTAAATAGTAGTAGTATTGTTCCTAATCAATTAAATATGAATTTGAACCCCATAAAACGCTCTTAGTCAAAATTTTGATTTTACAATAATAAAATATGTATACCCATTGTCACAATGTTATAAGTGTGTAATTCAGATTTGCGGTCAGGTCTTGAAAAGTGTATTATAAACATTCAAAGTTTGTCTTCATCCTGCTAAAATATTTATGGATTGACAGTATTATTGTCATTAAGCTATATTTATTTATTTATTTATTTATTTATTTATTTATTTTCAATACATGATCATTACAATGTACCCTTTTAGGGTGTAGATTGTGTCAACAAGAGCAAAAACAAAGATAACCTAATTAGACTTAACTAAACATACAACTAATTATTAACATATTAAAATAATTAAAAGCCAACAGACAATTAAAATGTTTTTTTTTTAATCATGCATTAGGACCTACATAATTGCAGGCATCCGCCGCTGAAAAGCACTTATTTAAAATCCTGGAAATTTTTCAACCTTATTTGTTGTTTGATTATTATTTAATGTTTTAAAAGATACAGGCAAGAGGTTCCAAACTTTTACTAGCATATGTACAATGTTTTTTTTTTTTTGAAATAATGAATAATTGTCTTAGATTAAGAATAAAAGCTTGGTGAATTGTCTCCAAACATAATGTAAGACCATTTAATTTCTGAATAAAATATTGTGTTTATATTTGAGTATTAGTAGGTAGGTACTACTAGAACGACCATAGAAAAATAATTTGATATATTACCTTATTAAAAGAATAAAAGCTTGGTGAATTGTCTCCAAACATAATGTAAGACCATTTAATTTCTGAATAAAATATTGTGTTTATATTTGAGTATTATTCCTACTAGAACGATCTTAGCAAAATAAGTTGGTATGTTGTCTTATTAAGAATAGAAGCTTGGCGAATTGTCTCCAAACATAATATAAAACCATTTATTTTCTGAATAAAATATTGTTTTAAAATTTGAGTATTATTCCTACTAGAACGACCATGGAAAAAAATAATTTGATATACTACCTTATTAAGAATAGAAGCTTGGTGAATTGAATATCTATTACTACAAGAATAAAAGTTTTCATAGCAAAATGACTTTGCTATACAACCATAGACCTTCCAAATCTTGAAAAGTATTTTAAAATACAAATTATTTTAGTAAATTGAAACAAATTGGCTACACCACAAAATAGTTTAGATGTGTGCTTCAAATACCAATCAATAAAAACTACAAATTCAAGTCACAATAAAACTAGTTAAAGACAATATCTTGAAAGTAAATTAAAACGAAATTATTTGTTTGGAATGTGTTTATTTGCAAAATAAAATAAAATCTTTAGTAAAGCATATTTATGGGATGATTGGGATATTGCTATCCCAATCAACTTCAATGAGCCGAGTCCCAACATTACAATGTAAACTATTACTACAAGAATAAAAGTTTTCATAGCAAAATGACTTTGCTATACAACCATAGACCTTCTAAATCTTGAAAAGTATTTTAAAATACAAATTATTTTAGTAAATTGAAACAAATTGGCTACACCACAAAATAGTTTAGATGTGTGCTTCAAATACCAATCAATAAAAACTACAAATTCAAGTCACAATAAAACTAGTTAAAGACAATATCTTGAAAGTAAATTAAAACGAAATTATTTGTTTGGAATGTGTTTATTTGCAAAATAAAATAAAATCTTTAGTAAAGCATATTTATGGGATGATTGGGATATTGCTATCCCAATCAACTTCAATGAGCCGAGTCCCAACATTACAATGTAAACAAACTTCGGGCAAAATAATTTGGTATAATGGTCTTAAACACAGCACACAATGCACATCGAGGTTGGAATACCTCAACCTTCTCTTTACATGGGTATTAACATGGTTATGTGTCGCCTGTGAATTTAAATAGTACTGGTGAATATAGTAACAAAAATGGCACAATGTATTAGTTCTTGCAGTTTGCACTATAACATAACTTTGCGTTACACAAAAAACAACATCCAGATAGTTTTGTTCTTGTGGCGAATTGACTAGACTTATATTCATCCTAGCCATATCGTCTTCCATGTCTAGGTCTAGGTCTTCGTCTCCAGATTCCACTTCCACAATCGCCGAATTGTTGATATCCCCTTGCAACAAATTGGTCAGCGTAGAGTCAAAGTTGTCTTGATTCATTTCTTCCACATAGTCGAACTGCGACACAATATTTAAGAGCAAATCAATATCAAATTCAGCATCCATTTTAGCACAAACTACACAACTACAATATTCAAAACAATATTTTCGTTAACCAAAGAACATTAAAATCGCTAAACTATACACTTTTATAGTAGTTTGGTGGAATGACAGAGTGTTCGTTACAGACCAAATCACAGCGTTACAGACCAGTCAGGCCAACCAAATCACAGGGTGTCACAGACCAGTCCAGCCAACCAAATCACAGGGTGTCACAGACCAGCTAGACCAACCAAATCATAGGGCGTTATAGACCAGCTAGACCAACCAAATCGCAGAGCGTCATAGACCAACCAAATCGCAGAGCGTCATAGACCAGCCAAACCAAACCTTCTCCCCGCCGTTTCTATAAGAATAATCATACTTCCAGTTTCCTACAATCTAAAATAATACTAGTCCATCAAGAATCTTCTTCTTGAACACTAGCGTGCGTGAAAATAAATACTCTAGTACATAATAAATTTTGTGTGTAGCAAACTCATCGAAAAATCTTAAGTTAAGTTAATAAAATGGCACATGGTGAATCAGCAAAAATCAAAAGTGTTTTAAACGAATTTTTAATTTTTCCTAACAGTAATATCAATGAAATAGCAGACAAAGAAATAATTTCAGACACATTTAGTGAAATCAACTTTAATTTATTTGACTCTGACCTATTGGAAACCCCAATAAACATGACAGAATTTGACGATATGACAAAAGATATATTTTTTACAAATGATGAACCAGAAAAAAGTAACACACAAGACAGTAATAATTCAACTCTAATTAATGATTATTTAGGGATATATTCAAATAATCTCATTATCTCACCAACCAACACACAAAATTTACCGACATATGATGACATTACAAGCGATGAAGACATCTTACCAAACAATATGCAAAATTTACCAACATGTGATGATATTATGAGCGATGAAGACATCTCACCAAACAATACGCAAAATTTACCGACAAATGACGATATTTTGAGTGATGAAGACATATTTTTTCCAAAAACAGTGCAACCACCTTTAACTAAACCAATAAAAAATAAAATAATACCAAGTGATAAAATGTCACTAAAAAGTACAGCAAAATTAAAATCCCTTCGGTTTTATTTGGATCACATTGAGAGTTCAGCAACAAACCGAAGTCAACAAGATTTCAAACGTTTAGAGTTACTTTTCGATGAGTTTGTTAATTCTTTTAATTAGACCCCCTCTTAAATTTCACTAGGTATTTAACATAAACAATCTACAACTTTATATTATTACTTGCTCCGCAAACGTTCCTACAAGAGTGGCAAAATGACTTTTGAGTGCAAATTTTGTGAGAAAAAATTTTCCAGGAAAGATAATTTAAAACGCCATTTAAAAACTGTTTGTGAGGTGGATGAAGGAAAACAACAACCAACCCCTTCAATTACACGAAATTCAAAGTCTGGTAAGTTTTTACAATATTTTTGAAAGCTAGTAGTAGTAGTTTGTTGTGACACCCACCTCTCATCCCCTCTCATCATTTATTTTAGAATGGAAATATTGTCAAAAATGTCGAAAATTTATCATTGGGAAGTTATGGCCTTATCACATGAGAACAAATTCACATAAAAAAAATGCAAGTCACAGTACAACTGAAGATCAAGTAGAAGTAATTAAATCAGCTTTTCAAGAGAGAATAATTTCTTACAAGGTTACACCAATCTCCATATACTTAAACATTGTGGACTTCTTTAATGAGCTGACACCCAAAGTAAGCAAAATAATGGCAAATGAAATCCGAAGACACACTTGCATTAAATTAAACTTGGAATTATTTGGTCTATACATGAATCCGAGAGATGAAACTAAGCAAATAAAATCATTTAACACCCCATATAGAGTAATGTGTAATAGTTCAAATATATCATTCGAATTGGATGAAATGATTAAGATTGTTGATGGGAAATCGAGTGAGTTTGCGGAAAAAGATTCAGGTAATCCATTTAGCAATATAAACATAAGCACAACACCTCATGACATTTTCCACATTATATCAATATTTTTTTTTTTTTTTTTTTTTTTTTTTTTAGGTTGGATGTTACTCCAATTTTTACATTTGGAAATAAACATTAACAAATTCAATCCCTTGAGAGCCACTGCACACATACACCTGCCAGAAGAAATCAAAATGAAAAAAGTTGTAGTCAATATTCAAAATAATGATGAATACTGTTTTGCTTGGTCAGTAGTAGCAGCACTCTTCCAACCCTCCGGAATGGATTTTGCAATAACATCATATCCACATTATTCAACAGTTTTAAATTTAACAGGTATTGACTTTCCTATAAATATTAAAGATATCCCAAAATTCGAAAAACAAAATAATATTTCAATTAATGTTTATACATTAGAAAAAATTCAAACAACTTTTAAAAAACAGTATGAAATAATTGGACCACTACATTATACAAAAACTAAACTAGATCACCATGTTAATTTACTGCTAATTGGTGATGACTTTGGAAATTTTCATTATTGTTATATTTCTGATTTATCAAAATTACTTAATAAACAATTGTCTAAACATAATGACAAAAAATATCTTTGTGATGGGTGTTTGCAATTTTTTGGTAGTGAAGAATTATTGGTTAGACATGTTGCGAATGATTGTGATTTTGTTAGAATGACTTTACCGTCAACGGAATTGAAAATAGATAAATATGGTAATAATGTTCCAGAAAATATTCTTAAGTTTGAAAACATTCAAAAACAAATGGAAGTTCCATTTGTCATATATGCAGATTTTGAATGTATACTAAAACCGATTAGTAATAATGAAAATAATTTGGATCCCAATAGTTCTTACACAATCAAAAAAGTTGAACACATTCCACACTCATTTGCATATTACATTAAGTGCTCTTTTGATGACAGTATATCGAAATATGAATTCTCTAGAGGTCCTAATTGTGATCAAACTTTTATACATTTTCTGGAAAGAGATGTTCACATATTATATAATAAATATCTAAAAACAATTAAACCAATGCTTGAATTAAATGGAATGGAGAAATTAAGTTACAATTACAACAATGATTGTCATATTTGTGAAAACCCAATATTAAATAATCAAATTAAAGTTGCAGACCACTGCCACATAACAGGCAAATATAGAGGTCCTGCCCATTCTGTATGTAATTTAAATTATAAACTTCCAAATTTTTTTCCAGTTGTGTTTCACAACTTGAGAAATTATGATTCACATTTATTTATAAAAAAATTATGCCAGAACAAAGAACAGTTATCTGTAATTGCACAAAATAAAGAAAAATATATCTCATTTGAAAAGTGTATCGAAGTTGGCACATATATTGATAAAAAAACTAACACACCAAAGAAAAAGTATATTAGACTTAGATTTATAGATTCTTTTCAATTCTTACCATATTCTTTGGCAAAATTATCTGATACACTTAGTGACAATCAATGTTGCGAAATTAGGAAATATTTTACTGATTATGAACAATTTAAATATATTCGTCAAAAGGGTGTATTCCCTTATGGATACATTGACGATTTTCATAAATTAGATAATGTTGGTCTACCAGAAAAAGAACAATTTTACAATAATTTAACAGATGAGCATATTACCGATGCAGAATATGAGCGCGCAAAACATGTTTGGAATATTTTTCACTGTACTACAATTGGTGATTATTCAGACATATATCTCAAATCTGATGTATTGCTATTGGCAGATATATTTCAAAATTTTAGAAAGACTTGTTTGAATAAGTATAAACTAGAAGCTGTCCAGTATTATAGTTTTCCAGGTTTAAGCCTGGATGCATGCATGCGCATGACTAATGTAAGTTTAGAATTACTAACCGATCCAGATATGTTACATTTTTTTAAAAATAATATAAGGGGCGGAGTTAGTACATGTATAAGTAGAAAATCTATAGCAAACAACAAATTCTTATCAAATTATGATAAATCACAACCAAATAAATACATCATGTACCTAGACGCCACCAACCTTTACGGATATGCAATGTCACAATATCTACCACAAAATAATTTTGCTTGGCTCTCAGAAAAAGAAATTAAAAGTTTAAATATAATGGATGTTTCTGACACATCCGAAAGAGGTTATGTGTTGGAGGTTGATTTAGAATATCCTCAGAATTTACATGAATCTCACAATGAATATCCATTTTGCCCTGAAAATATAAAACCTCAAGACTCGAAAAGTTTTAAGTTAATTCCAAATTTAAATAATAAACAAAAATATATAATTCATTATACATCTTTAAAACAATGCATAAATTATGGAGTGAAACTAACTAAAATACATAGAGTCATACGCTTCACCCAATCTCCATGGTTAAAAAAATATATTGACTTTAACACCAAACTAAGAAATGAATCTGAAAACGAGTTTGAAAGAAGCACATATAAATTGGCAAATAATAGCATATATGGTAAAACTATGGAAAATGTTGACACTAGGACAGATGTAAGGTTGGTGACTACTTGGGCTAAAAATAAAAACAAAAATGGTGCTGAAAATTTAATAGCAAAACCATACTTTAAAGATCACACTATATTTTCAGAACATTTAGTTGCAATTCAAATGCAAAAAGTATTAATTAAATATAACAAGCCAGTTTATGTTGGATTTTCTATTTTAGATATATCGAAAAATGTTATGTATGAATTTTTTTATGGTTTTTTGAAAGAATTATATAAAGATAAAGTGAAATTATTATATACAGATACAGACTCCCTTATTTTAGAAATTGAAACTGACAATGTATATGAAGATATAAAAAATAATATTGATATGTATGACACATCAAACTTTAAAGATAATATTCATAATATGCCCATAACTAAGTCCATTGTCGGTAAATTTAAGGATGAATATGCTGGTAAACCAATTCAATGTTTTTATGGTACGGGGGCGAAAGCTTATTGTATTAAAACAGAAACTTGTTTACTTAAAAAAGCTAAAGGGGTTAAAAAAAGTAGTATTAATAAACAGTTAGATCTTGTACATTATAAAGAAGTTGTAGAGAAAAATTCGAGAACCTTTCGTTCAATGTATATGTTTAGATCTCGCTCACATAATATTTATACTGAAATGGTAAACAAGTTGGCACTAACTTCATCTGATAATAAAAGATTTAAAATACCACACAGTTTTGACACTTTAGCATGGGGACACCAGGATATTCCATTTTATTTGTGGTTTATGGAATATGAAAATGATGTATCCCTCTCCACATAGGTTAAATAAATAAATATAAGAATCATTCAGAAATTTTATTATTTATAAAGAATCTTTGCTCACATCAAATATGTGCTTAGAATCATTTGACGAAGAAATTGATTGCTTATTTAAAAAGTATCAAACAAGATTATCCTCTTTTAAGAAATGGATTGGGAAACCATCTCCAGATATGTTGGCGAGTTCTGGTTTTTATTATACATCAATCGAGGATGTATGTAAATGTTTCTACTGTGGTGTTGAAATATTTCAGTGGACTAGTTATGATTGTCCTATTATTGAACATTATAGATTGTCCAAAAACTGTGAATTTGCTGAATGTTTATGGTATAGCAAGTATAAAACTAACGAAAGTGTCAGTTGTAACACTTCTCCAATAATTTTTAAGATTGATCCAATAATTGTTGTGTTGTGTATTGTATTGACAATGGTAAAAATATTTTTAGCCATTTAAGCTAATGATATTGTTGTGGGATTGTCACAGCATAATTTCAATCTTATTTAATAAATTTAGATAATGGTATAGTTGTATTTTAATTCACTCCTTAACACCAACACCCTCCTCAATCTAGTTTCGGGTGGGGAGAGATCTATAAAAAGGAATGTAACCTTAACAGTTTAGTTCTTTAAGATGTCGACATTTCAAGCATATAGTAGTAACCCTAAAAGTGGTAGTTTAAAAAAAATATGTAAAGAAAAGCTTTTAAATAGTAAGGTATACAGTTTGAATAATTCATTTTCAAAATATGTGTCTGTTGGAATTAGCTTAAATGATTTTTCTCCAAAAATTTCTATTTGCGGTCAAAAAGGATATAATATTATTCTAAGTGAAGAGGATTGGAAAAATATTCTAAAGTATCAGGGAGTAATAGTCAACTATTTCTATTCATCAAATAACAATCCATTTCCGATCAAGTTTGGTGATATTATAATACATTTTGAACAAATTAATGAGTGTTGTGTTATTAAACTTCAAGTGGGTGATGTGGATTATCTATACCTTGCTAGAGATACTATGGATAAATTGTTTGAAATACAAGAGTTAATTGATTACAGAATAGAAATCCTTAGGAAACAGGAATTTCAAAAATATATTAATGTGTTTCAAAATACTTTAAATACTTCTCGAGACTTGTTTACGGATGTTCACAATGTATTAAACCACAGACAATGTTCTAATAGTGAAAATGTTAGTACAATGCTAGAGATGCTAATAATACACCCAGAGGCAATGGAAGTGAAATTAAGAAGAGCACCCCCAAAAATAAAATACTATGAAGAACTCGGTGAATATTAATGAATGTGAAAACAAACTGTATCTTTTAATTGTGTGGAACTATGCGTCTAGGCAAGCACGAAAAGGAGATTATCAAAGACACTATCTGGATAGACTTCGTTTTGAAGAAAGGATAAAACAATGTGAAAAAACAATATGTAAAATATTAGATGTGAATCATAGACATTTCATTTACAGTCAAAGGTTTAAATAATAAAAAAGTTGGTTTGAATATTTTCATTGTTTTATTTTAAATATCTAAATGTTAGTTTTATAATACATCTTTTTTTAGAGTCCATGAATTATGCGATTTATTTAATCCCAACCACTTAACAAACACCTTACTTCCTTTTTTTCTTAATATTTTTTCAACTAAGTACACATCGGGATATTTCACTTTCTGTAACTCTTCTTCATAAAACCCACCTTCAATATTTTCATTCTTATCATCTTTTAGGAGATATGTGGTTGGATTTGTCAACTTCACTTTCCTTATTTGAAATATTTCAGTGGACCAATTCGGAGTATACCCCTTATCAAACGCCTCTCTTTGTTTGGAAATTCTAACAAAGTCATACACTTTAAATTTACTATGTTCCAAATCTATAATTTTCTTAAAAGTGTATGAATTTAATAATATTGATTTTTCATTTTTGAGATTAACATCGATAGGTTTATATCCAATAGTTCTGTGAACAGTATTATTATATTTTTCTATTATAGTTGGCAAAGCGATATACCATTTATAACTACCTTGGTTGCTAAAAAATTTCCACATGATATTTTTGATAGTTCGATTAACCCGCTCAACTATACTAGCTTTTAGATTGGAAAAAGTACTATAATGGTTTATTTTAAAATCACTCATAAGCTGACGAAAATTTTTATTATAAAATTCCTTTCCAAGATCGGTTTGCAAATTTTTTGGGTTAATTGTCTTGTCTAATATAACTTTCATAGCTAGAGTCACATCTTTTCCCTGTTTACTTTTAAGTGGTTGTGCCCAAACATATTTTGAAAATACATTTATTACTACTAAAATGTATCTATATCCTTTATTTATTTTGGCGTATGGTTGCATTTCCACTAAATCAGCCTGCCAAAGATCGTTTAATCCTTTAACGATTGTTCTTCTCCTTTTGTAATTTTTTCTAGCAGGTTTATGTAATTCGTTCACAACCACCTCTTTAGTGTGAGACATTATGATTTAAGAAAAAAATTGTCCCAATAGCTTTTATACGTATCATCCCATTCTTTAAGGCTTTGATTTAAAATTACTATATCCTCTTCTTTTAAGTATTCCTTAATTTTATCAATTTCTTTTTTTAAATTATCCAAATTTTCCTTAATTTTTGTGTTTAGGTATTTTAGTGATGTAGGATTAAGTATTGTGTCTAGTTCGCCCATCCCTTCATCTATTTTATTGATTTCTTCATGTAATTTCTTAACTATATTTTTTATGGATAATTGAATGCCAACAACAGTTCGCCTTTCTATCAAAGATATCTCATATATTTGTCGACCATTAAGAAAACTATCTACTATTTCTCCTATAGTTGTATTTAAATTTTCAACATTTGCTCTAAAGGCTTTAATTTTTTCTTTTGTATTAAAAAATACTACTTCTTTAATTTTTGTGTTCATTATTTCGTTTATTTTTTCAATATCCGCTTTCAAGGTTATATTTTCACTTGTATTATTTAATATTCTCTTGTTGATATTTTTTATAGTTTCCTTGCCGGAATTTTCTTCCTGTTTATATTTTTGCTCTAATGTTAGTACTTGGTCTTCACAAAATTTTAGTTTTTTCGTTATATTGCTAATATTTTCGAAAACTTCAAGGGAGCGTTTATTTTGCAACTTTAGCTCTTCTTCGAAATTTGAAATTCCCAGTTGATTTTGTTGCAATCCATATTTAAAGTGTTCAACAACTTTGTTTTCAATATAGTTTAAATTTTTTGAAATATTGTTGGTCACCTCATTTTCAACTTTTTTGACAAGATCTTTAATATCTATATCAGTTATTTTGTACCGTTGTGAAATATGACAACCAAACTTATCGATCATTTTTATTTAAATGTGCCTAAATCTATGTTACATTCTATTATATGATGATGTTAGCTTCTCGTAGTTCTTCTATAATGGAGATAACTTCATTATTATGACCGGTGTGACCTGCATTCATTGAGGCTACCAACAAACGAAGTCTGTCAACAAGTTCGTTAACGTTATCCCAATAAACATAATCAATGTCATTTTTATTATCCTTTAGAGTTAAACCCGATCCTTGTGTAGTCGGTGCTTTTCTTTGAGCTCTATATGGGGCCACCTGTCTTGTGAATGTCGAATGTTGAAATAGGTTTTCTGAGGCAGGGTTAAGAGCTCTTGTTTTTGTTATTCCCTTCTTCTGTAAGTATGGACCTATTATTGTAACATATTTACGTGAACCATTTCCTTGAACTTGTTCATTGGGACTGTTATTCCTACGATAAGCGTTAGTTCGACCCAGAATGTCCATATAGTTGTCTAAATCTTTAATACTGTAGCCTTTGGGTTCCTTTTTAAATAGTAATTCGTATAAACCAGGGGTGCCAAGATATGTAATACCTTGTATTTTGAAGTTTTTCCCAATTATTTCTACAGGCTGTTGGGTTAGACCTAAGAAAAATTTGTCAGTTTCAAGGTCGTGTATTATTCCATATGTGTGGTCGTAGGTGTTTGCGGTGTCTCTGACCTGATTGTCAATGAATGTGCGCGGTAATTCGTGAAACTCTTGTAACCATTCTTGATAGGCTGGTGTGCCCACATATGTCTGAATCGTTTGTCTAGTTTGTTCCAATATGTCTGAAAGATTTCCTATTGTCGACCCAGATGAGGATGAAGTTCCATGTGATGTTTCGGCTATCACACTCGTGTCCTGTATGCTTGGAATCTGACTCACAGAGGCAATACTATCGTCAAAAAAGGATGGTACTTCTGTGGGTAAAACTGGGGTTTTTCCAGTTTTTCTCGCGTTTTTTGTCCTTTGGGGAGTTGATGTTTTATAATATCTGGTAAAGGATGGATCCTCCTCTTTTATGGCATGGGGTTCAATTTTACCAATGGTTGAAATTAATTCTTGCAATGGTTGTGTTATTGGTTTATAAGTGTCTTCCAGTCTCGAATGAGACTCAAATTCGGCATTTTTTAAAGCTTGATATTTTTTCTTAACTGCATTCCTTGATTTTACAAGTTGTCTCGCTAATTGTTCATTCATGGCAGATTATTTTAAAATACCAGTTTTCGCTTAATGCTATTGTTTTTATAAGTAAATGTATGAATCAAATCCTTTTCGATATCTGCCTGAATTTATAGTGGAATCTTTATCTAGTACCAGAAACCCAAACTTATCTTTCCAACACAATAAACACATTTCTTTAAACTGATTAAAACTCATATCGACGTTGACGTGGTCATCATAAACATGTTTTAAATTTGTATTGTCTTGTTGAAAAATCACAATTAAATTCGTATTGTCTCGGATCAATTGTTTCGGGATCGATGCATAGGTTTGACATAAATAAAAACAATCGGTGTTTCTATGTCTTCCAAAACAAAAATAATCCTTTACGATGGTTTGATTGCAACATACTATGTCGTCAAAAATCATTATAGCGTTTGGCAACACTTCTTGTGGTGAAATTATATTTTCTTCATTCTCAGATTCGTAATATCCAATTTCTTTTATTGATTTAAAAAGTGTTCTTAAATATTCGTACTTGGGCTGATATAGAGATTTTGAATAAATATACAAATTTTCAAACCGTAATCCGTTGGGGTCTTCGATCAAGGAAAGTAAAACATTAGTCTTACCACACCCTGAGGGGCCAACAATTAAACCTCTTTTGCTATTTCCCTCGAACAATTTTCCATGTTTTCTAAATTTATTTGTTGATGTTTCATGATCCTTAATTGTTACAGTGTAGGGTTGTTTTTCAACTCTCATGTTATAAAAAGTACATAAGTTCACGGTCAAAGTAAAACTAATCATTTTGTATCGAGACTTTAACTATATAATGTTCCAATCATCCCCCAAACGGGTACCATACAAATCTTGGGGTAAGAAACGGGGATCAGGTTTACTAAACACTCTTATCAATAAATTACCCTTTGAATTACACCTTCCCGGTTACAATTTCTGTGGACCTGGGACAAAATTAGAAAAAAGATTATCGAGGGGTGACAAGGGAATAAATTTATTAGACGAGGCGTGCAAAGAGCATGACATTGCATATTCACAATCAAATGATATAAAAAGGAGGAACGTTGCAGATCAACTACTGTCTGAGAAAGCCATAGCACGCTTCAGAGCTAAGGACGCTAGTTTTGGAGAAAGAGTGGCAGCATTAGGTATTAGTGGTACCATGAAAGTTAAAAGAAAGTTAGGTATGGGACTAAAACTAAAAAAGACTAAGGGGCGAGGAATCACATTATCTCAAGCTATTGCTCAAGCTAGAAAAGGAATTAAGGGAAAAAGGTTTAAAAGTTTAAATGAGGGGATTAAAACAGCTGTGAAGTCTATTAGGAAAGTTGGTAAGACAATCCCTACTAAAAGAAGAGTAATACCTATTCCAAAAAGTGGGGGATTCTTACCACTTATACCATTATTTGCGGGTTTATCAGCTTTAGGTGCCCTTGGAGGAGGGGCTGCGGGGATTGCGAAAGCCGTGAATGATGCCAAATCTGCCAAAGAAAAATTAGAAGAGGATAAAAGACACAATAAAACGATGGAGTCTATAGCAGTAGGACAAAAAGGAAGCGGTCTGTATCTAAAGCCATATAAAACAGGATGTGGTTTGTATTTAAAACCATATTCAAAAAACTGCTAGAACATATACCCCTAAATACTCTTACTAATTTTGATTTACTTAAATACATCAAATTTCTAAAAATTCCCATGTTTAGGGGTATATTTATGCGAAATAAGCTTCCAAAAAAAATAAATGAAACTGAATGTGGTATTATTAATTTAGATGACTTTAATGGTGATGGAACTCATTGGACTGCATACATAAAAAAAAAAACACAAATAACATACTTTGACAGCTATGGCAATTTACGGCCTCCAGCTGAATTAATAAAATATTTTTTCAGTAACAAAAATAAAAATGTTATAAATTATAATTACAATCGGTATCAAACTTTTAACACTACAAATTGTGGCTAATTATGTCTAAAATTTCTTTATAATAATACATGATGTGCAATAAAGATTTATTCGTTGTCGAAATATTAAAGTGACATGTCCTATAGTTTTGTTATTAGTGGCAATTCTGCCATTTTAACATCTGAATTTCATCCTCCGATTTATCTAGAAGAAAATATCGACTATGTTATAGGACTTGTAAATTTTGAAACATTTAATGCAATTCCCAACATTGATGAGAGTAATAATCGCTTCTTTTACGGCGAATCAGGCAATTTTGTAACTATTCCTCCGGGAAGTTATGAAATTGATAATATTAATAAATTGCTTCAAAACAAATTGGAGGAAAAAGAAATTTCGTTTTATCTTCGTGCTAATAATAATACGTTGCGTTCAGTAATTAAATGCTCCGAAAATATTATTTTTAGACAGGGCTCTATAGGCACATTGTTGGGATTTGAAAATCAGATTCTTGATTCAGGAGAAGTTCATATTTCTGAACGACCTGCAGAAATAATTAAAGTAAACTCTATAAATATCGATTGTAGTATCGCTGAAGGTTCATACTTAAATGGTGATCCTGTTCATATAATCCATCAATTTTTTCCCAGTGTAGCTCCTGGTTTTAAAATCATAGAATCACCCCAAAACGTTATATATTTTCCAGTTACTGCTAAAGTAATAGATAAAATTACTATTAAAATATTGGATCAAGAGGGGGAACGTGTTAATTTTAGAGAAGAAACCATAACGCTAAGACTACATCTTAAAAAATTAGATGAGCGATGGTGATCATTTATAACAGAAGTCACTTTGGTGGAAAGCTTAATAAGAATGAAATCAATCGAAACTTATTTAGTAATAAACCAAACTCGCGAAGACTAACACCTTCAAATCGTCAATTTCTATTAAGTTTGGGGTTTAAAGTTAAAAATGGAATTTTTAAACGTTAAAGAAAATGTTCTTGTTGATGATTCAATACTAAGTTGGGAGGTATTTTCCTTTGACCCCTTTAATCCCACAAAACTTGGACCGAATGATGAAATTAGGATTGCTTTACAGCAGACTGGAAAGTATCCATTACCTTGCAAAAGTGAAATATATTTAGAATTACAAGTTACTAAAGAGGATGGTACTCCATTAAGAAACACTGTATTAATCAACAATGCCCCAGCATTCTTGTTTAAGGAAATGCGTTAGTAGATAAAGCAATGTATGTTCTGGCCCAAAATCCCATAAGAAATAACATGGGACCTAAAACCTGCATTTTTATCGCCATTTTAGGGCGTGGTCACTTGGTCCGGCGCAAGCCCCAGACCCGCGGCGGAGGAAGCCTCCACAACAGGCGTTGAGCGCGCATGATGATCGAAGGCGATACCGCGAGACCCTATGCATAATTCGCGAGGCTAGCTCAGGCAGGTCAGCGACCCCGAGCGGTGGTCACCCGATGGTTACCCGATGATCGCCCGAGGGTATCCGATGCCGGTAATATAGGGCCCTATTGACCTGTGTGGAACCCTCCACTGCTGTCACATAACCCCCCACACATTATTCTAACCTAACTTTTGTCCCAACGGAACCCAGATCACGTGTTACCCCGATTATATAGTAACATCATTGTAGGGGTGCCACCTAACGGGGAGAGATGTACGTACCTGTAATCTTGAGACCTGTAGCGCCACCTGCTTTTCATATAAGGCATCTTGTTTACCGCGATGG
This sequence comes from Polydrusus tereticollis, assembly GCA_963920685.1. Classification (NCBI taxonomy): domain Eukaryota; kingdom Metazoa; phylum Arthropoda; class Insecta; order Coleoptera; family Curculionidae; genus Polydrusus; species Polydrusus tereticollis. The sequence continues at coordinate 80,334,011 of OY987332.1, read as the reverse complement.
TAGGTATGACGTTGTAAATCAGTTAAAATATTTTAAAATATAATAATAACAGAAAAAAAGTTTTTGTCCTCGGTGGGATTTGAACCATAATCCTCTGGGGCCAAACCTCAAAGCCTTGCAAAATACGCTACGAGAGCATATAGATTAAAACTGCTAAACAATGTTAGACAACGTGAAACCACGGGGGCACATCTGATTAGATTGCTGGAACAAAAGGTCCTTAGTGGGGTTATGGTGGTGTTTTATAATGTACAAAATTAGGGTAAACCAGGCTGGGAACTCCAATGTTAATTTTCGGAGGGATTTTTATGGCTCATATCTCCGGAACCAATGGGCCTAGGATATTGCGCATGCGAAGTTGGGGTCTATGAAATGGGTTCTTGCGCGTGACCCGAAAACGACACCTGTCACCTGTCAATTAAGAACTGTCACCTGTCAGATGTCACCTGTCAAATGTCAAAATCGACAGCTGATGTATGTCACGTGTTTAGGGCGACGTCATGAGTCGTTTAAAAAGAGAACCGGGTTGATCGGGCCAATAGGGCCAAAGTTGATATAGCTAATGCCCTAATGGCAGGAGGGCGAAAGATTGCAAATACATATCGCGTGTTTAGGGTGATGAAATAAGTTGTTTAAAAAAAAAGGACGGGGTTGATCGGGCCAAATCACAAAAGTATTTTGAGGATCCCCCCTGTATTTCAAATTTTATTATATCCTTCAAGCTTTTAATTGAATTTTAATAATCGATTGTCAGTTCAAAGGATGGAAAATAACCTTGACGAGTGCGATGCAAATGTAGTATCATTATGCAAAACACTAATTATACACGAGGCTTGTCTAGATAATGATTTATTTATGCTAATTGACTACTGCTAATTTACAACAATATTTTGTGTTATTTATATGCAAAAGTGCATTTCTTAAACAGATAATTACTTGTATAATTTTATACAAAAATCTATACAGGGAAGATGTAAAGTAAGTATACAAAGACCTCCCAGGCCCCCCAAATTCCCTAAAATATATATTCCCGACGAAATTGTAACCTTAGTATAGCTAATACATGTCGCGTGTTTAGGGTGACGTCATAAGTTGTTTAGAAAAGGAACGGGGTTAATTGAGTAAATAGAACCAAATTTAACAGGCCGCGTGTGTGAGAAAAAAATTGTTTCGCGGATATGGGTTATATATTAAATAAAAGAAAAGACATCAAAATTATAGAAAATTATTTATTTATCTATACCTTGACTTAATAAAGGTATGCAATAGATTAATTAGTAAAATGGTACAAGATACGCATATAAATACAATTAAACTAAGCACACCATGTGTTCCAGCATATCCATCCACTATTGGAGAATTGTGAGAAGCATTTTGGTTTATTAGCGTCCTCCACTCGGTTTCGCCAAAAGTCAGGTCTCTAAACTGAAACCTAACCTTATATCGCAAATCACCAACTGTTGGAGCGTTTGATTTAAAAACAGCCGTATGTCTATTATCAATTTGTTCATATGTCATTTGAAGCCATGTGTTGTTTGCAGAAAAGGGTGGAGTTCCCAACATTACCGATGCATTCAATACATTATACGGAGCGTAAACGTAAAACACATTTTGCACTAAGGCAGTCAAGAGAATATAGGATGAACTTAACGCCGCCATGACTGTAGGTAGAATGATCTAAACTCCATTCCCTAAAACCTTTATTACTTCACGAGATTGGTACCAGACGCTCATAAAAATTATAAATATTACTAGCATACAAATGGCGTCGGTATATGAGAAACTCTTGTTTTTCTTCTCTTTTGTACACTTTATCGGTTTATTTTTTCTCAATTGGCGGCATCTCCATAAGACTTTAGCTAGCTCACAATGCTTGACATTCTTATAATGATCTTTCAAAGGATCATCTCCCACATACCAACTATCAAACTCACAATGACAAAATGAACACCTGACAATATCCAATCTCTCAGTGTAATAAAACCCCGCACTTGCCAACTCTTCAGGATTGAGCTTGCTAGGCCAATTAGCGAACGTAATTAGCCTATCTTCAAAATTACGAAGCAAACTATAACCATCATCTCCACACATTTTAGGAGATGTTGCTATCTAAAGTGTTGTAAGAATACTATGAAATAAAACCAATAAAACGGGTTAATATACATTTATTATCATCAAATATTACACATTTGTATTCTATCAAAGTCATCTAGTACCTTCTTGGGATTAAAGTGTATTAGTTCCAACATGTAAATAGCTTGTTCAGACATGTTTAAACTACAAATATTTTTAATAATCTCAAAAAAGTTTCCTTGGATGTCTTCATTAATGTTCATATAATTTAAAAAGTTATCATAAAATGTCATAAAATCTAAATTTTTTATCAGGTTCAATCTATAATTAATAATGTGACTTATACTAACAAATGAGGTTATGTCGTGAGAACAGAAACATAACGTTGTATTATTACACACAAGATTTATTATTTTTTCACTCAACAATGTAACGGACGACACTGTAAAATTTTCAGTTTCAGAATCAATTCTTAATAATGTATCATCTTCAACCATTTTGGACGCGATTTCGAGAAACTCATGCCACTCGAAATTGGCTAGTGATGCTGCAACTTTTTCCTCAGGTAAATTTAAAACAGTATTTATTAACTTTACACTCGGCACCATTCCTCTAGCTACACTAAGGCCAACGATTATCTTATAATTTCCAGCGGAATAATGTACCTCGTTCAACAGCTTTTTCTCATTCTTAATGTCTTCTCTACTTCTTAATATCATGCTATCAAGATATCTCCAAGGAGACAAACTTCTTGAATCTTCTTCAACAACGTATTCACCCATGACTAAATAAGTACTGAAACCATCCAAGCAAATTATCGACTACACTCTGACTACCCCACTCCTGAATATTTATTAATATTAAGTTCTAGGAATAAAACTTGCGACAAGGCCCACCCGCTACCCATCTCGGTAAATTCTAAAGCTTTTTTAAGTAGGTTATTTTTATATAGTTCAAACACATGGTCTAACTTAGTACCTGGATGAATCACGCCATATCTCGAATTAAATGATTTAATTTCTTGTTCCTGTGTTGATGGTTGTAGACACCATAAAGTTCCATATTCATTGATATAGTTCGATGAAGACTCAACTGCTCCGCTAACACCGTTAGAACCTTATGTTTCAAGTCTTTCAGGAACAGCTTAACATCAGTCAAATTATTATTTGTCGATATGTGATAGGTATTCACTCTATTCTTAAAAGTTGTTTGAATAAGTTTAATACCAGAGCCTACAATCTCCCCACAGTTTTCCTTATGTTTCGTTGTACGATTATGACCTTTAATCACCTCACAGCGGCACTGTTTGCAGTATATCTTATACTATAATACTAGCTGATTATTACGAAATATGACGTATTTATCCAAATGAGTCTGCATAACACTCAATTCTAGCAAACTAAACAACATCTTTTATCATATCCACCCAGCTGTTGTGTGAATTATCAAAGCCAAGCCACTTGACAAACATTTTCTTCCCCTTTTTCCGTATAATTCTTTCAATAAGAAATACATCGGGCTGTTTAGTTTTCTGTAATTCCGCTTCATAAAATCCTCCACTGATTGGTCGTCCCTGCATATCCTCCAATATATAGGTTGTAGGATTTGTTATATTAACCTTGGAAATTTTGAAAAGCTCGGTTGTCCAATTAGGTACATAACCCTTTTCAAAGACATGCTTGGATTTACTTATACGAACAATGTCCCCAACCTCAAATTTTCGTTTCCCCACAACCTTTAGATGTGTATATACAGAATTTAATAACTTATCCGCGTTACTCTTATTAACATCCGACGGCTTCATGCCAATCGTGTGATGTTTAGTAGCATTGTATGTATTCACGATTTCCTCCAACAAATCAATCCATCGATGATTTCCATTTAAAGTAAACAATCTAAAAAGCTTTTCTTTAATTGTTCGAATTACTCGCTCCGCAATTGAAGCCTTCAAGATACTGAAAGTGCTATAATGATGTATTTTATGCGTCTTCATAAGATTTTGAAAACTTGTATTGTAGTACTCCTTTCCATTATCTGTAACTAACTTTTTCGGGATTCGCTTGGAGTGTATAAAAATATTTTCCATCGCTTTGGTTACTTCTTGAGCAGTTTTCGTCTTTATGGGTCTTGCCCAGAGAAATTTCGAAAACGAATCGATAACAACAAGTATGTATTTATACCCCCTATTTTCGCGCGCATATTGATCGAGTTGCGCAAGATCGGATGCAAATGTATCATCTAAACCATATTGGATAAATCTACGACGTTTAAATTTCGAACGAGCTGGGGCGTGTAACTCTTTAACAACCTGTTCTCGCGCCTTAGTGATGATACCCTTGGGCATTTTGTTAATAAAGTGAAATATTTGAAACATGTTAGTCAATTTATATACCCCTATCAACTGTATCTGCTAATTTAGTTACTTTTTCATCAAGTTTCTTCAAGTCTGCAGCTAAAGGTGCAAAAGAATTTTCGATTTTTACATGCATGTAACTATGTAAGAGGTCCTCGAGTTTATCGAACTCTGGTTGCACTATTTTCATGGCTTCTTGCTGGTAATTGTCAACTAATTTCAATTTAACATCAATTGCATTAAAACGATCATTAATTGTTGAAATATCTCTTGTTATTCTTGAAATACTGGTAGAAGACTTTAACAAACGATCATTTAAATCGCGTAATTCTGCAGATACAGCCTTCATGCGACCTTCGATGCTATTGGTAGTATCGTTAACCAGCTTAACACACTCGTTTGAAGAAGCAATAATTTTCATGTAAATAACAGAAATTGCATCATCTAAAAATTTTTTATTAACGCCATCTGTATCATCTGTTGGGGGACTGACGTTACAAAGCTTATGTTCCCTAAAATTGTAATCACCATCCCTAGTGAAGGAAAGTATGGTGGGTGCTGGTAAAACTCTCGGAACCCTGTAGGGGGAAGGTAAAGAACGTCCAAACTTATTCATGATTAATACTTTAATGATGCTTTTAAGGAATTACATGTTTATTTATAGAATTCAATAATTCCAAGTCTCTGCAATTCCTGTAAAATATTCTGAATCTCGTTCCAATTATTATTATTACCAACATGTTCGGAGGCCTCAAGCTTCTTCATTCGCTCAACTAGCTCATTTACATCGTCGTAATATACAAATTCCTTTGGTCTTTCGTTGTACTCCATTAATGCATTCCCAGATTTCAGTTTAGATCTTGTTACAGGCATTCTACTAATAGGCGGTGTTTTGTTCGAAGAACTTCTAAGATTTCTAGCATGAGAAGATGCTGATGATTGCAACAAGGACGTTGATCCTCGTGTTGAAGATGTTAGTAGCGGTCTAATAATATTTTTATATTTTTCCGATTTGCTACCTTTTAGTTGACCATTACTTAACCGCCTATATGCATTAGTGCGCACTAATATGTCTTTATAATGCACATCATCATCTTTCTTACGATTGATGGGATTCTTTAAAAACAATAACTCATATAGACCCTGACTTCCTGGATAAGCGACATCGCCTACTTTAATGTCTCCATTTTGCAAAAAGTCCACAGACAGAGAACCCATTGTCCATTTACCATTTTCAAAATTGTATGTTAGACCTTGTGAGTCATCCAAATCAGGGGAACTTGTCCAATACATTTTAAATATTCGTGAGAAATTGGAGGATATTGACTGGTAAATTCCTCGAAAATTGCCGGATTCGTTCTCATAGTAGTTTCAAATACCTCCTTTAAATCTTGTGGGGTATTCTCTTCAAACACATCATCCTCGATTTCCTCATTATCAACCAAATCTCCATACCTAACTTCCGCTTCTCTGGGCAAAAATTGAACTTCTTCTGGTTTTGTTTTTACAATCGTCTCTGTCGGTTCAGTTTTAATCTTTGGCTTCTTGGCTCTCTTTTCCATAAGCGGTACAAGCATATTTAGCGGGGTAGTAACTGGTGTTAAAAACTTGTTAAGCGCAGCATCTTCTTCGTTTCTTTCCAGCTTTAAAGCCAAGTATTTCCTTCTTATTGTATTAGAGGCATCAATTATTCGACGTTTAACATTCTTATCATAGCTGTTAAATTGTCGAGACATTGCGACTAAATGGTCTATGCTTTACAATGATGACGGTGATACTAACTACATATGATGACGTTATAGTATTATATAGGTATCGAATTTACTACGATATCTGCCTTTATTAATGTCGTTGTCTTTAACCATGACTAAAAACCCATATTTATCATTCCAACATTCAGAGCAAATGCGTTTAAACGAATCGAAAGACATGTCCGTGTTTACATGATCGCTATAAATATGTTTCAAGTTTAGCTCGTCTTGTTTAAACAAAACTAACACGTTGGCATTATCGCGAATCAACTGTTTGGGTACTTTTGAATATGTTTGCGAGAGATAGAATGAGTCGATATCATTATGACGGCCCATACAGAAATAATTTCTAATTTTATCCTGTTTCTCGCAAGCCACATCGTCAAAGATGAATACAGAGTCGGGTTGAGCAGTTGACGGGTCTATTACATCATCATTCTCACCATATGTGAAATACCCCAAACGACAATGTTTCAATGTTTCTCGGAGGAAATCATATTTTTCCTGTTGTAAAGATTTCGAATAAACGTACACATTTTGAAATTTTAAACCATTGGCGTCAGTTAATAGACTCATCATTACATTGGTTTTTCCACAATTACTCGGTCCACATATTAACGCCCTAATGGTGTTTGGAAAAAGCTGCCCGTGTTTGTTTGTTTGTTTCTGTTTGGGCATATCGAAATTTTGAATATTTAGGTGATGTTTTTGTTTCTGCTTCCGCATTACTATAAATACACTCTTTTCTCTTCAAGAACTTTATTTGTAATGACAACGTTGCAGGGTGCAGGTGTCTTAAATAGTACCATAAATCGACTCCCGTTTGAACTTCACTTACCTGGTTATTCATATTGTGGTCCCGGCACTCGATTAAAAGAACGTTTAGCTCGAGGTGATCCCCCAAAAAATAAATTGGACAGTTTTTGTCGAGATCACGACATTGCATACTCTCAGTCTCAAGACTTGAAACAAAGACATCAGGCAGATAAAATACTTGAAAATAGAGCGTGGGAGCGCGTGAAAGCCAACGACTCCAGTTTTGGCGAAAAAACATCAGCTTGGCTAGTCACTAACGCTATGAAGGTTAAACGTAAGTTGGGGGCGGGGTGCAAAAGCTTGACTTCGATTGTGAATAAGCTTAGTAAACACGGCGCTGGTGATATAACCAAGAAAAAGACCTTGAGTAACTTACTAAAAGCAGCACGCATGTCGATAAAGAAAGCCGGTGGACGTAGAAAAATTAGTATACCGAGGGTTATACCACTCCCTAAGACTGGCGGGATCCTTCCTTTGATACCAATATTTGCCGGGCTTAGTGCTTTGGGTGCTCTCAGCGGCGGGGTGGCCGGTATTGCAAAAACCGTCAATGATGTTCAAAGTGGGAGAGACAAGCTACAAGAGGCTAAACGCCACAATGAAACGATGGAAGCCATTGCTTTAGGGAAAAAGGGTAGCGGTCTATATTTAAAGAAGTATAAATCAGGGTATGGATTATATCTAAGAAAAATGCCAAAAAACTACCACTGAAGCTGCCCAAACGCCCGTTAACCGATGAAGACATCAAAAACTATACATCTCAATTAAAGATACCCAACTTTAGGGGGGTCTTTATGCGAGATACTCTTCCAAAATCACCTAACCATACTGAGTGTGGTGTTGTCAATTTAGATCGAAACGTCGGATTCGGAACACATTGGGTAGCTTATAAGAAACGCGGTGATAAAGTTGTTTATTTCGATAGTTTTGGCAATTTGAAACCACCCAAGGAATTTATAAAATATATGAAAAATTGTAAAATTTGCTTTAATTACGATCAGTATCAGGACTTTGGATCATCCAATTGTGGACATCTAGCATTGGCTTTTCTCTACAATAAATCTCTATAAAACATATCATTCAAAGTCCCTTACAACAGTCATGTCTCAGACGTTTACGCTAAAAGGTCGTTCTCACCAGCTTGAAGCACACTTTGTTCCTCCAATAGAACTTGACCCAAACTACGAATACTCTCTTGCACTTATATCGCTGAATACTTGGAATACTATCCCAAACATTGAATCAGGAAAAAACAAGATTTACTATACTGAAAATAACGTGGAAAAGATATTGAAGATACCTACGGGGTCGTACGAACTGCAGGATATCGAAACGTTTGTTCAGAATCGCATTCTTGATTCACACGCTACTTTAGACGAGCGCAATCACGCCTTTTCGTTGAAACCTAATAATAATACGCTAAGGTGCGAGTTGAGAAGCCAATACGACCTAAATTTTCAGCCAGAAGATAGTATAGCAAGATTATTAGGTTTTTCTCAACGTAAACTATCAGCAGGTGTTGTGCATGAATCA